>OX451740.1:809236170-809611170 GCA_948472305.1 Vicia faba
CTGACTTTTCATCCAGAGCATTTGTGTGCTACATCCTGCTGCTGCTATGTACTCAGCTTCTGTTGTTGATAGCACAATTGTTGATTGCCTTTTGCTAGACCAAGAGATCAGATTTTCTCCCAGAAACTGGCAGCTTTCAGAAGTACTTTTACGCTCCACTCTGTCTCCAGCAAAGTCAGCATCGCAGTAGCCTACTAAACTGTAATCACTAGATTTTCTATAAAACAAACCCAGATTAGTAGTACCTTTCAGATACTTGAAAATTCGCTTAACAGCTGTTAAGTGAGATTCTCTAGGATCTTATTGGAATCTAGCACAAATACAAACGCTGAATAATATATCAGGTCTTGAAGCAGTCAGGTAGAGGAGAGAACCAATCATACCTCTGTAGACTTTCTGTTCTACATTTTTGCTTACCTCTTCTCTTTCCAGAATGCACGTGGGATGCATTGGAATCTTTGATGGCTTACATTCTGAGAGGTCAAATTTCTTCAGAAGATCTCTGATGTATTTGCTCTGATGAATGTAAGTTCCCTCTGGAGTTTGATTGATCTGAATTCCTAGAAAGAATTTCAGTTCCCTCATGAGGCTCATCTCAAATTCTGCCTGCATACACTTAGCAAATTTTCTTCCAAGAGAAGGATTAGTAGAACCAAAAATAATATCATCAACGTAAATTTGACAGACTAAGATGTCATTCTTAACTGATTTACAGAATAAGGTAGTGTCGACCTTCCCTCTGGTGAATTCATTTTCTAACAGAAAGTTACTTAGCCTTTCATACCAAGCTCTGGGAGCTTGTTTCAGACCATATAGTGACTTCTTTAGTTTGAAAACATGTTCTGGATGTTTTGTATTTTCAAAACCAGGGGGCTGGTGCACATAAACCTCTTCTTCTATATAACCGTTTAAGAATGCACTCTTGACATCCATCTGATACAGAGTGATGCCTTTATTAACAGCAAATGAAATTAAAAGTCTGATAGATTCTAACCTGGAGACTGGGGCAAAGGTTTCTGTATAGTCTATCCCCTCTTGCTGACTATAACCTTGTGCAACCAGTCGTGCCTTGTTTCTGATGACTTCACCTTGTTCATTTAGCTTGTTTCTGAACACCCATCTTGTTCCAATGACTTTGAATCCTTTAGGTCTGGGAACGAGATCCCATACGTCATTTCTGGTGAATTGATTCAGCTCTTCTTGCATTTCCAGAATCCAGTCATTATCCAGAAGTGCTTCATCAATAGAAGAAGGTTCAATCAGAGACACAAGTCCCATGAGAGTTTCTTCAGAGTTTCTAAAGCTTGCTCTTGTTCTGATTGGATCTTCCTTTCTTCCTAAGATAGTCTCTTCTGGGTGATCCAAGCTGCTTCTGGGTAATCTCTTCGGAGGTTGATCAGCAGCTATTGTAGGATTGCTAGCAGTGCTCCTTTCAAACGTTGAAGGAGTGTCTGTGTTGAGAGCTTCTGATGACTTGTCTTCAGAACCTGTAAATTCAATTTCCATACCTACAAAAACTTCATTCTGCTTTGACTTTTCAGAGTCAAGCTTATCATCAAAACGAACACTGATCGATTCTTCCACAATCTGTGTTTCTTTATTGTATACTCTGTACCCTCTTGAGCGTTCAGAGTATCCTAACATGATACACTTCTGTGCTTTAGAGTCAAACTTGTTCAAATAATTCTTTGTATTTAACATAAAGCAAGTACATCCAAATTGATGAAAATATGAAATGTTGGGCTTTCTGTTCTTCCACAATTCATATGGAGTCTTTTCCAGAATAGGTCTTATTGAGATTCTATTCTGAATGTAGCACGTTGTGTTTATTGCCTCTGCCCAGAAGATCTTAGCAACGTTTGTCTCATCGATCATGGTTCTGGCCATTTCTTGCAATGTTCTGTTCTTTCGTTCTACAACTCCATTTTGTTGGGGAGTTCTAGGACAAGAGAAATCATGCAGAATGCTTTTGTCATTAAAGAATGACTCAAAATCTTTGTTTTCAAATTCTCCACCATGATCACTTCTTACTTTAACGATTCTAAGATCCTTTTCATTCTGAACTTGGTTACAGAAGGTAACAAACACAGAGTGTGACTCGTCCTTGTGTCTTAAGAACTTTACCCATGTCCATCTGCTATAGTCATCTACGATTACTAACCCATACTTCTTGCCACTGACTGAAGCAGTTTTAACTGGTCCAAATAAGTCAATGTGCAGAAGTTCTAATGGCTTAGAGGTAGAAACAACATTTTTATATTTAAAAGAAGGTTTTGCAAACTTGCCTTTCTGACATGCTTCACACAGAGCATCTGAATTGAACTTCAAATTAGGAAGTCCTCTGACCAGATTGAGTTTGTTAATCTGAGATATTCTTCTCGTACTAACATGCCCCAATCTTCTGTGCCAGATCCACTGCTCGTTGTTAACAGACAGAAGGCACTTTACATTCTGACTTTTTAGTTCAGAAAGTTTGATTTTGTAAATGTTGTTTTTCCTCTTACCATTAAACAGGATAGTCCCATCTTTCTGACTAACAGCTTTACATGATTTTTGATTAAAGATTATATCATAACCGTTATCACTTAATTGACTTATGGATAACAGATTATGCATTAATCCATCTACTAGCAGAACATTATTAATAGAGGGAAGATTTCCATTACCTACAGTTCCAGAGCCAATTATCTTTCCCCTCTGATTGCCTCCAAAGCCAACGTGGCCTCCAGGCTTAAGTTCCAGGCTTTGGAACATATGCCTTCTTCCCGTCATGTGTCGCGAGCAGCTAGAGTCCAGGTACCATGACTGGTGTTTCTGACTTGCTGCTAAAGATATCTGCAACATGTATTATTTTATCCTTAGGTACCCAGATTTTCTTGGGTCCTGATTTGTTAGTTTTACCAAAACTCTGGTTGAATTTTGGTTTCAGAGAGTGCTTACTGCTAGTGTATTTAATATCATGTGTGTGACCATACACAAAATGTGAATTCAGAGGAGTGTGTTTAATGGTTAAGTCCATGACATTCTTTGGTGTAGGAACCTTACCTTGGTATCCTATTCCTTTCATGCCGTTTCTGCTAACTCCATAGATCATTGAAGCCATTTTGCTTCTATCTATGCTTTTAGCAAGGAACTTCTGGAAACTGTGATCATACTCTTTGATGATCTCATCAGCGTTGCTGGGAGTTTCAAAGATTGGTTCCTTCTGAGAGTTTTGTAAAGTGTTTTCTAATTTTGAAATCTTATTTCTCAGCTCAGAATTCTCCAATTTGAGACTCTCAGTCTTATTAGAGTCAGATTCAAGATTCCTTTTCAGGTCTCTGAATTTAACTCTAATTTGCTAATACCTTTCCAGGATTTCATTAAGGCTTTCAGCAAGTTCAGCCTTGGTAAAATTAACAGCAAAGTTAGGAAATACCTCTTCAGTATCTGATTCTGAGTCTGATTCAGAAGCTTCACTATCTTATGAGATGTTAGCCATGAGAGCTATGTTTGCCCTCTCATCATCTGATTCTGAGTCAGCTTCGGACGAGTCAGAGTCATCCCATGTAGCCATGAGACTTTTCTTCTTTTCTCTTCCAAACTTCTTTTTGGGCTTTTCCCTCTGAGGCTTTGGACAATCACTCTTGTAGTGTCCTTGCTCATTGCACTCATAGCAGATGATGTCCTTGGTGTTTGGCTTTTTGCTACTTGAGGAGCCTTCAGATCTTCTGTATCCAGAGGAAGACTCTGTCCTTCTGTATCTGGAAGAGGACTCGTTCTGATCAGATCTTCTGGGATTCCTGAACTTCCTTTGCCTTTGTTTCCACAGTTGATTTACTCTTCTGGATAGGAGGGAGAGTTCGTCTTCTTCTGATGAGGATCCATCAGATGTTTCTTCAACTGCCTGCAAAACTTTAGACTCAGATTTTTTGTTAGATTTCAATGCTAAAGGCTTACCTTGCTTCTGAGGCTCGTCAGCTTCTAGCTCTATCTCATGACTTCTGAGGGAGCTGATAAGTTCCTCCAGAGTGATTTTGTTGAGATCTTTTGCTAGCTTCAGAGCTGTAACCATTGGTCTCCACTGCTTGGGTAAACTTCTGATGATTTTCTTGACATGGTCAGCAGTAGAGTATCCTTTGTCCAGAACCTTGAGACCAGCTACCAGAATCTGGAATCTTGAGAACATTGTTTCAATGGATTCAGATTCTTCCATTTTGAACGCCTCATACTTCAGAATGAGCGCCAGAGCTTTAGTTTCTTTGACTTGAACGTTGCCCTCATGCGTCATTCTGAGTGAGTCAAAAATGTTCTTTGTTGTGTCTCTGTTGGAGATCTTTTCATATTCAGTATAGGAGATGGCGCTGAGGAGGATGGTTCTGGCCTTGTGGTGATTCTTGAAGTCACGCTTTTGTTGGTCAGACATTGTTTTTCTATCAATCTTCTGACCGCTTGCATTCATAGGGTGCGTGTATCCATCTGTCACCATATCCCACAGATCAGCATCATGTGCCAGAAAGAAGCTTTCAATTCTGTCTTTCTAGTAATCAAAGTTTTCTCCATCAAAGACTGGAGGTTTGCCGCTGAATCTGTCTCTGTCCTCATGGTTGTCATTGCTGGTGTGAAAATAGTTTCCTGCCATTGTGTTTTTCTGACGCTGGATCTTGTACTGACACGGTTAAGTGTTTTAGCTCAGAACCAGTCGCTCTGATGCCAATTGAAGAAGTGAAAAACACAAGAAGGGGGGGTTGAATTGTAAAACTGAAAATCAATGCAATGAACAAGATATTTTTATCCTGGTTCGTTTAATCTCAAACTACTCCAGTCCACCCGTCAAGGTGATTTCGCCTCTCTCCAACGAGGTCTTAATCCACTATATCCAACTGAATATTACAAACTGCTTTAACAACTGCTAAAGCCTTCTTGATGCAAACCACAACCCGGTTTGTCAAGGAAACACTTTCTTACAAAGAAGATAAATTTAAGTGTGTGAATGTTTTCTACAAAACTGTATCACAACTGTGATGTATACACAACTTAAGCTTATGAAACTAGATTTCTAAACAATGATTGAGTAAGAGGATATGTAGCGTTTAGCAAACTGAGAGAAGGAAGATTATGATCAGCTTTTAGGCGTGTAAAGAGTTGGAGAGCATTAGCCAATTCAATCTTCATAGTCTTGTTTATATAGCACTGAGATTGTTGAATGTTGGAGCAATATTCTTGATTCAATGCTAATAACAAACTTTCCTTATTGAGCAGATCTTGTCTAGAATGAGGCTGTTGGTAATAATTTGCTTTCAATGCACAATACCGTTGCTTACTTAATGCATGTTCTGGCTTGGCTCATTCTGACTCTGCTTAGCTGCTGATGAACTGTTGTTTTATTTATCAGAGTGTTGAGCGCAGTTCTGTTCATCAGGCTTCAGCATACACGTGAGTTAATCTTCTGATTCTGGTATTCTGATATAGCAACTTCTGATGCTGATGTCAAGAACCAAATTTCTGATGCTGATTAGGTGTGATCTTGCTTATACCTATCAGAGTATCTGCAAATCATAACGTAATAATTTAGGCAGCAAATAGTTCATACATGAATCATATAAATAATATATCTTTTCATTTTGTTATCATGAAAACTTAAACATAGGGTAGTAGATTCAAACTTTGTTCTAACAGCCTTGTCATTATGGAAGCTAGTTCGTTGTTGAGATTTTGTTACTCAAATGGATGGTAGCCTTGTCATTATGGAAGAAAGTTCGTTGTTGAGATTTTGTTACTCCAATGGATGGTAGCTTTGTCATTATGGAATGTTGTTCGTTATTGAGATTTTGTTACTCCAATGGATGGTAGCTTTGTCGTTATGGAAGTTCGTTCAGTGTTGAGATTTTTGTTACTCCAATGGATGATAGTCTTTTCATTATAGAAGTTAGTTTTGTGTTGAGATTTTGTTACTCCAATGGATGGTAGCCTTGTCATTATGGAATGTAGTTTGTTGTTGAGATTTTGTTACTCCAGTAGATGATAGCCTTGTATTATGGAAGGTTATTCGTTGTTGAGATTTTGTTACTCCAATAGATGGTAGCCTTGTCGTTATGAAATGTAGTTCGTTGTTGAGATTTTGTTTTTCCAATGGATGGTAGCCTTGTCATTATGGAATGTAGTTTGTTGTTGAGATTTTGTTACTCCAATGAATGGTAGCCTTGTCTTTATGGAAGGTAGTTAGTTCAGTGTTGAGATTTTTGTTACTCCAATGGATGATAGTCTTTTCATTATGGAAGTTAGTTCTTTGTTGAGATTTTGTTACTCCAATGGATGGTAGCCTTGTCATTATGGAATGTAGTTCGTTGTTGAGATTTTGTTACTCCAGTAAATGATAGCCTTGTCATTATGCAAGGTAGTTCATTGTTGATATTTTGTTACTCCAATGGATGGTAGCCTTGTCGTTATAGAAGGTAGTTCATTGTTGAGATTTTTGTTACTCCAATGGATGATAGCCTTGTAATTATGGAAGGTAGTTCAATGTTTAGATTTTTGTTACTCCAATGGATTGTAGCCTTTTCATTATGGAAGTAGTCCGTTGTTGAGATTTTTTTACTCAAATGGATGGTAGCCTTGTCAATATGGAATGTAGTTCGTGGTTGAGATTTTGTTACTCCAATGGATGGTAGCCTTCTCATTATGGAAAGTAGTTTATTGTTGAGATTTTGTTGCTCCAATGGATGGTAGCCTTGTAATTATAGAAGGTAGTTCGTCGTTGATATTTTTGTTACTCCAATGGATGGTAGCGGTGTCATTATGGATGGTAGTGCGTTGTTGAGATTTTGTTACACCAATGGATGGTAGCCTTGTCATTAAGGAATTTAGTTTGTTGTTGAGATTTTGTTACACCAATGGATGATAGCCTTGTCATTATGGAAGGTTGTTCGTTGTTGAGATTTTGTTACTCCAATGGATGGTATGCTTGTCGTTATGGAATGTAGTTTGTTGTGGATATTTTGTTACTCCAATGGATGGTAGCCTTGTCATTATGGAATGTAGTTTGTTGGTGAGATTTTGTTACTCCAATGAATGGTAGCCTTGTCTTTATGGAAGGTAGTTCAGTGTTGAGATTTTTGTTACTCCAATGGATGATAGTCTTTTCATTATGGAAGTTAGTTCTTTGTTGAGATTTTGTTACTCCAATGGATGGTAGCCTTGTCATTATGGAATGTAGTTCGTTATTGAGATTTTGTTACTCAAGTAGATGATAGCCTTGTCATTATGGAAGGTAGTTTGTCGTTGAGATTTTGTTACTCCAATGGATGGTAGCCTTGTCGTTATGGAAGGTAGTTCGTTGTTGAGATTTTTGTTACTCCAATGAATGATAGCCTTGTAATTATGGAAGGTGGTTCAAAGTCGATATTTTTTTACTCTAATGGATGGTAGCCTTTTCATTATGGAAGTAGTTTGTTGATATTTTTTTACTCAAATGGATGGTAGCCTTGTCATTATGGAACGTAGTTTGTTGTTGAGATTTTGTTACTCCAATGGATGGTAGCCTTGTCATTATAGAATGTAGTTTGTTGTTAAGATTTTGTTACTTCAATGGATGGTAGCCTTGTCGTTATGGAAGGTAGTTCAGTGTTGAGATTTTTGTTACTCCAATGGATGATAGTCTTTTCATTATGGAAGTTAGTTCTGTGTTGAGATTTTGTTACCCAAATGGATGGTAGCCTTGTCATTATGGAATGTAGTTCGTTGTTGAGATTTTTTTACTCCAGTAGATGATAGCCTTGTCATTATGGAAGGTTATTCGTTGTTGAGATTTTGTTACAACAATGGATGGTAGCTTTGTCGTTGTGGAATATAGTTCGTTGTTGAGATTTTGTTACTTCAATGGATGGTAGCCTTGTCATTATGGAATGTAGTTCGTTGTTAAGATTTTATTACTCCAATGAATGGTAGCCTTGTCTTTATGGAATGTTGCTCAGTGTTGAGATTTTTGTTACTCCAATACATGATAGTATTTTCATTATGGAAGTTAGTTCTTTGTTGAGATTTTGTTACTCCAAAGGATGATAGTCTTTTCATTATGGAAGTTAGTTCTTTGTTGAGATTTTGTTACTCCAAAGGATGATAGTCTTTTCATTATGGAAGTTAGTTCTTTGTTGAGAATTTTTTACTCCAATGGATGGTATCCTTGTCATTATGGAATGTTTTTCGTTGTTAATATTATGTTACTCAAGTAGATGATAGCCTTGTCATTATGGAAGGTAGTTTGTTGTTGAGATTTTGTTACTCCAATGGATGATAGCCTTGTCGTTATGGAAGGTAGTTCGTTGTTGAGATTTTTGTTATTCCAATGAATGATAGCCTTGTAATTATGTAAGGTAGTTCAATGTTGTGATTTTTTTTACTCCAATCGATGGTAGCCTTTTCATTATGGAAGTAGTTTGTTGTTGATATTTTTTACTCAAATGGATGGTAGCCTTGTCATTATGGAATGTAGTTTGTTGTTGAGATGTTGTTACTCCAATGGATGGTAGCCTTGTCATTATGGAAGGTAGTTTGTTGTTGATATTTTTTTACTCCAATGGATGGTAGCATTGTTATTATGGAAGGTAGTTTGTTGTTGAGATTTTTTTACTCCAAAGGATGGTAGCCTTGTCATTATGGAAGGTAGTTTGTTGTTGAGATTTTGTTACTCCAATGGATGGTAGCCTTGTCATTATGGAAGGTAGTTTGTTATTGAGATTTTGTTACTCCAATGGATGGTAGCCTTGTCATTATGGAAGGTAGTTCGTTGTTGAGATTTTGTAACTCCAATGAATGGTAGCCTTGTCTTTATGGAAGGTAGTTAAGTGTTGAGATTTTTGTTACTCCAATGGATGATAGTCTTTTCATTATGGAAGTTAGTTCTTTGTTGAGATTTTTTTTACTCTAATGGATGGTAGCTGTATCATTATGGATGGTAGTGTGTTGTTGAGATTTTGTTATACGAATGGATGGTAGCCTTGTCATTATGGAATTTAGTACGTTGTTGAGATTTTGTTACTCCAGTAGATGATAGCCTTGTCATTATGGAAGGTTGTTCGTTGTTGATATTTTGTTACTCCAATGGATGGTAGCCTTGTCGTTATCGAATGTAGTTCGTTGTTGAGATTTTGTTACTCCAATGGATGGTAGCCTTGTCATTATGGAATGTAGTTTGTTGTTGAGATTTTGTTACTCCAATGAATGGTAGCCTTGTCTTTATGGAAGGTAGTTCAGTGTTGAGATTTTTGTTACTCCAATGGATGATAGCCTTTTCATTATGGAAGTTAGTTCTTTGTTGAGATTTTTTTACTCCAATGGATGGTAGCCTTGTCATTATGGAATGTTTTTCGTTGTTAATATTATGTTACTCAAGTAGATGATAGCCTTGTCATTATGGAAGGTAGTTTGTTGTTGAGATTTTGTTACTCCAATGGATGGTAGCCTTGTCGTTATGGAAGGTAGTTCGTTGTTGAGATTTTTGTTATTCCAATGAATGATAGCCTTGTAATTATGTAAGGTAGTTCAATGTTGTGATTTTTTTTACTCCAATCGATGGTAGCCTTTTCATTATGGAAGTAGTTTGTTGTTGATATTTTTTACTCAAATGGATGGTAGCCTTGTCATTATGGAATGTAGTTTGTTGTTGAGATTTTGTTACTCCAATGGATGGTAGCCTTGTCGTTATGGAAGGTAGTTCGTTTTTGAGATTTTTGTTACTCCAATGAATGATAGCCTTGTAATTATGGAAGGTAGTTCAATTTTGAGATTCTTTTTACTTCAATGGATGGTAGCCTTTTCATTAAGGAAGTAATTTGTTGTTGATATTTTTTTACTCAAATGGATGGTAGCCTTGTCATTATGGAATGTAGTTTTTTGTTGAGATTTTGTTACTCCAATGGATGGTAGCCTTGTAATTATAGAAGGTAGTTCGTTGTTGAGATTTTTGTTACTCCAATGGATGGTAGCTGTATCATTATGGATGGTAGTGCGTTGTTGAGATTTTGTTACACCAATGGATGGTAGCCTTGTCATTATGGAATTTAGTTTGTTGTTGAGATTTTGTTACTCCAGTAGATGATAGCCTTGTCATTATGGAAGGTTGTTGGTTGTTGATATTTTGTTACTCCAATGGGTGGTAGCCTTGTCGTTATGGAATGTAGTTCGTTGTTGAGATTTTGTTAATCCAACGGATGGTAGCCTTGTCATTATGGAATGTAGTTTGTTGTTGAGATTTTGTTACTCCAATGAATGGTAGCCTTGTCTTTATGGAAGGTAGTTCAGTGTTGAGATTTTTGTTACTCCAATGGGTGATAGTCTTTTCATTATGGAAGTTAGTTCTTTGTTGAGATTTTGTTACTCCAATGGATGATAGTCTTTTCATTATGGAAGTTAGTTCTTTGTTGAGAATTTTTTACTCCAATGGATGGTAGCCTTGTCATTATGGAATGTTTTTCGTTGTTAATATTATGTTACTCAAGTAGATGATAGCCTTGTCATTATGGAAGGTAGTTTGTTGTTGAGATTTTGTTACTCCAATGGATGATAGCCTTGTCGTTATGGAAGGTAGTTCGTTGTTGAGATTTTTGTTATTCCAATGAATGATAGCCTTGTAATTATGTAAGGTAGTTCAATGTTGTGATTTTTTTTACTCCAATCGATGGTAGCCTTTTCATTATGGAAGTAGTTTGTTGTTGATATTTTTTACTCAAATGGATGGTAGCCTTGTCATTATGGAATGTAGTTTGTTGTTGATATGTTGTTACTCCAATGGATGGTAGCCTTGTCATTATGGAAGGTAGTTTGTTGTTGATATTTTTTTACTCCAATGGATGGTAGCATTGTCATTATGGAAGGTAGTTTGTTGTTGAGATTTTGTTACTCCAAAGGATGGTAGCCTTGTCATTATGGAAGGTAGTTTGTTGTTGAGATTTTGTTACTCCAGTGGATGGTAGCCTTGTCATTATGGAAGGTAGTTTGTTATTGAGATTTTGTTACTCCAATGGATGGTAGCCTTGTCATTATGGAAGGTAGTTCGTTGTTGAGATTTTGTAACTCCAATGAATGGTAGCCTTGTCTTTATGGAAGGTAGTTAAGTGTTGAGATTTTTGTTACTCCAATGGATAATAGTCTTTTCATTATGGAAGTTAGTTCTTTGTTGATATTTTTGTTACTCCAATGGATGGTAGCTGTATCATTATGGATGGTAGTGCGTTGTTGAGATTTTGTTATACCAATGGATGGTAGCCTTGTCATTATGGAATTTAGTACGTTGTTGAGATTTTGTTACTCCAGTAGATGATAGCCTTGTCATTATGGAAGGTTGTTCGTTGTTGATATTTTGTTACTCCAATGGATGGTAGCCTTGTCGTTATCGAATGTAGTTCGTTGTTGAGATTTTGTTACTCCAATGGATGGTAGCCTTGTCGTTATGGAATGTAGTTTGTTGTTGAGATTTTGTTACTCCAATGAATGGTAGCCTTGTCTTTATGGAAGGTAGTTCAGTGTTGAGATTTTTGTTACTCCAATGGATGATAGCCTTTTCATTATGGAAGTTAGTTCTTTGTTGAGATTTTTTTACTCCAATGGATGGTAGCCTTGTCATTATGGAATGTTTTTCGTTGTTAATATTATGTTACTCAAGTAGATGATAGCCTTGTCATTATGGAAGGTAGTTTGTTGTTGAGATTTTGTTACTCCAATGGATGGTAGCCTTGTCGTTATGGAAGGTAGTTCGTTGTTGAGATTTTTGTTATTCCAATGAATGATAGCCTTGTAATTATGTAAGGTAGTTCAATGTTGTGATTTTTTTTACTCCAATCGATGGTAGCCTTTTCATTATGGAAGTAGTTTGTTGTTGATATTTTTTACTCAAATGGATGGTACCCTTGTCATTATGGAATGTAGTTTGTTGTTGAGATTTTGTTACTACAATGGATGGTAGCCTTGTCGTTATGGAAGGTAGTTCGTTTTTGAGATTTTTGTTATTCCAATGAATGATACCCTTGTAATTATGTAAGGTAGTTCAATGTTGTGATTTTTTTTACTCCAATCGATGGTAGCCTTTTCATTATGGAAGTAATTTGTTGTTGATATTTTTTTACTCAAATGGATGGTAGCCTTGTCATTATGGAATGTAGTTTTTTGTTGAGATTTTGTTACTCCAATGGATGGTAGCCTTGTAATTATAGAAGGTAGTTCGTTGTTGAGATTTTTGTTACTCCAATGGATGGTAGCTGTATCATTATGGATGGTAGTGCGTTGTTGAGATTTTGTTACACCAATGGATGGTAGCCTTGTCATTATGGAATTTAGTTCGTTGTTGAGATTTTGTTACTCCAGTAGATGATAGCCTTGTCATTATGGAAGGTTGTTGGTTGTTGATATTTTGTTACTCCAATGGATGGTAGCCTTGTCGTTATGGAATGGAGTTCGTTGTTGAGATTTTGTTAATCCAACGGATGGTAGCCTTGTCATTATGGAATGTAGTTTGTTTTTAAGATTTTGTTACTCCAATGAATGGTAGCCTTGTCTTTATGGAAGGTAGTTCAGTGTTGAGATTTTTGTTACTCCAATGGATGATAGTCTTTTCATTATGGAAGTTAGTTCTTTGTTGAGATTTTGTTACTCCAATGGATGATAGTCTTTTCATTACGGAATGATTTTCGTTGTTAATATTATGTTACTCAAGTAGATGATAGCCTTGTCATTATGGAAGGTAGTTTGTTGTTGAGATTTTGTTACTCCAATGGATGATAGCCTTGTCGTTATGGAAGGTAGTTCGTTGTTGAGATTTTTGTTATTCCAATGAATGATAGCCTTGTAATTATGTAAGGTAGTTCAATGTTGTGATTTTTTTTACTCCAATCGATGGTAGCCTTTTCATTATGGAAGTAGTTTGTTGTTGATATTTTTTACTCAAATGGATGGTAGCCTTGTCATTATGGAATGTAGTTTGTTGTTGAGATGTTGTTACTCCAATGGATGGTAGCCTTGTCATTATGGAAGGTAGTTTGTTGTTGATATTTTTTTTACTCCAATGGATGGTAGCATTGTCATTATGGAAGGTAGTTTGTTGTTGAGATTTTGTTACTCCAAAGGATGGTATTATGGAAGGTAGTTTGTTGTTGAGATTTTGTTACTCCAATTGATGGTAGCCTTGTCATTATGGAAGGTAGTTTGTTGTTGAGATTTTGTTACTCCAATGGATGGTAGCCTTGTCATTATGGAAGGTAGTTCGTTGTTGAGATTTTGTAACTCCAATGAATGGTAGCCTTGTCTTTATGGAAGGTAGTTAAGTGTTGAGATTTTTGTTACTCCAATGGATGATAGTCTTTTCATTATGGAAGTTAGTTCTTTGTTGAGATTTTTGTTACTCCAATGGATGGTAGCTGTATCATTATGGATGGTAGTGCGTTGTTGAGATTTTGTTACACCAATGGATGGTAGCCTTGTCATTATGTAATTTAGTTCGTTGTTGAGATTTTGTTACTCCAGTAGATGATAGCCTTGTCATTATGGAAGGTTGTTCGTTGTTGATATTTTGTTACTCCAATGGATGGTAGCCTTGTCGTTATGGAATGTAGTTCGTTGTTGAGATTTTGTTACTCCAATGGATGGTAGCCTTGTCATTATGGAATGTAGTTTGTTGTTGAGATTTTGTTACTCCAATGGATGGTAGCCTTGTCGTTATGGAAGGTAGTTCGTTGTTGAGATTTTTGTTACTCCAATGAATGATAGCCTTGTAATTATGTAAGGTAGTTCAATGTTGAGATTTTTTTTACTCCAATCGATGGTAGCCTTTTCATTATGGAAGTAGTTTGTTGTTGATATTTTTTACTCAAATGGATGGTAGCCTTGTAATTATGGAATGTAGTTTGTTGTTGAGATGTTGTTACTCCAATGGATGGTAGCCTTGTCATTATGGAAGGTAGTTTGTTATTGTTATTTTTTTACTCCAATGGATGGTAGCATTGTCATTATGAAGGTAGTTTGTTGTTGAGATATTGTTACTCCAAAGGATGGTAGCCTTGTCATTTTGGAAGGTAGTTCGTTGTTGAGATTTTGTTACTCAAATGGATGGTAGCCTTGTCATTATGGAAGAAAGTTTGTTGTTGAGATTTTGTTACTCCAATGGATGGTAGCCTTGTCATTATGGAATGTAGTTCGTTGTTGAGAAGTTGTTACTCCAATGGATGGTAGTCTTTTCAATATGAAAGTTAGTTCTTTTTTGAGATTTTGTTACTCCAATGGATGGTAGCCTTGTCATTATGGAATGTAGTTTGTTGGTGAGATTTTGTTACTCCAATGAATGGTAGCCTTGTCATTATGGAAGAAAGTTTTTTTTTGAGATTTTGATACTCCAATGGATGGTAGCCTTGTCATTATGGAATGTAGTTCGTTGTTGAGATTTTGTTACTTAAATGGATGGTAGCCTTATCGTTATGGAAGGTAGTTCAGTGTTGAGATTTTTGTTACTCCAATGGATTATAGTCTTTTCATTATGGAAGTTAGTTATGTGTTGAGATTTTGTTACCCAAATGGATGGTAGCCTTGTCATTATTGAATGTAGTTCGTTGGTGGGATTTTTTTACTCCAGTAGATGATAGCCTTGTCATTATGGAAGGTTATTCGTTGTTGAGATTTTGTTCCTCCAATGGATGGTACCTTTGTCGTTATGGAATGTAGTTCGTTGTTGAGATTTTGTTACTCCAATGGATGGTAGCCTTGTCATTATGGAATGTAGTTCGTTGTTAAGATTTTATTACTCCAATGAATGGTATCCTTGTCTTTATGGAAGGTAGTTCAGTGTTGAGATTTTTGTTACTCCAATGGATGATAGTCTTTTCATTATGGAAGTTAGTTCTTGGTTGAGATTTTGTTACTCCAATGGATGGTATCCTTCTCATTATAGAATGTAGTTCGTTGTTGAGATTTTGTTACTCCAGTAGATGATAGCCTTGTCATTATGGAAGGTAGTTTGTTGTTGAGATTTTGTTACTCCAATGGATGGTAGCCTTGTCGTTATGGAAGGTAGTTCATTGTTGAGATTTTTGTTACTCCAATGAATGATGGCCTTATAATTATGGAAGGTAGTTCAAAGTTGATATTTTTTTACTCCAATGGATGGTAGCCTTTTCATTATGGAAGTAGTTTGTTGTTGAGATTTTTTTACTCAAATGGAAGGTAGCCTTGTCATTATGGAATGTAGTTTGTTGTTGAGATTTTGTTACTCCAATGGATGGTAGCCTTGTCGTTATGGAAGGTAGTTCGTTTTTGAGATTTTTGTTACTCCAATGAATGATAGCCTTGTAATTGTGGAAGGTAGTTCAATGTTGAGATTCTTTTTACTCCAATGGATGGTAGCCTTTTCATTATGGAATTATTTGTTGTTGATATTTTTTTACTCAAATGGATGGTAGCCTTGTCATTATGGAATATAGTTTTTTGTTGAGATTTTGTTACTCCAATGGATGGTAGCTGTATCATTATGGATGGTAGTGCGTTGTTAAGATTTTGTTACACCAATGGATGGTAGCCTTGTCATTATGGAATTTAGTTCATTGTTGAGATTTTGTTACTCTAGTAGATGATAGCCTTGTCATTATGGAAGGTTGTTTGTTGTTGATATTTTGTTACTCCAATGGATGGTAGCCTTGTCGTTATGGAATGTAGTTCGTTGTTGAGATTTTTTTACTCCAATGGATGGTAGCCTTGTCATTATGGAATGTAGTTTGTTGTTGAGATTTTGTTACTCCAATGAATGGTAGCCTTGTCTTTATGGAAGGTAGTTCAGTGTTGAGATTTTTGTTACTCCAATGGATGATAGTCTTTTCATTATGGAAGTTAGTTCTTTGTTGAGATTTTGTTACTCCAATGGATGATAGTCTTTTCATTATGGAAGTTAGTTCTTTGTTGAGATTTTGTTACTCCAATGGTTGGTAGCCTTGTCATTATGGAATGTTTTTCGTTGTTAATATTATGTTACTCAAGTAGATGATAGCCTTGTCATTATGGAAGGTAGTTTGTTGTTGAGATTTTGTTACTCCAATGGATGGTAGCCTTGTCGTTATGGAAGGTAGTTTGTTGATGAGATTTTTGTTACTCCAATGAATGATAGTTTTGTAATTATGGAAGGTAGTTCAATGTTGAGATTTTTTTTACTTCAATCAATGGTATCCTTTTCATTATGAAAGTAGTTTGTTGTTGATATTTTTTTACTCAAATGGATGGTAGCCTTGTCATTATGGAATGTAGTTTGTTGTTGAGATTTTGTTACTCCAATGGATGGTAGCCTTGTCATTATGGAAGGTAGTTTGTTGTTGAGATTTTTTACTCCAATGGATGGTAGCATTGTCATTTTGGAAGGTAGTTTGTTGTTGATATTTTGTTACTCCAAAGGATGGTAGCCTTGGCATTATGGAAGGTAGTTCGTTGTTGAGATTTTGTTACTCAAATGGATGGTAGCCTTGTCATTATGGAAGAAAGTTTGTTTTTGAGATTTTGTTACTCCAATGGATGGTAGCCTTGTCATTATGGAATGTAGTTCGTTGTTGAGATTTTGTTACTTCAATGGATGCTAGCCTTGTCGTTATGGAAGGTAGTTCAGTGTTAAGATTTTTGTTACTCCAATGGATGATAGTCTTTTCATTATGGAAGTTAGTTATGTGTTGAGATTTTGTTACCCAAATGAATGGTAGCCTTGTCATTATGGAATGTAGTTCTTTGTTGATATTTTTTTACTCCAGTAGATGATAGCCTTGACATTATGGAAGGTTATTCGTTGTTGAGATTTTGTTACTCTAATGGATGGTAGCTTTGTCGTTATAGAATGTACTTCGTTGCTGAGATTTTGTTACTCCAATGGATGGTAGCCTTGTCATTATGGAATGTAGTTCGTTGTTAAGATTTTATTACTCCAATGAATGGTAGCCTTGTCTTTATGGAAGGTAGTTCAGTGTTGAGATTTTTGTTACTCCAATGGATGATAGTCTTTTCATTATGGAAGTTAGTTCTTTGTTGAGATTTTGTTACTCCAATGGATGGTATCCTTGTCATTATGGAATGTAGTTTGTTGTTGAGATTTTGTTACTCCAGTAGATGATAGCCTTGTCATTATGGAAGGTAGTTTGTTGTTGAGATTTTGTTACTCCAATGGATGGTAGCCTTGTCGTTATGGAAGGTAGTTCGTTGTTGAGATTTTTGTTACTCCAATGAGTGATAGCCTTGTAATTATGGAAGGTAGTTCAAAGTTGATATTTTTTTACTCCAATGGATGATAGCCTTTTCATTATGGAAGTAGTTTGTTGTTGAGATTTTTTAACTCAATTGGATGCTAGCCTTGTCATTATGGAATGTAGTTTGTTGTTGATATTTTGTTACTCCAATGGATGGTAGCCTTGTCGTTATGGAAGGTAGTTCGTTTTTGAGATTTTTGTTACTCTAATGAATGATAGTCTTGTAATTATGGAAGGTAGTTCAATGTTGAGATTCTTTTTACTCTAATGGATGGTAGCCTTTTCATTATGGAATGTAGTTCATTGTTGAGATTTGTTACTTAAATGGATGGTAGCATTATCGTTATGGAAGGTAGTTCAGTGTTGAGATTTTTGTTACTCCAATGGATGATAGTCTTTTCATTATGGAAGTTAGTTATGTGTTGAGATTTTGTTACCCAAATGAGTGGTAGCTTTGTCATTATGGAATGTAGTGCGTTGTTGAGATTTTTTTACTCCAGTAGATGATAGCCTTGTCATTATGGAAGGTTATTCGTTGTTGAGATTTTGTTACTCCAATGGATGGTACCTTTGTCGTTATGGAATGTAGTTCGTTGTTGAGATTTTTTTACTCCAATGGATGGTAGCCTTGTCTTTATGGAATGTAGTTCGTTGTGAAGATTTTATTACTCCAATGAATGGTAGCCTTGTCTTTATGGAAGGTAGTTCAGTGTTGTTATTTTTGAGACTCCAATGGATGATAGTCTTTTCATTATGGAAGTTAGTTCTTGGTTGAGATTTTGTTACTCCAATGGATGGTATCCTTGTCATTATGGAATGTAGTTCGTTGTTGAGATTGTGTTACTCCAGTAGATGATAGCCATGTCATTATGGAAGGTAGTTTGTTGTTGAGATTTTGTTACTCCAATGGATGGTAGCCTTGTCGTTATGGAAGGTAGTTCGTTGTTGAGATTTTTGTTACTCCAATGAATGATGGCCTTGTAATTGTCGAAGGTAGTTCAAAGTTGATATTTTTTTTACTCCAATGGATGGTAGCCTTTTCATTATGGAAGTAGTTTGTTGTTGAGATTTTTTTACTCAAATGGATGGTAGCCTTGTCATTATGGAATGTAGTTTGTTGTTGAGATTTTGTTACTCCAATGGATGGTAGCCTTGTCGTTATGGAAGGTAGTTCGTTTTTGAGATTTTTGTTACTCCAATGAATGATAGCCTTGTAATTATGGAAGGTAGTTCAATGTTGAGATTCTTTTTACTCCAATGGATGGTAGCCTTTTCATTATGGAAGTAATTTGTTGTTGATATTTTTTTACTCAAATGGATGGTAGCCTTGTCATTATGGAATATTGTTTTTTGTTGAGATTTTGTTACTCCAATGGATGGTAGCCTTGTAATTATAGAAGGTAGTTCGTTGTTGAGATTTTTGTTACTCCAATGGATGGTAGCTGTATCATTATGGATGGTAGTGCGTTGTTAAGATTTTGTTACACCAATGGATGGTAGCCTTGTCATTATGGAATTTAGTTCATTGTTGATATTTTGTTACTCCAGTAGATGATAGCCTTGTCATTATGGAAGGTTGTTCGTTGTTGATATTTTGTTACTCCAATGGATGGTAGCCTTGTCGTTATGGAATGTAGTTCGTTGTTGAGATTTTTTTACTCCAATGGATGGTAGCCTTGTCATTATGGAATGTAGTTTGTTGTTGAGATTTTGTTACTCCAATGAATGGTAGCCTTGTCTTTATGGAAGGTAGTTCAGTGTTGAGATTTTTGTTACTCCAATGGATGATAGTCTTTTCATTACGGAAGTTAGTTCTTTGTTGAGATTTTGTTACTCCAATGGATGATAGTCTTTTCATTATGGAAGTTAGTTCTTTGTTGAGATTTTGTTACTCCAATGGATGGTAGCCTTGTCATTATGGAATGTTTTTGGTTGTTAATATTATGTTACTCAAGTAGATGATAGCCTTGTCATTATGGAAGGTAGTTTGTTGTTGAGATTTTGTTACTCCAATGGATGGTAGCCTTGTCGTTATGGAAGGTAGTTTGTTGTTGAGATTTTTGTTACTCCAATGAATGATAGTTTTGTAATTATGGAAGGTAGTTCAATGTTTAGATTTTTTTTACTTCAATCGATGGTAGCCTTTTCATTATGGAAGTAGTTTGTTGTTGATATTTTTTTACTCAACTGGATGGTAGCCTTGTCATTATGGAATGTAGTTTGTTGTTGAGATTTTGTTACTCCAATGGATGGTAGCCTTGTCATTATGGAAGGTAGTTTGTTGTTGAGATTTTTTACTCCAATGGATGGTAGCATTGTCATTTTGGAAGGTAGTTTGTTGTTGAGATTTTGTTACTCCAAAGGATGGTAGCCTTGGCATTATGGAAGGTAGTTCGTTGTTGAGATTTTGTTACTCAAATGGATGGTAGCCTTGTCATTATGGAAGAAAGTTTGTTTTTGAGATTTTTTTACTCCAATGGATGGTAGCCTTGTCATTATGGAATGTAGTTCGTTGTTGAGATTTTGTTACTTCAATGGATGGTAGCCTTGTCGTTATGGAAGGTAGTTCAGTGTTGAGATTTTTGTTACTCCAATGGATGATAGTCTTTTCATTATGGAAGTTAGTTATGTGTTGAGAATTTGTTACCCAAATGAATGGTAGCCTTGTCATTATGGAATGTAGTTCGTTGTTGAGATTTTTTTACTCCAGTAGATGATAACCTTGTCATTATGGAAGGTTATTCGTTGTTGAGATTTTGTTACTCTAATGGATGGTAGCTTTGTCGTTATAGAATGTAGTTCGTTGCTGATATTTTGTTACTCCAATGGATGGTAGCCTTGTCATTATGGAATGTAGTTCGTTGTTAAGATTTTATTACTCCAATGAATGGTAGCCTTGTCTTTATGGAAGGTAGTTCAGTGTTGAGATTTTTGTTACTCCAATGGATGATAGTCTTTTCATTATGGAAGTTAGTTCTTTGTTGAGATTTTGTTACTCCAATGGATGGTATCCTTGTCATTATGGAATGTAGTTCGTTGTTGAGATTTTGTTACTCCAGTAGATGATAGCCTTGTCATTATGGAAGGTAGTTTGTTGTTGAGATTTTGTTACTCCAATGGATGGTAGCCTTGTCGTTATGGAAGGTAGTTCGTTGTTGAGATTTTTGTTACTCCAATGAATGATAACCTTGTAATTATGGAAGGTAGTTCAAAGTTGATATTTTTTTACTCCAATGGATGGTAGCCTTTTCATTAGGGAAGTAGTTTGTTGTTGAGATTTTTTTACTCAATTGGATGGTAGCCTTGTCATTATGGAATGTAGTTTGTTGTTGAGATTTTGTTACTCCAATGGATGGTAGCCTTGTCGTTATGGAAGGTAGTTCGTTTTTGAGATTTTTGTTACTCTAATGAATGATAGCCTTGTAATTATGGAAGGTAGTTCAATGTTGAGATTCTTTTTACTCTAATGGATGGTAGCCTTTTCATTATGGAATGTAGTTCGTTGTTGAGATTTGTTACTTAAATGGATGGTAGCCTTATCGTTATGGAAGGTAGTTCAGTGTTGAGATTTTTGTTACTCCAATGGATGATAGTCTTTTCATTATGGAAGTTAGTTATGTGTTGAGATTTTGTTACCCAAATGAATGGTAGCCTTGTCATTATGGAATGTAGTTCGTTGTTTAGATTTTTTTACTCCAGTAGATGATAGCCTTGTCATTATGGAAGGTTATTCGTTGTTGATATTTTGTTACTCCAATGGATGGTATCTTTGTCGTTATGGAATGTAGTTCGTTGTTGAGATTTTTTTACTCCAATGGATGGTAGCCTTGACATTATGGAATGTAGTTCGTTGTTAAGATTTTATTACTCCAATGAATGGTAGCCTTGTCTTTATGGAAGGTAGTTCAGTGTTGAGATTTTTGAGACTCCAATGGATGATAGTCTTTTCATTATGGAAGTTAGTTCTTGGTTGATATTTTGTTACTCCAATGGATGGTATCCTTGTCATTATGGAATGTAGTTCGTTGTTGAGATTGTGTTACTCCAGTAGATGATAGCCTTGTCATTATTGAAGGTAGTTTGTTCTTGAGATTTTGTTACTCCAATGGATGGTAGCCTTGTCGTTATGGAAGGTAGTTCGTTGTTGAGATTTTTGTTACTCCAATGAATTATGGCCTTGTAATTGTGGAAGGTAGTTCAAAGTTGATTTTTTTTTACTCCAATGGATGGTAGCCTTTTCATTATGGAAGTAGTTTGTTGTTGACATTTTTTTACTCAAATGGATGGTAGCCTTGTCATTATGGAATGTAGTTTGTTGTTGAGATTTTGTTACTCCAATGGATGGTAGCCTTGTCGTTATGGAAGGTAGTTCGTTTTTGAGATTTTTATTACTCCAATGAATGATAGCCTTGTAATTATGGAAGGTAGTTCAATGTTGAGATTCTTTTTACTCCAATGGATGGTAGCCTTTTCATTATGGAAGTAATTTGTTGTTGATATTTTTTTACTCAAATGGATGGTAGCCTTGTCATTATGGAATATAGTTTTTTGTTGAGATTTTGTTACTCCAATGGATGGTAGCCTTGTAATTATAGAAGGTAGTTCGTTGTTGAGATTTTTGTTACTCCAATGGATGGTAGTTGTATCATTATGGATGGTAGTGTGTTGTTTAGATTTTGTTACACCAATGGATGGTAGCCTTGTCATTATGGAATTTAGTTCGTTGTTGAGATTTTGTTACTCCAGTAGATGATAGCCTTGTCATTATGGAAGGTTGTTCGTTGTTGATATTTTGTTACTCCAATGGATGGTAGCCTTGTCGTTATGGAATGTAGTTTGTTGTTGAGATTTTTTTACTCCAATGGATGGTAGCCTTGTCATTATGGAATGTAGTTTGTTGTTGAGATTTTGTTACTCCAATGAATGGTAGCCTTGTCTTTATGGAAGGTAGTTCAGTGTTGAGATTTTTGTTACTCCAATGGATGATAGTCTTTTCATTACGGAAGTTAGTTCTTTGTTGAGATTTTGTTACTCCAATGGATGATAGTCTTTTCATTATGGAAGTTAGTTCTTTGTTGAGATTTTGTTACTCCAATGGATGGTAGCCTTGTCATTATGGAATGTTTTTCGTTGTTAATATTATGTTACTCAAGTAGATGATAGCCTTGTCATTATGGAAGGTAGTTTGTTGTTGAGATTTTGTTACTCCAATGGATGGTAGCCTTGTCGTTATGGAAGGTAGTTCGTTGTTGAGATTTTTGTTACTCCAATGAATGATAGTTTTGTAATTATGGAAGGTAGTTCAATGTTGTGATTTTTTTTACTTCAATCGATGGTAGCCTTTTCATTATGTAAGTAGTTTGTTGTTGATATTTTTTTACTCAAATGGATGGTAGCCTTGTCATTATGGAATGTAGTTTGTTGTTGAGATTTTGTTACTCCAATGGATGGTAGCCTTGTCATCATGGAAGGTAGTTTGTTGTTGAGATTTTTTACTCCAATGGATGGTAGCATTGTCATTTTGGAAGGTAGTTTGTTGTTGAGATTTTGTTACTCCAAAGGATGGTAGCCTTGGCATTATGGAAGGTAGTTCGTTGTTGAGATTTTGTTACTCAAATGGATGGTAGCCTTGTCATTATGGAAGAAAGTTTGTTTTTGAGATTTTGTTACTCCAATGGATGGTAGCCTTGTCATTATGGAATGTAGTTCGTTGTTGAGATTTTGTTACTTCAATGGATGGTAGCCTTGTCGTTATGGAAGGTAGTTCAGTGTTGAGATTTTTGTTACTCCAATGGATGATAGTCTTTTCATTATGGAAGTTAGTTATGTGTTGAGATTTTTTTACCCAAATGAATGGTAGCCTTGTCATTATGGAATGTAGTTCGTTGTTGAGATTTTTTTACTCCAGTAGATGATAGCCTTGTCATTATGGAAGGTTATTCGTTGTTGAGATTTTGTTACTCTAATGGATGGTAGCTTTGTCGTTATAGAATGTAATTCATTGCTGAGATTTTGTTACTCCAATGGATGGTAGCCTTGTCATTATGGAATGTAGTTCGTTGTTAAGATTTTATTACTCCAATGAATGGTAGCCTTGTCTTTATGGAAGGTAGTTCAGTGTTGAGATTTTTGTTACTCCAATGGATGATAGTCTTTTCATTATGGAAGTTAGTTCTTTGTTGAGATTTTGTTACTCCAATGGATGGTATCCTTGTCATTATGGAATGTAGTTCGTTGTTGAGATTTTGTTACTCCAGTAGATGATAGCCTTGTCATTATGGAAGGTAGTTTGTTGTTGAGATTTTGTTACTCCAATGGATGGTAGCCTTGTCGTTATGGAAGGTAGTTCGTTGTTGAGATTTTTGTTACTCCAATGAATGATAGCCTTGTAATTATGGAAGGTAGTTCAAAGTTGATATTTTTTTTACTCCAATGGATGGTAGCCTTTTCATTATGGAAGTAGTTTGTTGTTGAAATTTTTTTACTCAATTGGATGGTAGCCTTGTCATTATGGAATGTAGTTTGTTGTTTAGATTTTGTTACTCCAATGGATGGTAGCCTTGTCGTTATGGTAGGTAGTTCGTTTTTGAGATTTTTGTTACTCTAATGAATGATAGCCTTGTAATTATGGAAGGTAGTTCAATGTTGAGATTCTTTTTACTCTAATGGATGGTAGCCTTTTCATTATGGAATGTAGTTCGTTGTTGAGATTTGTTACTTAAATGGATGGTAGCCTTATCGTTATGGAAGGTAGTTCAGTGTTGAGATTTTTGTTACTCCAATGGATGATAGTCTTTTCATTATGGAAGTTAGTTATGTGTTGAGATTTTGTTACCCAAATGAATGGTAGCCTTGTCATTATGGAATGTAGATCGTTGTTGAGATTTTTTTATTCCAGTAGATGATAGCCTTGTCATTATGGAAGGTTATTCGTTGTTGAGATTTTGTTACTCCAATGGATGGTACCTTTGTCGTTATGGAATGTAGTTCGTTGTTGAGATTTTTTTACTCCTATGGATGGTAGCCTTGTCATTATGAAATGTAGTTTGTTGTTAAGATTTTATTACTCCAATGAATGGTAGCCTTGTCTTTATGGAAGGTAGTTCAGTGTTGAGATTTTTGAGACTCCAATGGATGATAGTCTTTTCATTATGGAAGTTAGTTCTTGGTTGAGATTTTGTTACTCTAATGGATGGTATCCTTGTCATTATAGAATGTAGTTTGTTGTTGAGATTGTGTTACTCCAGTAGATGATAGCCTTGTCATTCTGGAAGGTAGTTTGTTGTTTAGATTTTGTTACTCCAATGGATGGTAGCCTTGTTGTTATGGAAGGTAGTTCGTTGTTGTGATTTTTGTTACTCCAATGAATGATGGCCTTGTAATTGTGGAAGGTAGTTCAAAGTTGATATTTTTTTTACGCCAATGGATGGTAGCCTTTTCATTATGGAAGTAGTTTGTTGTTGAGATTTTTTTACTCAAATGGATAGTAGCCTTGTCATTATGGAATGTAGTTTGTTGTTGAGATTTTGTTACTCCAATGGATGGTAGCCTTGCCGTTATGGAAGGTAGTTCGTTTTTGAGATTTTTGTTACTCCAATGAATGATAGCCTTGTAATTATGGAAGGTAGTTCAATGTTGAGATTCTTTTTACTCCAATGGATGGTAGCCTTTTCATTATGGAAGTAATTTGTTGTTGATATTTTTTTACTCAAATGGATGGTAGCCTTGTCATTATGGAATATAGTTTTTTGTTGAGATTTTGGTACTCCAATGGATGGTAGCCTTGTAATTATAGAAGGTAGTTCGTTGTTGAGATTTTTGTTACTCCAATGGATGGTAGCTGTATCATTATGGATGGTAGTGCGTTGTTAAGATTTTGTTACACCAATGGATGGTAGCCTTATCATTATGGAATTTAGTTCGTTGTTGAGATTTTGTTACTCCAGTAGATGATAGCCTTGTCATTATGGAAGGTTGTTCGTTGTTGATATTTTGGTACTCCAATGGATGGTAGCCTTGTCGTTATGGAATGTAGTTCGTTGTTGAGATTTTTTTACTCCAATGGATGGTAGCCTTGTCATTATGGAATGTAGTTTGTTGTTGAGATTTTGTTACTCCAATGAATGGTGGCCTTGTCTTTATGGAAGGTAGTTCAGTGTTGAGATTTTTGTTACTCCAATGGATGATAGTCTTTTCATTACGGAAGTTAGTTCTTTGTTGAGATTTTTTTACTCCAATGGATGATAGTCTTTTCATTATGGAAGTTAGTTCTTTGTTGAGATTTTGTTACTCCGATGGATGGTAGCCTTGTCATTATGGAATGTTTTTCGTTGTTAATATTATGTTACTCAAGTAGATGATAGCCTTGTCATTATGGAAGGTAGTTTGTTGTTGAGATTTTGTTACTCTAATGGATGGTAGCCTTGTCGTTATGGAAGGTAGTTCGTTGTTGAGATTTTTGTTACTCCAATGAATGATAGTTTTGTAATTATGGATGGTAGTTCAATGTTGTGATTTTTTTTACTTCAATCGATGGTAGCCTTTTCATTATGTAAGTAGTTTGTTGTTGATATTTTTTTACTCAAATGGATGGTAGCCTTGTCATTATGGAATGTAGTTTGTTGTTGAGATTTTGTTACTCCAATGGATGGTAGCCTTGTCATCATGGAAGGTAGTTTGTTGTTGAGATTTTTTACTCCAATGGATGGTAGCATTGTCATTTTGGAAGGTAGTTTGTTGTTGATATTTTGTTACTCCAAAGGATGGTAGCCTTGGCATTATGGAAGGTAGTTCGTTGTTGAGATTTTGTTACTCAAATGGATGGTAGCCTTGTCATTATGGAAGTAAGTTTGTTTTTGAGATTTTGTTACTCCAATGGATGGTAGCCTTGTCATTATGGAATGTAGTTCGTTGTTGAGATTTTGTTACTTCAATGGATGGTAGCCTTGTCGTTATGGAAGGTAGTTCAGTGTTGAGATTTTTGTTACTCCAATGGATGATAGTCTTTTCATTATGGAAGTTAGTTATGTGTTGAGATTTTGTTACCCAAATGAATGGTAGCCTTGTCATTATGGAATGTAGTTCGTTGATGAGATTTTTTTACTCCAGTAGATGATAGCCTTGTCATTATGGAAGGTTATTCGTTGTTGAGATTTTGTTACTCTAATGGATGGTAGCTTTGTCGTTATAGAATGTAATTCATTGCTGAGATTTTGTTACTCCAATGGATGGTAGCCTTGTCATTATGGAATGTAGTTCGTTGTTAAGATTTTATTACTCCAATGAATGGTAGCCTTGTCTTTATGGAAGGTAGTTCAGTGTTGAGATTTTTGTTACTCCAATGGATGATAGTCTTTTCATTATGGAAGTTAGTTCTTTGTTGAGATTTTGTTACTCCAATGGATGGTATCCTTGTCATTATGGAATGTAGTTCGTTGTTGAGATTTTGTTACTCCAGTAGATGATAGCCTTGTCATTATGGAAGGTAGTTTGTTGTTGAGATTTTGTTACTCCAATGGATGGTAGCCTTGTCGTTATGGAAGGTAGTTCGTTGTTGAGATTTTTGTTACTCCAATGAATGATAGCCTTGTAATTATGGAAGGTAGTTCAGTGTTGAGATTTTTGTTACTCCAATGGATGGTAGCCTTTTCATTATGGAAGTAGTTTGTTGTTGAGATTTTTTTACTCAATTGGACGGTAGCCTTGTCATTATGGAATGTAGTTTGTTGTTTAGATTTTGTTACTCCAATGGATGGTAGCCTTGTCGTTATGGTAGGTAGTTCGTTTTTGAGATTTTTGTTACTCTAATGAATGATAGCCTTGTAATTATGGAAGGTAGTTCAATGTTGAGATTCTTTTTACTCTAATGGATGGTAGCCTTTTCATTATGGAATGTATTTCGTTGTTGAGATTTGTTACTTAAATGGATGGTAGCCTTATCGTTATGGAAGGTAGTTCAGTGTTGAGATTTTTGTTACTCCAATGGATGATAGTCTTTTCATTATGGAAGTTAGTTATGTGTTGAGATTTTGTTACCCAAATGAATGGTAGCCTTGTCATTATGGAATGTAGTTCGTTGTTGAGATTTTTTTACTCCAGTAGATGATAGCCTTGTCATTATGGAAGGTTATTCGTTGTTGAGATTTTGTTACTCCAATGGATGGTACCTTTGTCGTTATGGAATGTAGTTCGTTGTTGAGATTTTTTTACTCCTATGGATGGTAGCCTTGTCATTATGGAATGTAGTTTGTTGTTAAGATTTTATTACTCCAATGAATGGTAGCCTTGTCTTTATGGAAGGTAGTTCAGTGTTGAGATTTTTGAGACTCCAATGGATGATAGTCTTTTCATTATGGAAGTTAGTTCTTGGTTGAGATTTTGTTACTCCAATGGATGGTATCCTTGTCATTATAGAATGTAGTTCGTTGTTGAGATTGTGTTACTCCAGTAGATGATAGCCTTGTCATTCTGGAAGGTAGTTTGTTGTTTAGATTTTGTTACTCCAATGGATGGTATCCTTGTTGTTATGGAAGGTAGTTCGTTGTTGAGATTTTTGTTACTCCAATGAATGATGGCCTTGTAATTGTGGAAGGTAGTTCAAAGTTGATATTTTTTTTACTCCAATGGATGGTAGCCTTTTCATTATGGAAGTAGTTTGTTGTTGAGATTTTTTTACTCAAATGGATGGTAGCCTTGTCATTATGGAATGTAGTTTGTTGTTGAGATTTTGTTACTCCAATGGATGGTAGCCTTGCCGTTATGGAAGGTAGTTCGTTTTTGAGATTTTTGTTACTCCAATGAATGATAGCCTTGTAATTATGGAAGGTAGTTCAATGTTGAGATTCTTTTTACTCCAATGGATGGTAGCCTTTTCATTATGGAAGTAATTTGTTGTTGATATTTTTTTACTCAAATGGATGGTAGCCTTGTCATTATGGAATATAGTTTTTTGTTGAGATTTTGTTACTCCAATGGATGGTAGACTTGTAATTATAGAAGGTAGTTCGTTGTTGAGATTTTTGTTACTCCAATGGATGGTAGTTGTATCATTATGGATGGTAGTGCGTTGTTAAGATTTTGTTACACCAATGGATGGTAGCCTTATCATTATGGAATTTAGTTCGTTGTTGAGATTTTGTTACTCCAGTAGATGATAGCCTTGTCATTATGGAAGGTTGTTCGTTGTTGATATTTTGTTACTCCAATGGATGGTAGCCTTGTCGTTATGGAATGTAGTTCGTTGTTGAGATTTTTTTACTCCAATGGATGGTAGCCTTGTCATTATGGAATGTAGTTTGTTGTTGAGATTTTGTTACTCCAATGAATGGTGGCCTTGTCTTTATGGAAGGTAGTTCAGTGTTGAGATTTTTGTTACTCCAATGGATGATAGTCTTTTCATTACGGAAGTTAGTTCTTTGTTGAGATTTTGTTACTCCAATGGATGATAGTCTTTTCATTATGGAAGTTAGTTCTTTGTTGAGATTTTGTTACTCCAATGGATGGTAGCCTTGTCATTATGGAATGTTTTTCGTTGTTAATATTATGTTACTCAAGTAGATGATAGCCTTGTCATTATGGAAGGTAGTTTGTTGTTGAGATTTTGTTATTCCAATGGATGGTAGCCTTGTCGTTATGGAAGGTAGTTCGTTGTTCAGATTTTTGTTACTCCAATGAATGATAGTTTTGTAATTATGGAAGGTAGTTCAATGTTGTGATTTTTTTTACTTCAATCGATGGTAGCCTTTTCATTATGTAAGTATTTTGTTGTTGATATTTTTTTACTCAAATGGATGGTAGCCTTGTCATTATGGAATTTAGTTTGTTGTTGAGATTTTGTTACTCCAATGGATGGTAGCCTTGTCATCATGGAAGGTAGTTTGTTGTTGAGATTTTTTACTCCAATGGATGGTAGCATTGTCATTTTGGAAGGTAGTTTGTTGTTGAGATTTTGTTACTCCAAAGGATGGTAGCCTTGGCATTATGGAAGGTAGTTCGTTGTTGAGATTTTGTTACTCAAATGGATGGTAGCCTTGTCATTATGGAAGTAAGTTTGTTTTTGAGATTTTGTTACTCCAATGGATGGTAGCCTTGTCATTATGGAATGTAGTTCGTTGTTGAGATTTTGTTACTTCAATGGATGGTAGCCTTGTCGTTATGGAAGGTAGTTCAGTGTTGAGATTTTTGTTACTCCAATGGATGATAGTCTTTTCATTATGGAAGTTAGTTATGTGTTGAGATTTTGTTACCCAAATGAATGGTAGCCTTGTCATTATGGAATGTAGTTCGTTGTTGAGATTTTTTTACTCCAGTAGATGATAGCCTTGTCATTATGGAAGGTTATTCGTTGTTGAGATTTTGTTACTCTAATGGATGGTAGCTTTGTCGTTATAGAATGTAATTCATTGCTGAGATTTTGTTACTCCAATGGATGGTAGCCGTGTCATTATGGAATGTAGTTCGTTGTTAAGATTTTATTACTCCAATGAATGGTAGCCTTGTCTTTATGGAAGGTAGTTCAGTGTTGAGATTTTTGTTACTCCAATGGATGATAGTCTTTTCATTATGGAAGTTAGTTCTTTGTTGAGATTTTGTTACTCCAATGGATGGTATCCTTGTCATTATGGAATGTAGTTCGTTGTTGAGATTTTGTTACTCCAGTAGATGATAGCCTTGTCATTATGGAAGGTAGTTTGTTGTTGAGATTTTGTTACTCCAATGGATGGTAGCCTTGTCGTTATGGAAGGTAGTTCGTTGTTGAGATTTTTATTACTCCAATGAATGATAGCCTTGTAATTATTGAAGGTAGTTCAAAGTTGATATTTTTTTTACTCCAATGGATGGTAGCCTTTTCATTATGGAAGTAGTTTGTTGTTGAGATTTTTTTACTCAATTGGATGGTAGCCTTGTCATTATGGAATGTAGTTTGTTGTTTAGATTTTGTTACTCCAATGGATGGTAGCCTTGTCGTTATGGTAGGTAGTTCGTTTTTGAGATTTTTGTTACTCTAATGAATGATAGCCTTGTAATTATGGAAGGTAGTTCAATGTTGAGATTCTTTTTACTCTAATGGATGGTAGCCTTTTCATTATGGAATGTAGTTCGTTGTTGAGATTTGTTACTTAAATGGATGGTAGCCTTATCGTTATGGAAGGTAGTTCAGTGTTGAGATTTTTGTTACTCCAATGGATGATAGTCTTTTCATTATGGAAGTTAGTTATGTGTTGAGATTTTGTTACCCAAATGAATGGTAGCCTTGTCATTATGGAGTGTAGTTCGTTGTTGAGATTTTTTTACTCCAGTAGATGATAGCCTTGTCATTATGGAAGGTTATTCGTTGTTGAGATTTTGTTACTCCAATGGATGGTACCTTTGTCGTTATGGAATGTAGTTCGTTGTTGAGATTTTTTTACTCCTATGGATGGTAGCCTTGTCATTATGGAATGTAGTTTGTTGTTATGATTTTATTACTCCAATGAATGGTAGCCTTGTCTTTATGGAAGGTAGTTCAGTGTTGAGATTTTTGAGACTCCAATGGATGATAGTCTTTTCATTATGGAAGTTAGTTCTTGGTTGAGATTTTGTTACTCCAATGGATGGTATCCTTGTCATTATAGAATGTAGTTCGTTGTTGAGATTGTGTTACTCCAGTAGATGATAGCCTTGTCATTCTGGAAGGTAGTTTGTTGTTTAGATTTTGTTACTCCAATGGATGGTAGCCTTGTTGTTATGGAAGGTAGTTCGTTGTTGAGATTTTTGTTACTCCAATGAATGATGGCCTTGTAATTGTGGAAGGTAGTTCAAAGTTGATATTTTTTTTACTCCAATGGATGGTAGCCTTTTCATTATGGAATTAGTTTGTTGTTGAGATTTTTTTACTCAAATGGATGGTAGCCTTGTCATTATGGAATGTAGTTTGTTGTTGAGATTTTTTTACTCCAATGGATGGTAGCCTTGCCGTTATGGAAGGTAGTTCGTTTTTGAGATTTTTGTTACTCCAATGAATGATAGCCTTGTAATTATGGAAGGTAGTTCAATGTTGAGATTCTTTTTACTCCAATGGATGGTAGCCTTTTCATTATGGAAGTAATTTGTTGTTGATATTTTTTTACTCAAATGGATGGTAGCCTTGTCATTATGGAATATAGTTTTTTGTTGAGATTTTGTTACTCCAATGGATGGTAGCCTTGTAATTATAGAAGGTAGTTCGTTGTTGAGATTTTTGTTACTCCAATGGATGGTAGCTGTATCATTATGGATGGTAGTGCGTTGTTAAGATTTTGTTACACCAATGGATGGTAGCCTTATCATTATGGAATTTAGTTCGTTGTTGAGATTTTGTTACTCCAGTAGATGATAGCCTTGTCATTATGGAAGGTTGTTCGTTGTTGATATTTTGTTACTCCAATGGATGGTAGCCTTGTCGTTATGGAATGTAATTCGTTGTTGAGATTTTTTTACTCCAATGGATGGTAGCCTTGTCATTATGGAATGTAGTTTGTTGTTGAGATTTTGTTACTCCAATGAATGGTGGCCTTGTCTTTATGGAAGGTAGTTCAGTGTTGAGATTTTTGTTACTCCAATGGATGATAGTCTTTTCATTACGGAAGTTAGTTCTTTGTTGAGATTTTGTTACTCCAATGGATGATAGTCTTTTCATTATGGAAGTTAGTTCTTTGTTGAGATTTTGTTACTCCAATGGATGGTAGCCTTGTCATTATGGAATGTTTTTCGTTGTTAATATTATGTTACTCAAGTAGATGATAGCCTTGTCATTATGGAAGGTAGTTTGTTGTTCAGATTTGGTTATTCCAATGGATGGTAGCCTTGTCGTTATGGAAGGTAGTTCGTTGTTGAGATTTTTGTTACTCCAATGAATGATAGTTTTGTAATTATTGAAGGTAGTTCAATGTTGTGATTTTTTTTACTTCAATCGATGGTAGCCTTTTCATTATGTAAGTAGTTTGTTGTTGATTTTTTTTTACTCAAATGGATGGTAGCCTTGTCATTATGGAATTTAGTTTGTTGTTGAGATTTTGTTACTCCAATGGATGGTAGCCTTGTCATCATGGAAGGTAGTTTGTTGTTGAGATTTTTTACTCCAATGGATGGTAGCATTGTCATTTTGGAAGGTAGTTTGTTGTTGAGATTTTGTTACTCCAAAGGATGGTAGCCTTGGCATTATGGAAGGTAGTTCATTGTTGAGATTTTGTTACTCAAATGGATGGTAGCCTTGTCATTATGGAAGTAAGTTTGTTTTTGAGATTTTGTTACTCCAATGGATGGTAGCCTTGTCATTATGGAATGTAGTTCGTTGTTGAGATTTTGTTACTTCAATGGATGGTAGCCTTGTCGTTATGGAAGGTAGTTCAGTGTTGAGATTTTTGTTACTCCAATGGATGATAGTCTTTTCATTATGGAAGTTAGTTATGTGTTGAGATTTTGTTACCCAAATGAATGGTAGCCTTGTCATTATGGAATGTAGTTCGTTGTTGAGATTTTTTTACTCCAGTAGATGATAGCCTTGTCATTATGGAAGGTTATTCGTTGTTGAGATTTTGTTACTCTAATGGATGGTAGCTTTGTCGTTATAGAATGTAATTCATTGCTGAGATTTTGTTACTCCAATGGATGGTAGCCTTGTCATTATGGAATGTAGTTCGTTGTTAAGATTTTATTACTCCAATGAATGGTAGCCTTGTCTTTATGGAAGGTAGTTCAGTGTTGAGATTTTTGTTACTCTAATGGATGATAGTCTTTTCATTATGGAAGTTAGTTCTTTGTTGAAATTTTGTTACTCCAATGGATGGTATCCTTGTCATTATGGCATGTAGTTCGTTGATGGGATTTTGTTACTCCAGTAGATGATAGCCTTGTCATTATGGAAGGTAGTTTGTTGTTGAGATTTTGTTACTCCAATGGATGGTAGCCTTGTCGTTATGGAAGGTAGTTCGTTGTTTAGATTTTTGTTACTCCAATGAATGATAGCATTGTAATTATGGAAGGTAGTTCAAAGTTGATATTTTTTTTACTCCAATGGATGGTAGCCTTTTCATTATGGAAGTAGTTTGTTGTTGAGATTTTTTTACTCAAATGGATGGTAGCCTTGTCATTATGGAATGTAGTTTGTTGTTGAGATTTTGTTACTCCAAAGGATGGTAGCCTTGTCGTTATGGAAGGTAGTTCGTTTTTGAGATTTTTGTTATTCCAATGAATGATAGCCTTGTAATTATGGAAGGTAGTTCAATGTTGAGATTCTTTTTACTCCAATGGATGGTAGCCTTTTCATTATGGAAGTAATTTGTTGTTGATATTTTTTTACTCAAATGGATGGTAGCCTTGTCATTATGGAATGTAGTTTTTTGTTGAGATTTTGTTACTCCAATGGATGCTAGCCTTGTAATTATAGAAGGTAGTTCGTTGTTGAGATTTTTGTTACTCCAATGGATGGTAGCTGTATCATTATCGATGGTAGTGCGTTGTTAAGATTTTGTTACACCAGTGGATGGTAGCCTTGTCATTATGGAATTTAGTTTGTTGTTGAGATTTTGTTACTCCAGTAGATGATAGCCTTGTCATTATGGAAGGTTGTTCGTTGTTGATATTTTGTTACTCCAATGGATGGTAGCCTTGTCGTTATGGAATGTAGTTCTTTGTTGAGATTTTGTTACTTCAATGGATGGTAGCCTTGTTGTTATGGAAGGTAGTTCAGTGTTGAGATTTTTGTTACTCCAATGGATGATAATCTTTTCATTATGGAAGTTAGTTATGTGTTGAGATTTTGTTACCCAAATGGATGGTAGCCTTGTCATTATGGAATGTAGTTCGTTGTTGAGATTTTGTTACTCCAATGGATGGTAGCCTTGTCATTATGGAATGTAGATCGTTGTTAAGATTTTATTACTCCAATGAATGGTAGCCTTGTCTTTATGGAAGGTAGTTCAGTGTTGAGATTTTTGTTACTCTAATGGATGATAGTCTTTTCATTATGGAAGTTAGTTCTTTGTTGAGATTTTGTTACTCCAATGGATGGTATCCTTGTCATTATGGCATGTAGTTCGTTGATGGGATTTTGTTACTCCAGTAGATGATAGCCTTGTCATTATGGAAGGTTGTTTGTTGTTGAGATTTTGTTACTCCAATGGATGGTAGCCTTGTCGTTATGGAAGGTAGTTCGTTGTTGAGATTTTTGTTACTCCAATGAATGATAGCATTGTAATTATGGAAGGTAGTTCAAAGTTTTTATTTTTTTTACTCCAATGGATGGTAGCCTTTTCATTATGGAAGTAGTTTGTTGTTGAGATTTTTTTACTCAAATGGATGGTAGCCTTGTCATTATGGAATGTAGTTTGTTGTTGAGATTTTGTTACTCCAATGGATGGTAGCCTTGTCGTTATGGAAGGTAGTTCATTTTTGAGATTTTTGTTATTCCAATGAATGATAGCCTTGTAATTATGGAAGGTAGTTCAATGTTGAGATTCTTTTTACTCCAATGGATGATAGCCTTTTCATTATGGAAGTAATTTGTTGTTGATAATTTTTTACTCAAATGGATGGTAGCCTTGTAATTATAGAAGGTAGTTCGTTGTTGAGATTTTTGTTACTCCAATGGATGGTAGCTGTATCATTATCGATGGTAGTGCGTTGTTAAGATTTTGTTAGACCAATGGATGTTAGCCTTGTCATTATGGAATTTAGTTCGTTGTTGAGATTTTGTTACTCCAGTAGATGATAGCCTTGTCATTATGGAAGGTAGTTTGTTGTTGAGATTTTGTTACTCCAATGGATGGTAGCCTTGTCGTTATGGAAGGTAGTTTGTTGTTAAGATTTTGTTACTCCAATGGATGGTAGCCTTGTCGTTATGGAAGGTAGTTTGTTGTTGAGATTTTGTTACTCCAAAGGATGGTAGCCTTGTCATTATGGAATGTAGTTCGTTGTTGAGATGTTGTTACTCCAATGGATGGTAGCCTTGTCATTATGGAAGGTAGTTCAGTGTTGAGATTTTTGTTACTCCAATGGATGATAGTCTTTTCATTATGGAAGTTAGTTCTTTGTTGAGATTTTGTTACTCCAATGGATGGTAGCCTTGTCGTTATGGAAGGTAGTTCGTTGTTGAGATTTTTGTTACTCCAATGAATGATAGCCTTGTAATTATGGAAGTTAGTTCTTTGTTGAGATTTTTTTTTACTCCAATCGATGGTAGCCTTTTCATTATGGAAGTAGTTTGTTGTTGATATTTTTTTACTCAAATGGATGGTAGCCTTTTCATTATGGAATGTAGTTTGTTGTTGAGATTTTGTTACTCCAATGGATGGTAGCCTTGTCATTATGGAAGGTAGTTTGTTGTTGAGATTTTGTTACTCCAAAGGATGGTAGCCTTGGCATTATGGAAGGTAGTTCGTTGTTGAGATTTTGTTACTCCAATGGATGGTAGCCTTGTCATTATGGAAGGTAGTTTAGTGTTGAGATTTTTGTTACTCCAATGGATGATAGTCTTTTCATTATGGAAGTTAGTTCTTTGTTGAGATTTTGTTACTCCAATGGATGGTAGCCTTGTCATTATGGAATGTAGTTCGTTGTTGAGATTTTGTTACTCCAGTAAATGATAGCCTTGTCATTATGCAAGGTAGTTCGTTGTTGATATTTTGTTACTCCAATGGATGGTAGCCTTGTCATTATGGAAGGTAGTTCAGTGTTGAGATTTTTGTTACTCCAATGGATGAGAGTCTTTTCATTATGGAAGTTACTTCTTTGTTGAGATTTTGTTACTCCAATGGATGATAGTCTTTTCATTATGGAAGTTAGTTCTTTGTTGAGATTTTGTTACTCCAATGGATGGTAGCCTTTTCATTATGGAAGTAGTTTGATGTTTATATTTTTTTACTCAAATGGATGGTAGCCTTGTCATTATGGAATGTAGTTTGTTGTTGAGATTTTGTTACTCCAATGGATGGTAGCCTTGTCATTATGGAAGGTAGTTTGTTGTTGAGATTTTGTTACTCCAAAGGATGGTAGCCTTGTCATTATGGAATGTAGTTCGTTGTTGAGATGTTGTTACTCCAATGGATGGTAGCCTTGTCATTATGGAAGGTAGTTCAGTGTTGAGATTTTTGTTACTCCAATGGATGATAGTCTTTTCATTATGGAAGTTAGTTCTTTGTTGAGATTTTGTTACTCCAATGGATGGTAGCCTTGTCATTATGGGATGTAGTTCGTTGTTGAGATTTTGGTAATCTAGTAAATGATAGCCTTGTCATTATGCAAGATAGTTCGTTGTTGATATTTTGTTACTCCAATGGATGGTAGCCTTGTCGTTATAGAAGGTAGTTCGTTGTTGAGATTTATGTTACTCCAATGGATGATAGCCTTGTAATTATGGAAGGTAGTTCAATGTTGAGATTTTTGTTACTCCAATGGATGGTAGCCTTTTCATTATGGAAGTAGTTCGTTGTTGAGATATTTTTACTCAAATAGATGGTAGCCTTGTCATTATGGAATTTAGTTCGTTGTTGAGATTTTGTTACTCCAGTAGATGATAGCCTTGTCATTATGGAAGGTTGTTCGTTGTTGATATTTTGTTACTCCAATGGATGATAGCCTTGTCGTTATGGAATGTAGTTCGTTGTTGAGATTTTTTTACTCCAATGGATGGTAGCCTTGTCATTATGGAATGTAGTTTGTTGTTGAGATTTTGTTACTCCAATGAATGGTAGCCTTGTCTTTATGGAAGATAGTTCAGTGTTGAGATTTTTGTTACTCCAATGGATGATAGTCTTTTCATTATGGAAGTTAGTTCTTTGTTGACATTTTGTAACTCCAAAGGATGATAGTCTTTTCATTATGGAAGTTATTACTTTGTTGAGATTTTGTTACTCCAATGGATGGTAGCCTTGTCATTATGGAATGTTTTTCGTTGTTAATATTATGTTACTCAAGTAGATGATAGCCTTGTCATTATGGAAGGTAGTTTGTTGTTGAGATTTTGTTACTCCAATGGATGGTAGCCTTGTCATTATGGAATTTAGTTCGTTGTTGAGATTTTGTTACTCCAGTAGATGATAGCCTTGTCATTATGGAAGGTTGTTCGTTGTTGATATTTTGGTACTCCAATGGATGGTAGCCTTGTCGTTATGGAATGTAGTTCGTTGTTGAGATTTTTTTACTCCAATGGATGGTAGCCTTGTCATTATGGAATGTAGTTTGTTGTTGAGATTTTGTTACTCCAATGAATGTTAGCCTTGTCTTTATGGAAGATAGTTCAGTGTTGAGATTTTTGTTACTCCAATGGATGATAGTCTTTTCATTATGGAAGTATGTTCTTTGTTGAGATTTTGTTACTCCAATGGATGATAGTCTTTTCATTATGGAAGTTAGTTCTTTGTTGAGATTTTGTTACTCCAATGAATGGTAGCCTTGTCTTTATGGAAGGTAGTTCAGTGTTGAGATTTTTGTTACTCTAATGGATGATAGTCTTTTCATTATGGAAGTTAGTTCTTTGTTGAGATTTTGTTACTCCAATGGATGGTATCCTTGTCATTATGGCATGTAGTTTGTTGATGGGATTTTGTTACTCCAGTAGATGATAGCCTTGTCATTATGGAAGGTTGTTTGTTGTTGAGATTTTGTTACTCCAATGGATGGTAGCCTTGTCGTTATGGAAGGTAGTTCGTTGTTGAGATTTTTGTTACTCCAATGAGTGATAGCATTGTAATTATGGAAGGTAGTTCAAAGTTGATATTTTTTTTACTCCAATGGATGGTAGCCTTTTCATTATGTAAGTAGTTTGTTGTTGAGATTTTTTTACTCAAATGGATGGTAGCCTTGTCATTATGGAATGTAGTTTGTTGTTGAGATTTTGTTACACCAATGGATGGTAGCCTTGTCGTTATGGAAGGTAGTTCGATTTTGAGATTTTTGTTATTCCAATGAATGATAGCCTTGTAATTATGGAAGGTAGTTCAATGTTGAGATTCTTTTTACTCCAATGGATGGTAGCCTTTTCATTATGGAAGTAATTTGTTGTTGATATTTTTTTACTGAAATGGATGGTAGCCTTGTCATTATGGAATGTAGTTTTTTGTTGAGATTTTGTTACTCCAATGGATGCTAGCCTTGTAATTATAGAAGGTAGTTCGTTGTTGAGATTTTTGTTACTCCAATGGATGGTAGCTGTATCATTATCGATGGTAGTGCGTTGTTAAGAATTTGTTACACCAATGGATGGTAGCCTTGTCATTATCGAATTTAGTTCGTTGTTGAGATTTTGTTACTCCAGTAGATGATAGCCTTGTCATTATGGAAGGTTGTTCGTTGTTGATATTTTGGTACTCCAATGGATGGTAGCCTTGTCGTTATGGAATGTAGTTCGTTGTTGAGATTTTTTTACTCCAATGGATGGTAGCCTTGTCATTATGGAATGTAGTTTGTTGTTGAGATTTTGTTACTCCAATGAATGTTAGCCTTGTCTTTATGGAAGATAGTTCAGTGTTGAGATTATTGTTACTCCAATGGATGATAGTCTTTTCATTATGGAAGTTAGTTCTTTGTTGAGATTTTGTTACTCCAATTGATGATAGTCTTTTCATTATGGAAGTTAGTTCTTTGTTGAGATTTCGTTACTCCAATGGATGGTAGCCTTGTCATTATGGAATGTTTTTCGTTGTTAATATTATGTTACTCAAGTAGATGATAGCCTTGTCATTATGGAAGGTAGTTTGTTGTTGAGATTTTGTTACTCCAATGGATGGTAGCCTTGTCGTTATGGAAGGTAGTTCGTTGTCGAGATTTTTGTTACTCCAATGAATGATAGCCTTGTAATTATGGAAGGTAGTTCAATGTTGAGATTTTTTTTACTCTAATCGATGGTAGCCTTTTCATTATGGAAGTAGTTTGTTGTTGATATTTTTTTACTCAATTGGATGGTAGCCTTGTCATTATGGAATGTAGTTTGTTGTTGAGATTTTGTTACTCCAATGGATGGTAGCCTTGTCATTATGGAAGGTAGTTTGTTGTTGAGATTTTGTTACTCCAAAGGAAGGTAGCCTTGTCATTATGGAATGTAGTTCGTTGTTGAGATGTTGTTACTCCAATGGATGGTAGCCTTGTCATTATGGAAGGTAGTCCAGTGTTGAGATTTTTGTTACTCCAATGGATGATAGTCTTTTCATTATGGAAGTTAGTTCTTTGTTGAGATTTTGTTACTCCAATGGATGGTAGCCTTGTCATTATGGGATGTAGTTTGTTGTTGAGATTTTGTTACTCCAGTAAATGATAGTCTTGTCATTATGCAAGATAGTTCGTTGTTGATATTTTGTTACTCCAATGGATGGTAGCCTTGTCGTTATAGAAGGTAGTTCGTTGTTGAGATTTTTGTTACTCCAATGGATGATAGCCTTGTAATTATGGAAGGTAGTTCAATGTTGAGATTTTTGTTATACCAATGGATGGTATCCTTTTCATTATGGAAGTAGTTCGTTGTTGAGATTTTTTTACTCAAATAGATGGTAGCCTTGTCATTATGGAATTTAGTTCTTTGTTGAGATTTTGTTACTCCAGTAGATGATAGCCTTGTCATTATGGAAGGTTGTTCGTTGTTGATATTTTGTTACTCCAATGGATGGTAGCCTTGTCGTTATGGAATGTAGTTCGTTGTTGAGATTTTTTTACTGCAATGGATGGTAGCCTTGTCATTATGGAATGTACTTTGTTGTTGAGATTTTGTTACTCCAATGAATGGTAGCCTTGTCATTATGGAAGGTAGTTCAGTGTTGAGATTTTTGTTACTCCAATGGATGATAGTCTTTTCATTATGGAAGTTAGTTCTTTGTTGAGATTTTGTTACTCCAATGGATGATAGTCTTTTCATTATGGAAGTTAGTTCTTTGTTGAGATTTTGTTACTCCAATGAATGATAGCCTTGTCGTTATGGAAGGTAGTTCGTTGTTGAGATTTTTGTTACTCCAATGAATGATAGCCTTGTAATTATGGAAGGTAGTTCAATGTTGAGATTTTTTTTACTCCAATCGATGGTAGCCTTTTCATTATGGAAGTAGTTTGTTGTTGATATTTTTTTACTCAAATGGATGGTAGCCTTGTCATTATGGAATGTAGTTTGTTGTTGAGATTTTGTTACTCCAATGGATGGTAGCCTTGTCATTATGGAAGGTAGTTTGTTGTTGAGATTTTGTTACTCCAAAGGATGGTAGCCTTGTCATTATGGAATGTAGTTCGTTGTTGAGATGTTTTTACTCCAATGGATGGTAGCCTTGTCATTATGGAAGGTAGTTCAGTGTTGAGATTTTTGTTACTCCAATGGATGATAGTCTTTTCATTATGGAAGTTAGTTCTTTGTTGAGATTTTGTTACTCCAATGGATGGTAGCCTTGTCGTTATGGAAGGTAGTTCGTTGTTAAGATTTTTGTTACTCCAATGAATGATAGCCTTGTAATTATGGAAGGTAGTTCAATGTTGAGATTTTGTTTACTCCAATCGATGGTAGCCTTTTCATTATGGAAGTAGTTTGTTGTTGATATTTTTTTACTCAAATGGATGGTAGCCTTTTCATTATGGAATGTAGTTTGTTGTTGAGATTTTGTTACTCCAATGGATGGTAGCCTTGTCATTATGGAAGGTAGTTTGTTGTTGAGATTTTGTTACTCCAAAGGATGGTAGCCTTGGCATTATGGAAGGTAGTTTGTTGTTGAGATTTTGTTACTCCAATGGATGGTAGCCTTGTCATTATGGAATGTAGTTCGTTGTTGAGATGTTGTTACTCCAATGGATGGTAGCCTTGTCATTATGGAAGGTAGTTTAGTGTTGAGATTTTTGTTACTCCAATGGATGATAGTCTTTTCATTAAGGAAGTTAGTTCTTTGTTGAGATTTTGTTACTCCAATGGATGGTAGCCTTGTCATTAGGGAATGTAGTTCGTTGTTGAGATTTTGTTACTCCAGTAAATGATAGCCTTGTCATTATGCAAGGTAGTTCGTTGTTGATATTTTGTTACTCCAATGGATGGTAGCCTTGTCATTATGGAAGGTGGTTCAGTGTTGAGATTTTTGTTACTCCAATGGTTGATAGTCTTTTCATTATGGAAGTTAGTTCTTTGTTGAGATTTTGTTACTCCAGTGGATGATAGTCTTTTCATTATGGAAGTTAGTTCTTTGTTGAGATTTTGTTACTCCAATGGATGGTAGCCTTGTCATTATGGAATGTACTTCGTTGTTAATATTATGTTACTCAAGTAGATGATAGCCTTGTCATTATGGAAGGTAGTTTGTTGTTGAGATTTTGTTACTCCAATGGATGGTAGCCTTGTCGTTATGGAAGGTAGTTCGTTGTTGAGATTTTTGTTACTCCAATGAATGCTAGCCTTGTAATTATGGAAGGTAGTTCAATGTTGAGATTTTTTTTACTCCAATCGATGGTAGCCTTTTCATTATGGAAGTAGTTTGATGTTGATATTTTTTTACTCAAATGGATGGTAGCCTTGTCATTATGGAATGTAGTTTGTTGTTGAGATTTTGTTACTCCAATGGATGGTAGCCTTGTCATTATGGAAGGTAGTTTGTTGTTGAGATTTTGTTACTCCAAAGGATGGTAGCCTTGTCATTATGGAATGTAGTTCGTTGTTGAGATGTTGTTACTCCAATGGATGGTAGCCTTGTCATTATGGAAGGTAGTTCAGTGTTGAGATTTTTGTTACTCCAATGGATGATAGTCTTTTCATTATGGAAGTTAGTTCTTTGTTGAGATTTTGTTACTCCAATGGATGGTAGCCTTGTCGTTATGGAAGGTAGTTCGTTGTTGAGATTTTTGTTACTCCAATGAATGATAGCCTTGTAATTATGGAAGGTAGTTCAATGTTGAGATTTTTTTTACTCCAATCGATGGTAGCCTTTTCATTATGGAAGTAGTTTGTTGTTGATATTTTTTTACTCAAATGGATGGTAGCCTTTTCATTATGGAATGTAGTTTGTTGTTGATATTTTGTTACTCCAATGGATGGTAGCCTTGTCATTATGGAAGGTAGTTTGTTGTTGAGATTTTGTTACTCCAAAGGATGGTAGCCTTGGCATTATGGAAGGTAGTTCGTTGTTGAGATTTTGTTACTCCAATGGATGGTAGCCTTGTCATTATGGAATGTAGTTCGTTGTTGAGATGTTGTTACTCCAATGGATGGTAGCCTTGTCATTATGGAAGGTAGTTTAGTGTTGAGATTTTTGTTACTCCAATGGATGATAGTCTTTTCATTATGGAAGTTAGTTCTTTGTTGAGATTTTGTTACTCCAATGGATGGTAGCCTTGTCATTATGGAATGTAGTTCGTTGTTGAGATTTTGTTACTCCAGTAAATGATAGCCTTGTCATTATGCAAGGTAGTTCGTTGTTGATATTTTGTTACTCCAATGGATGGTAGCCTTGTCATTATGGAAGGTAGTTCAGTGTTGATATTTTTGTTACTCCAATGGATGATAGTCTTTTCATTATGGAAGTTAGTTCTTTGTTGAGATTTTGTTACTCCAGTGGATGATAGTCTTTTCATTATGGAAGTTAGTTCTTTGTTGAGATTTTGTTACTCCAATGGATGGTAGCCTTGTCATTATGGAATGTTTTTCGTTGTTAATATTATGTTACTCAAGTAGATGATAGCCTTGTCATTATGGAAGGTAGTTTGTTGTTGAGATTTTGTTACTCCAATGGATGGTAGCCTTGTCGTTATGGAAGGTAGTTCGTTGTTGAGATTTTTGTTACTCCAATGAATGATAGCCTTGTAATTATGGAAGGTAGTTCAATGTTGAGATTTTTTTTACTCCAATCGATGGTAGCCTTTTCATTATGGAAGTAGTTTGTTGTTGATATTTTTTTACTCAAATGGATGGTAGCCTTGTCATTATGGAATGTAGTTTGTTGTTGAGATTTTGTTACTCCAATGGATGGTAGCCTTGTCATTATGGAAGGTAGTTTGTTGTTGAGATTTTGTTACTCCAAAGGATGGTAGCCTTGTCATTATGGAATGTAGTTCGTTGTTGAGATGTTTTTACTCCAATGGATGGTAGCCTTGTCATTATGGAAGGTAGTTCAGTGTTGAGATTTTTGTTACTCCAATGGATGATAGTCTTTTCATTATGGAAGTTAGTTCTTTGTTGAGATTTTGTTACTCCAATGGATGGTAGCCTTGTCGTTATGGAAGGTAGTTCGTTGTTAAGATTTTTGTTACTCCAATGAATGATAGCCTTGTAATTATGGAAGGTAGTTCAATGTTGAGATTTTGTTTACTCCAATCGATGGTAGCCTTTTCATTATGGAAGTAGTTTGTTGTTGATATTTTTTTACTCAAATGGATGGTAGCCTTTTCATTATGGAATGTAGTTTGTTGTTGAGATTTTGTTACTCCAATGGATGGTAGCCTTGTCATTATGGAAGGTAGTTTGTTGTTGAGATTATGTTACTCCAAAGGATGGTAGCCTTGGCATTATGGAAGGTAGTTCGTTGTTGAGATTTTGTTACTCCAATGGATGGTAGCCTTGTCATTATGGAATGTAGTTCGTTGTTGAGATGTTGTTACTCCAATGGATGGTAGCCTTGTCATTATGGAAGGTAGTTTAGTGTTGAGATTTTTGTTACTCCAATGGATGATAGTCTTTTCATTAAGGAAGTTAGTTCTTTGTTGAGATTTTGTTACTCCAATGGATGGTAGCCTTGTCATTATGGAATGTAGTTCGTTGTTGAGATTTTGTTACTCCAGTAAATGATAGCCTTGTCATTATGCAAGGTAGTTCGTTGTTGAGATTTTTTTACTCCAATGGATGGTAGCCTTGTCATTATGGAATGTAGTTTGTTGTTGAGATTTTGTTACTCCAATGAATGGTAGCCTTGTCTTTATGGAAGATAGTTCAGTGTTGAGATTTTTGTTACTCCAATGGATGATAGTCTTTTCATTATGGAAGTTAGTTCTTTGTTGACATTTTGTTACTCCAATGGATGATAGTCTTTTCATTATGGAAGTTAGTACTTTGTTGAGATTTTGTTACTCCAATGGATGGTAGCCTTGTCATTATGGAATGTTTTTCGTTGTTAATATTATGTTACTCAAGTAGATGATAGCCTTGTCATTATGGAAGGTAGTTTGTTGTTGAGATTTTGTTACTCCAATGGATGGTAGCCTTGTCGTTATGGAAGGTAGTTTGTTGTTGAGATTTTTGTTACTCCAATAAATGATAGCCTTGTAATTATGGAAGGTAGTTCAATGTTGAGATTTTTTTTACTCCAATCGATGGTAGCCTTTTCATTATGGAAGTAGTTTGTTGTTGATATCTTTTTACTCAAATGGATGGTAGCCTTGTCATTATGGAATGTAGTTTGTTGTTGGGATTTTGTTACTCCAATGGATGGTAGCCTTGTCATTATGGAAGGTACTTTGTTGTTGAGATTTTGTTACTCCAAAGGATGGTAGCCTTGGCATTATGGAAGGTAGTTCGTTGTTGAGATTTTGTTACTCAAATGGATGGTAGCCTTGTCATTATGGAAGAAAGTTTGTTGTTGAGATTTTGTTACTCCAATGGATGGTAGCCTTGTCATTATGGAATGTAGTTCGTTGTTGAGATGTTGTTACTCCAATGGATGGTAGCCTTGTCATTATGGAAGGTAGTTTAGTGTTGAGATTTTTGTTACTCCAATGGATGATAGTCTTTTCATTATGGAAGTTAGTTCTTTGTTCAGATTTTGTTACTCCAATGGATGGTAGCCTTGTCATTATGGAATGTAGTTCGTTGTTGAGATTTTGTTACTCCAGTAAATGATAGCCTTGTCATTATGCAAGGTAGTTCGTTGTTGATATTTTGTTACTCCAATGGATGGTAGCCTTGTCGTTATAGAAGGTAGTTTGTTGTTGAGATTTTTGTTACTCCAATGGATGATAGCCTTGTAATTATGTTAGGTAGTTCAATGTTTAGATTTTTGTTACTCCAATGGATGGTAGCCTTGTCGTTATGGAATGTAGTTCATTGTTGAGATTTTTTTACTCCAATGGATGGTAGCCTTGTCATTATGGAATGTAGTTTGTTGTTGAGATTTTGTTACTCCAATGAATGGTAGCCTTGTCTTTATGGAAGATAGTTCAGTGTTGAGATTTTTGTTACTCCAATGGATGATAGTCTTTTCATTATGGAAGTTAGTTCTTTGTTGAGATTTTGTTACTCCAATGGATGATAGTCTTTTCATTATGGAAGTTAGTTCTTTGTTGAGATTTTGTTACTCCAATGGATGGTAGCCTTGTCATTATGGAATGTTTTTCGTTGTTAGTATTATGTTACTCAAGTAGATGATAGCCTTGTCATTATGGAAGGTAGTTTGTTGTTGAGATTTTGTTACTCCAATGGATGGTAGCCTTGTCGTTATGGAAGGTAGTTCGTTGTTGAGATTTTTGTTACTCCAATGAATGATAGCCTTGTAATTATGGAAGGTAGTTCAATGTTGAGATTTTTTTTACTCCAATCGATGGTAGCTTTTTCATTATGGAAGTAGTTTGTTGTTGATATTTTTTTACTCAAATGGATGGTAGCCTTGTCATTATGGAATGTAGTTTGTTGTTGAGATTTTGTTACTCCAATGGATGGTAGCCTTGTCATTATGGAAGGTAGTTTGTTGTTGAGATTTTGTTACTCCAAAGGATGGTAGTCTTGGCATTATGGAAGGTAGTTCGTTGTTGAGATTTTGTTACTCAAATGGATGGTAGCCTTGTCATTATGGAAGAAAGTTTGTTGTTGAGATTTTGTTACTCCAATGGATGGTAGCCTTGTCATTATGGAATGTAGTTAGTTGTTGAGATGTTGTTACTCCAATGGATGGTAGCCTTGTCATTATGGAAGGTAGTTTATTGTTGAGATTTTTGTTACTCCAATGGATGATAGTCTTTTCATTATGGAAGTTAGTTCTTTGTTGAGATTTTGTTACTCCAATGGATGGTAGCCTTGTCATTATGGAATGTAGTTCGTTGTTGAGATTTTGTTACTCCAGTAAATGATAGCCTTGTCATTATGCAAGGTAGTTCGTTGTTGATACTTTGTTACTCCAATGGATGGTAGCCTTGTCGTTATAGAAGGTAGTTCGTTGTTGAGATTTTTGTTACTCCAATGGATGATAGCCTTGTAATTATGGAAGGTAGTTCAATGTTTAGATTTTTGTTACTCCAATGGATGGTAGCCTTTTCATTATGGAAGTAGTTCGTTGTTAAGATTTTTTTACTCAAATGGATGGTAGCCTTGTCAATATGGAATGTAGTTCGTTGTTGAGATTTTGTTACTCCAATGGATGGTAGCCTTGTGGTTATGGAAGGTAGTTCAGTGTTGAGTTTTTGTTACTCCAATGGATGATAGCCTTGTAATTATAGAAGGTAGTTCGTTGTTGAGATTTTGTTACTCAAATGGATGGTAGCCTTGTCATTATGGAAGAAAGTTTGTTTTTGAGATTTTGTTACTCCAATGGACGGTAGCCTTGTCATTATGGAATGTAGTTCGTTGTTGAGATTTTGTTACTTCAATGGATGGTAGCCTTGTTGTTATGGAAGGTAGTTCAGTGTTGAGATTTTTGTTACTCCAATGGATGATAGTCTTTTCATTATGGAAGTTAGTTATGTGTTGAGATTTTGTTACCCAAATTAATGGTAGCCTTGTCATTATGGAATGTAGTTCGTTGTTGAGATTTTTTTACTCAAGTAGATGATAGCCTTGTCATTATGGAAGGTTATTCGTTGTTGAGATTTTGTTACTCCAATGGATGGTAGCTTTGTCGTTATGGAATGTAGTTCGTTGTTGAGATTTTGTTACTCCAATGGATGGTAGCCTTGTCATTATGGAATGTAGTTCGTTGTTAAGATTTTATTACTCCAATGAATGGTAGCCTTTTCTTTATGGAAGGTAGTTCAGTGTTGAGATTTTTGTTACTCTAATGGATCATAGTCTTTTCATTATGGAAGTTAGTTCTTTGTTCAGATTTTGTTACTCCAATGGATGGTATCCTTGTCATTATGGAATGTAGTTCGTTGTTGAGATTTTGTTACTCCAGTAGATGATAGCCTTGTCATTATGGAAGGTTGTTTGTTGTTGAGATTTTGTTACTCCAATGGATGGTAGCCTTGTCGTTATGGAAGGTAGTTCATTGTTGAGATTTTTGTTACTCCAATGAATGATAGCCTTGTAATTATGGAAGGTAGTTCAAAGTTGATATTTTTTTACTCCAATGGATGGTAGCCTTTTCATTATGAAAGTTAGTTCTTTGTTGAGATTTTGTTACTCCAATGGATGGTAGCCTTATCATTATGGAATGTAGTTCGTTGTTGAGATTTTGTTACTCAAGTTGATGATAGCCTTGTCATTATGGAAGGTAGTTTGTTGTTGAGATTTTGTTACTCGAATGGATGGTATCCTTGTCGTTATGGAAGGTAGTTCATTGTTGAGATTTTTGTTACTCCGATGAATGATAGCCTTGTAATTATGGAAGGTAGTTCAAAGTTGATTTTTTTTACTCTAATGGATGGTAGCATTTTCATTATGGAAATAGTTTGTTGTTGAGATTTTTTTACTCAAATGGATGGTAGCCTTGTCATTATGGAATGTAGTTTGTTGTTGAGATTTTGTTACTCCAATGGATGGTAGCCTTGTCATTACGGAAGGTAGTTTGTTGTTGAGATTTTGTTACTCCAATGGATAGTAGCATTGTCATTATGGAAGGTAGTTTGTTGTTGAGATTTTATTACTCTAAAGGATGGTAGCCTTGTCATTATGGAAGGTAGTTTGTTGTTAAGATTTTGTTACTCAAATGGATGGTAGCCTTGTCATTATGGAAGAAAGTTTGTTTTTGAGATTTTGTTACTCCAATGGATGGTAGCCTTGTCATTATGGAATGTAGTTCGTTGTTTAGATTTTGTTACTTCAATGGATGGTAGCCTTGTCGTTATGGAAGGTAGTTTAGTGTTGAGATTTTTGTTACTCCAATGGGTGATAGTCTTTTCATTATGGAAGTTAGTTCTGTGTTGAGATTTTGTTACCCAAATGGATGGTAGCCTTGTCATTATGGAATGTAGTTCGTTGTTGAGATTTTTTTACTCCAGTAGATGATAGCCTTGTCATTATGGAAGGTTATTCGTTGTTGAGATTTTGTTACTCCAATGGATAGTAACTTTGTCGTTATGGAACGTAGTTCGTTGTTGAGATTTTGTTACTCCAATGGATGGTAGCCTTGTCATTATGGAATGTAGTTCGTTGTTAAGATTTTATTACTCCAATGAATGGTAGCCTTGTCTTTATGGAAGGTAGTTCAGTGTTGAGATTTTTGTTACTCCAATGGATGATAGTCTTTTCATTATGGAAGTTAGTACTTTGTTGATATTTTGTTACTCCAATGGATGGTATCCTTGTCATTATGGAATGTAGTTCGTTGTTGAGATTTTGTTACTCAAGTTGATGATAGCCTTGTCATTATGGAAGGTAGTTTGTTGTTGAGATTTTGTTACTCCAATGGATGGTAGCCTTGTCTTTATGGAAGGTAGTTCGTTGTTGAGATTTTTGTTACTCCAATTAATCATAGCCTTGTAATTATGGAAGGTAGTTCAAAGTTGATTTTTTTTTACTCTAATGGATGGTAGCATTTTCATTATGGAAGTAGTTTGTTGTTGAGATTTTTTTACTCAAATGGATGGTAGCCTTGTCATTATGGAATGTAGTTTGTTGTTGAGATTTTGTTACTCCAATGGATGGTAGCCTTGTCATTAAAAAAGGTAGTTTGTTGTTGAGATTTTGTTACTCCAATGGATGGTAGCATTGTCATTATGGAAGGTAGTTTGTTGTTGAGATTTTGTTACTCTAAAGGATGGTAGCCTTGTCATTATGGAAGGTAGTTTGTTGTTAAGATTTTGTTACTCAAATGGATGGTAGCCTTGTCATTATGGAAGAAAGTTTGTTTTTGAGATTTTGTTACTTCAATGGATGGTAGCCTTGTCATTATGGAAGGTTATTCGTTGTTGAGATTTTGTTATTCCAATGGATGGTAACTTTGTCGTTATGGAACGTAGTTCGTGTTTGAGATTTTGTTACTCCAATGGATGGTAGCCTTGTCGTTATGGAAGGTAGTTCGTTGTTGAGATTTTTGTTACTCCAATGAATAATAGCCTTGTAATTATGGAAGGTAGTTCAAAGTTGATATTTTTTTACTCCAATGGATGGTAGCCTTTTCATTATGAAAGTTAGTTCTTTGTTGAGATTTTGTTACTCCAATGGATGGTAGCCTTGTCATTATGGAATGTAGTTCGTTGTTGAGATTTTGTTACTCAAGTTGATGATAGCCTTGTCATTATGGAAGGTAGTTTGTTGTTGAGATTTTGTTACTCCAATGGATGGTAGCCTTGTCGTTATGGAAGGTAGTTCGTTGTTGAGATTTTTGTTACTCCGATGAATGATAGCCTTGTAATTATGGAAGGTAGTTCAAAGTTGATTTTTTTTACTCTAATGGATGGTAGCATTTTCATTATGGAAATAGTTTGTTGTTGAGATTTTTTTACTCAAATGGATGGTAGCCTTGTCATTATGGAATGTAGTTTGTTGTTGAGATTTTGTTACTCCAATGGATGGTAGCCTTGTCATTACGGAAGGTAGTTTTTTGTTTAGATTTTGTTACTCCAATGGATGGTAGCATTGTCATTATGGAAGGTAGTTTGTTGTTGAGATTTTATTACTCTAAAGGATGGTAGCCTTGTCATTATGGAAGGTAGTTTGTTGTTAAGATTTTGTTACTCAAATGGATGGTAGCCTTGTCATTATGGAAGAAAGTTTGTTTTTGAGATTTTGTTACTCCAATGGATGGTAGCCTTGTCATTATGGAATGTAGTTCGTTGTTTAGATTTTGTTACTTCAATGGATGGTAGCCTTGTCGTTATGGAAGGTAGTTCAGTGTTGAGACTTTTGTTACTCCAATGGGTGATAGTCTTTTCATTATGGAAGTTAGTTCTGTGTTGAGATTTTGTTACCCAAATGGATGGTAGCCTTGTCATTATGGAATGTAGTTCGTTGTTGAGATTTTTTTACTCCAGTAGATGATAGCCTTGTCATTATGGAAGGTTATTCGTTGTTGAGATTTTGTTACTCCAATGGATGGTAACTTTGTCGTTATGGAACGTAGTTCGTTGTTGAGATTTTGTTACTCCAATGGATGGTAGCCTTGTCATTATGGAATGTAGTTCGTTGTTAAGATTTTATTACTCCAATGAATGGTAGCCTTGTCTTTATGGAAGGTAGTTCAGTGTTGAGATTTTTGTTACTGCAATGGATGATAGTCTTTTCATTATGGAAGTTAGTACTTTGTTGATATTTTGTTACTCCAATGGATGGTATCCTTGTCATTATGGAATGTAGTTCGTTGTTGAGATTTTGTTACTCAAGTTGATGATAGCCTTGTCATTATGGAAGGTAGTTTGTTGTTGAGATTTTGCTACTCCAATGGATGGTAGCCTTGTCTTTATGGAAGGTAGTTCGCTGTTGAGATTTTTGTTACTCCAATTAATCATAGCCTTGTAATTATGGAAGGTAGTTCAAAGTTGATTTTTTTTTACTCTAATGGATGGTAGCATTTTCATTATGGAAGTAGTTTGTTGTTGAGATTTTTTTACTCAAATGGATGGTAGCCTTGTCATTATGGAATGTAGTTTGTTGTTGAGATTTTGTTACTCCAATGGATGGTAGCCGTGTCATTAAAAAAGGTAGTTTGTTGTTGAGATTTTGTTACTCCAATGGATGGTAGCATTGTCATTATGGAAGGTAGTTTGTTGTTTAGATTTCGTTACTCTAAAGGATGGTAGCCTTGTCATTATGGAAAGTAGTTTGTTGTTAAGATTTTGTTACTCAAATGGATGGTAGCCTTGTCATTATGGAAGAAAGTTTGTTTTTGAGATTTTGTTACTTCAATGGATGGTAGCCTTGTCATTATGGAAGGTTATTCGTTGTTGAGATTTTGTTATTCCAATGGATGGTAACTTTGTCATTATGGAACGTAGTTCGTGTTTGAGATTTTGTTACTCCAATGGATGGTAGCCTTGTCATTATGGAATGTAGTTCGTTGTTAAGATTTTACTAATCCAATGAATTGTAGCCTTGTCTTTATGGAAGGTAGTTCAGTGTTGATATTTTTGTTACTCCAATGGATGATAGTCTTTTCATTATGGAAGTTAGTTCTGTGTTGAGATTTTGTTACCCAAATGGATGGTAGCCTTGTCATTATGGAATGTAGTTCATTGTTGAGATTTTTTTACTCCAGTAGATGATAGCCTAGTCATTATGGAAGGTTATTCGTTGTCGAGATTTTGTTACTCCAATGGATGGTAGCTTTGTCGTTATGGAATGTAGTTAGTTGTTGAGATTTTGTTACTACAATGGATGGTAGCCTTGTCATTATGGAATGTAGTTCGTTGTTAAGATTTTATTACTCCAATGAATGGTAGCCTTGTATTTATGGAAGGTAGTTCAGTGTTTAGATTTTTGTTACTCCAATGGATGATAGTCTTTTCATTATTGAAGTTAGTTCTTTGTTGAGATTTTGTTACTCCAATGGATGGTCGCCTTGTCATTATGGAATGTAGTTCGTTGTTGAGATTTTTGTTACTCCAATGAATGATAGCCTTGTAATTATGGAAGGTAGTTCAAAGTTGATATTTTTTTTACTCCAATGGATGGTAGCCTTTTCATTATGGAAGTAATTTGTTGTTAATATTTTTTTAATCAAATGGATGGTAGCCTTGTCATTATGGAATGTAGTTTTTTGTTGAGATTTTGTTACTCCAATGGATGGTAGCCTTGTAATTATAGAAGGTAGTTCGTTGTTGAGATTTTTGTTACTCCAATGGATGGTAGTTGTATCATTATGGATGGTAGTGCGTTGTTAAGATTTTGTTACACCTATGGATGGTTGCCTTGTCATTATGGAATGTAGTTCGTTGTTGAGATTTTCTTACTCCAATGGATGGTAGCCTAGTCATTATGGAATGTAGTTTGTTGTTGAGATTTTGTTACTCACAATGAATGGTAGCCTTGTCTTTATGGAAGGTAGTTCAGTTTTGAGATTTTTGTTACTACAATAGATGATAGTCTTTTCATTATGGAAGTTAGTTCTTTGTTGAGATTTTGTTACTCCAATGGATGGTTGCCTAGTCATTATGGAATGTTTTTCGTTGTTAATATTATGTTACTCAAGTAGATGATAGCCTTGTCATTATGGAAGTTAGTTTGTTGTTGAGATTTTGTTACTCCAATGGATGGTAGCCTTGTCGTTATGGAAGGTAGTTTGTTGTTGAGATTTTTGTACTCCAATGAATGATAGCCTTGTAATTATGGAAGGTAGTTCAATGTTGAGATTTTTTTTACTCCAATCGATGGTAGCCTTTTCATTATGGAAGTAGTTTGTTCTTGATATTTTTTTACTCAAATGGATGGTAGCCTTGTCATTATGGAATGTAGTTTGTTGTTGATATTTTGTTACTCCAGTAGATGATAACCTTGTCATTATGGAAGGTTGTTCATTGTTGAGATTTTGTTACTCCAATGGATGGTAGCCTTGTCATTATGGAATGTAGTTCGTTGTTGATATTTTGTTACTCCAATGGATGGTACCCTTGTCATTATGGAATGTAGTTTGTTGGTGAGATTTTGTTACTCCTATGAATGGTAGCCTAGTCTTTATGGAAGGTAGTTCAGTGTTGAGATTTTTGTTACACCAATGGATGATAGTCTTTTCATTATGGAAGTTAGTTCTTTGTTGAGATTTTGTTACTCCAATGGATGGTAGCCTTGTCATTATGGCATGTAGTTCGTTGTTGAGATTTTGTTACTCAAGTAGATGATAGCCTTGTCATTATGGAAGGTAGTTTGTTGTTAAGATTTTGTTACTCCAATGAATGGTAGCCTTGTCGTTATGAAAGGTAGTTCGTTGTTGAGATTTTTGGTACTCCAATGAATGATAGCCTTGTAATTATGGAAGGTAGTTCAAAGTTGATTTTTTTTACTCTAATGGATGGTAGCATTTTCATTATGGAAGTAGTTTGTTGTTGAGATTTTTTTACTCAAATGGATGGTAGCCTTGTCATTATGGAATGTAGTTTGTTGTTGAGATTTTGTTACTCCAATGGATGGTAGCATTGTCATTATGGAAGGTAGTTTGTTGTTGAGATTTTGTTACTTCAAAGGATGGTATCTTGTCATTATGGAAGGTAGTTCGTTGTTAAGATTTTGTTATTAAAATGGATGGTAGCCTTGTCATTATGGAAGAAAGTTTGTTTTTGAGATTTTGTTACTCCAATGGATGGTAGCCTTGTCATTATGGAAGGTAGTTCAAAGTTGATATTTTTTTTACTCCAATGGATGGTAGCCTTTTCATTATGGAAGTAGTTTGTTGTTGAGATTTTTTTACTCAAATGGATGGTAGCCTTGTCATTATGGAATGTAGTTTGTTGTTGAGATTTTGTTACTCTAATGGATGGTAGCCATGTCGTTATGGAAGGTACTTCGTTTTTGAGATTTTTGTTACTCCAATGAATGATAGCCTTGTAATTTTAGAAGGTAGTTCAATGTTGAGATTCTTTTTACACCAATGGATGGTAGCCTTTTCATTATGGAAGTAATTTGTTGTTTATATTTTTTTACTCAAATGGAAGGAAGCCTTGTCATTATGGAATGTAGTTTTTTGTTGAGATTTTGTTACTCCAATGGATGGTAGCCTTGTAATTATAGAAGGTAGTTCGTTGATGAGATTTTTCTTACTCCAATGGATGGTAGTTGTATCATTATGTATGGTAGTGCGTTGTTAAGATTTTGTTAAACCAATGGATGGTAGCCTTGTCATTATGGTATTTAGTTCGTTGTTGAGATTTTGTTACTCCAGTAGATGATAGCCTTGTCATTATGGAAGGTTGTTCGTTGTTGATATTTTGTTACTCCAATGGATGGTAGCCTTGTCATTATGGAATGTAGTTCGTTGTTGAGTTTTTTTACTCCAATGGATGGTAGCCTTGTCATTATGGAATGTAGTTTGTTGTTGATATTTTTTTACACACAATAAATGGTAGCCTTGTCTTTATGGAAGGTAGTTTGTTGTTGAGATTTTGTTACTCCAATGGATGGTAGCCTTGTCGTTATGGAAGGTAGTTCGTTGTTGATATTTTTGTTACTCCAATGAATGATAGCCTTATAATTATGGAAGGTAGTTCAAAGTTGATTTTTTTTACTCTAATGGATGGTAGCATTTTCATTATGGAAGTAGTTTGTTGTTTAGATTTTTTTACTCAAATGGATGGTAGCCTTGTCATTATGGAATGTAGTTTGTTGTTGAGATTTTGTTACTCCAATGGATGGTAGCCTTGTCATTATGGAAGGTAGTTTGTTGTTGAGATTTTGTTACTCCAATGGATGGTAGCATTGTCATTATGGAAGGTAGTTTGTTGTTGAGATTTTGTTACCCCAAAGGATGGTAGCCTTGTCATTATGGAAGGTAGTTCGTTGTTAAGATTTTGTTACTCAAATGGATGGTAGCCTTGTCATTATGGAAGAAAGTTTGTTTTTGAGATTTTGTTACTCCAATGGATGGTAGCCTTGTCATTATGGAATGTAGTTCGTTGTTTAGATTTTGTTACTTCAATGGATGGTAGCCTTGTCGTTATGGAAGGTAGTTCAGTGTTGAGATTTTTGTTACTCCAATGGATGATAGTCTTTTCATTATGGAAGTTAGTTATGTGTTGAGATTTTGTTACCCAAATGGATGGTAGCCTTGTCATTATGGAATTTAGTTCGTTGTTGAGATTTTTTTACTCCAGTAGATGATAGGCTTGTCATTATGGAAGGTTATTCGTTGTTGAGATTTTGTTACTCCAATGGATGGTAGCTTTGTCGTTATGGAATGTAGTTCGTTGTTGAGATTTTTTTACTCCAATGGATGGTAGCCTTGTCATTATGGAATGTAGTTTGTTGTTGAGAGTTTGTTACTCCAATGAATGGTAGCCTTGTCTTTATGGAAGGTAGTTCAGTGTTGATATTTTTGTTACTCCAATGGATGATAGTCTTTTCATTATGGAAGTTAGTTCTTTGTTGAGATTTTGTTACTCCTATGGATGATAGTCTTTTAATTATGGAAGTTAGTTCTATGTTGAGATTTTGTTACTCCAATGGATGGTAGCCGTGTCATCATGGAATGTTTTTCGTTGTTAATATTATGTTACTCAAGTAGATGATAGCCTTGTAATTATGGAAGGTAGTTTGTTGTTGAGATTTTGTTACTCCAATGGATGGTAGCCTTGTCGTTATGGAAGGTAGTTCGTTGTTGAGATTTTTGTTACTCCAATGAATGATAGCCTTGTAATTATGGAAGGTAGTTCAATGTTGAGATTTTTTTACTCCAATCGATGGTAGCCTTTTCGTTATGGAAGTAGTTTGTTGTTGATATTTTTTTACTCAAATGGATGGTAGCCTTGTCATTATGGCATGTAGTTTGTTGTTGAGATTTTGTTACTACAATGGATGGTAGCCTTGTCATTATAGAAGGTAGTTTGTTGTTGAGATTTTTTTACTCCAATGGATGGTAGCATTGTCATTATGGAAGGTAGTTTGTTATTGAGATTTTGTTACTCCAAATGATGGTAGCCTTGGCATTGTGGAAGGTAGTTCGTTGTTGAGATTTTGTTACTCAAATGGATGGTAGCCTTGTCATTATGGAAGAAAGTTCGTTGTTGAGATTTTGTTACTCCAATGGATGGTAGCCTTGTCATTAGGGAATGTAGTTCGTTGTTGAGATGTTGTTACTCCGATGGATGGTAGCCTTGTCATTATGGAAGGTAGTTTGTTGTTGAGATTTAGTAACTCCAATGAATGGTAGCCTTGTCTTTATGGAAGGTAGTTCAGTGTTGAGATTTTTTTTACTCTAATGGATGATAGTCTTTTCATTGTGAAAGTTAGTTCGTTGTTGAGATTTTGTTACTCCAATGGATGGTAGCCTTGTCATTATGGAATGTAGTTCATTGTCGAGATTTTGTTACCCCAGTAGATGATAGCCTTGTCATTATGCAAGGTAGTTCATTGTTGAGATTTTGTTACTCCAATGGATGATAGCCTTGTAATTATGGAAGGTAGTTCAATGTTGAGATTTTTGTTACTCCAATGGATGGTAGCCTTTTCATTATGGAAGCTGTTCGTTGTTAAGATTTTTTTACTCAAATGGATGGTAGCCTTGTCATTATGGAATGTAGTTTGTTTTTGAGATTTTGTTACTCCAATGGATGGTAGCCTTGTCATTATGGAAGGTAGTTTATTGTTGAGATTTTGTTACTCCAATGGATGGTAGCATTGTCATTATGGAAGGTAGTTTGTTGTTGAGATTTTGTTACCCCAAAGGATGGTAGCCTTGTCATTATGCAAGGTAGTTCGTTTTTAAGATTTTGTTACTCAAATGGATGGTAGCCTTGTCATTATGCAAGGTAGTTCGTTGTTAAGATTTTGTTACTCAAATGGATGGTAGCCTTGTCATTATGGAATGTAGTTCTTTGTTGAGATTTTGTTACTTCAATGAATGGTAGCGTTGTCTTTATGGAGGGTAGTTCAGTGTTGAGATTTTTTTTACTCCAATGGATGATAGTCTTTTCATTATGAAAGTTAGTTCGTTGTTCAGATTTTGTTACTCCAATGGATGGTAGCCTTGTCATTATGGAATGTAGTTCGTTGTTGAGATTTTGTTACCCCAGTAGATGATAGCCTTGTCATTATGCAAGGTAGTTCATTGTTGAGATTTTGTTACTCCAATGGATGATAGCCTTGTAATTATGGAAGGTAGTTCAATGTTGAGATTTTTGTTACTCCAATGGATGGTAGCCTTTTCATTATGGAAGTTAGTTATGTGTTGAGATTTTGTTACCCAAATGGATGGTAGCCTTGTCATTATGGAATTTAGTTCGTTGTTGAGATTTTTTTACTCCAATGGATGGTAGCCTTGTCATTATGGAAGTTAGTTTATTGTTGAGATTTTGTTACTCCAATGGATGGTAGCATCGTCATTATGGAAGGTAGTTTGTTGTTGAGATTTTGTTACCCCAAAGGATGGTAGCCTTGTCCTTATGGAAGGTAGTTCGTTGTTAAGATTTTGTTACTCAAATGGATGGTAGCCTTGTCATTATGGAAGAAAGTTTGTTTTTGAGATTTTGTTACTCCAATGGATGGTAGCCTTGTCATTATGGAATGTAGTTCGTTGTTTAGATTTTGTTACTTCAATGGATGGTAGCCTTGTCGTTATGGAAGGTAGTTCAATGTTGAGATTTTTGTTACTCCAATGGATGATAGTCTTTTCATTATGGAAGTTAGTTATGTGTTGAGATTTTGTTACCCAAATGGATGGTAGCCTTGTCATTATGGAATTTAGTTCGTTGTTGAGATTTTTTTACTCCAGTAGATGATAGCCTTGTCATTATGGAAGGTTATTCGTTGTTGAGATTTTGTTACTCCAATGGATGGTAGCTTTGTCGTTATGGAATGTAGTTCGTTGTTGAGATTTTTTTACTCCAATGGATGGTAGCCTTGTCATTATGGAATGTAGTTTGTTGTTGAGAGTTTGTTACCCCAGTGAATGGTAGCCTTGTCTTTATGGAAGGTAGTTCAATGTTGATATTTTTGTTACTCCAATGGATGATAGTCTTTTCATTATAGAAGTTAGTTCTTTGTTGAGATTTTGTTACTCCTATGGATGATAGTCTTTTAATTATGGAAGTTAGTTCTATGTTGAGATTTTGTTACTCCAATGGATGGTAGCCTTTTCATTATGGAATGTAGTTTGTTGTTGATATTTTGTTACTCCAATGGATGGTAGCCTTGTCATTATGGAAGGTAATTTATTGTTGAGATTTTGTTACTCCAATGGATGGTAGCATTGTCATTATGGAAGGTAGTTTGTTGTTGAGATTTTGTTACCCCAAAGGATGGGAGCCTTGTCATTATGCAAGGTAGTTCGTTGTTAAGATTTTGTTACTCAAATGGATGGTAGCCTTGTCATTATGGAAGAAAGTTTGTTTTTGAGATTTTGTTACTCCAATGGATGGTAGCCTTGTCATTATGGAATGTAGTTCGTTGTTGAGATTTTGTTACTTCAATGAATGGTAGCCTTGTCTTTATGGAAGGTAGTTCAGTGTTGAGATTTTTTTTACTCCAATGGATGATAGTCTTTTCATTATGAAAGTTAGTTCGTTGTTGAGATTTTGTTACTCCAATGGATGGTAGCCTTGTCATTATGGAATGTAGTTCGTTGTTGAGATTTTGTTACCCCAGTAGATGATAGCCTTGTCATCATGCAAGGTAGTTCATTGTTGAGATTTTGTTACTCCAATGGATGATAGCCTTGTAATTATGGAAGGTAGTTCAATGTTGAGATTTTTGTTACTCCAATGGATGGTAGCCTTTTCATTATGGAAGCAGTTCGTTGTTAAGATTTTTTTACTCAAATGGATGGTAGCCTTGTGATTATGGAATGTAGTTTGTTGTTGAGATTTTGTTACTCCAATGGATGGTAGCCTTGTCATTATGGAAGTTAGTTTATTGTTGAGATTTTGTTACTCCAATGGATGGTAGCATTGTCATTATGGAAGGTAGTTTGTTGTTGAGATTTTGTTAACCCAAAGGATGGTAGCCTTGTCATTATGGAAGGTAGTTCGTTGTTAAGATTTTGTTACTCAAATGGATGGTAGCCTTGTCATTATGGAAGAAAGTTTGTTTTTGAGATTTTGTTACTCCAATGGATGATAGTCTTTTCATTATGGAAGTTAGTTCTGTGTTGAGATTTTGTTACCCAAATGGATGGTATCCTTCTCATTATGGAATGTAGTTTGTTGTTGAGATTTTTTTACTCCAGTAGATGATAGCCTTGTCATTATGGAAGGTTATTCGTTGTTGAGATTTTGTTACTCCAATCGAAGGTAGCTTTGTCGTTATGGAATGTAGTTCATTGTTGAGATTTTGTTACTCTAATGGATGATAGCCTTGTCATTATGGAAGGTAGTTTGTTGTTAAGATTTTTTTACTCCAATGAATGGTAACCTTGTCTTTATGGAAGGTAGTTCAGTGTTGAGATTTTTGTTACTCCAATGGATGATAGTCTTTTCATTATGGAAGTTAGTTCTGTGTTGAGATTTTATTACTCCAATGGATGGTAGCCTTGTCATTATGAAATGTAGTTTGTTGTTGAGATTTTTTTTACTCTAGTAGATGATAGCCTTTTTATTATGGAAGGTTGTTCGTTGTTGAGATTTTGTTACTCCAATGGATGGTAGCCTTGTCGTTATGGAATGTAGTTCTTGTTGATATTTTGTTACTCCAATGGATGGTAGCCTTGTCTTTATGGAATGTAGTTCGTTGTTGAGATTTAGTTACTCCAATGAATGGTAGCCTTGTCTTTATGGAAGGTAGTTCAGTGTTGAGATTTTTTTTACTCCAATGGATGATAGTCTTTTCATTATGAAAGTTAGTTCTTTGTTGAGATTTTGTTACTCCAATGGATGGTAGCCTTGTCATTATGGAATGTAGTTTGTTGTTGAGATTTTGTTACCCCAGTAGATGATAGCCTTGTCATTATCCAAGGTAGTTCATTGTTGAGATTTTGTTACTCCAATGGATGGTAGCCTTGTCGTTATGGCAGGTAGTTTGTTGTTGAGATTTTTGTTACTCCAATGGATGATAGCCTTGTAATTATGGAAGGTAGTTCAATGTTGATATTTTTGTTACTCCAATGGATGGTAGCCTTTTCATTATGGAAGTAGTACGTTGTTGAGATTTTTTTACTCGAATGGATGGTAGCCTTGTCAATATGGAATGTAGTTCGTTGTTGAGATTTTGTTACTCCAATGGATGGTAGCCTTGTCATTATGGAAGGTAGTTTGTTGTTGAGATTTTGTAATTCCAATGGATGGTAGCCTTGTCAATATGGAATGTAGTTTGTTGTTGAGATTTTGTTACTCCCATGGATTGTAGCCTTGTCATTATGGAAGGTAGTTTGTTGTTGAGATTTTGTTACTCCAATGGATGGTAGCCTTGTCATTATGGAAGGTAGTTCGTTGTTGAGATTTTTGTTACTCCAATGGATGGTAGTTGTGTTATTATGGATGGTAGTGTGTTGTTGAGATTTTGTTACACCAATGGATAGTAGCCTTGTCATTATGGAATTTAGTTCGTTGTTGAGATTTTGTTAATCCAGTAGATGATAGCCTTGTCATTATGGAAGGTTGTTCGTTGTTGAGATTTTGTTACTCCAATGGATGGTAGCCTTGTTGTTATGGAATGTAGTTCGTTGTTGAGATTTTGTTACTCCAATGGATGGTAGCCTTGTCATTATGGAATGTAGTTTGTTGTTGAGATTTTGTTACTCTAATGAATGGTAGCCTTGTATTTATGGTATGTAGTGCAGTGTTGAGATTTTTGTTACTCCAATAGATGATAGTCTTTTCATTATGGATGTTAGTTATTTGTTGAGATTTTGTTACTCCAATGGATGGTAGCCTTGTCATTATGGAATGTAGTTCGTTGTTGAGATTTTGTTACTCAAGTAGATGATAGCCTTGTCATTATGGAAGGTAGTTCGTTGTTGAGATTTTTGTTACTCCAATGAATGATAGCCTTGTAATTATGGAAGGTAGTTCAATGTTGAGATATTTTTTACTCAAATGGATGGTAGCCTTTTCATTATGGAAGTAGTTTGTTGTTGAGATATTTTTACTCAAATGGATGGTAGCCTTGTCATTATGGAATGTAGTTTGTTGTTGAGATTTTGTTACTCCAATGGATTGTAGCCTTGTCATTATGGAAGGTAGTTTATTGTTGAGATTTTGTAATTCCAATGGATGGTAGCATTGTCATTATGGAATGTAGTTCATTGTTGAGATTTAGTTACTCCAATGAATGGTAGCCTTGTCTTTATGGAAGGTAGTTCAGTGTTGAGATTTTTTTTACTCCAATGGATGATAGTCTTTTCATTATGAAAGTTAGTTCTTTGTTGAGAATTGTTACTCCAATGGATGGTAGCCTTGTCATTATGGAATGTAGTTCGTTGTTGAGATTTTGTTACCCCAGTAGATGATAGCCTTGTCATTATGCAAGGTAGTTCATTGTTGAGATTTTGTTACTCCAATGGATGGTAGCCTTGTCGTTATGGCAGGTAGTTTGTTGTTGAGATTTTTGTTACTCCAATGGCTGATAGCCTTGTAATTATGGAAGGTAGTTCAATGTTGAGATTTTGTAATTCAAATGGATGGTAGCCTTGTCAATATGGAATGTAGTTTGTTGTTGAGATTTTGTTACTCCCATGGATGGTAGCCTTGTCATTATGGAAGGTAGTTTGTTGTTGAGATTTTGTTACTCCAATGGATGATAGCCTTGTCATTATGGAAGGTAGTTCGTTGTTGAGATTTTTGTTACTCCAATGGATGGTAGTTGTGTCATTATGGATGGTAGTGTGTTGTTGAGATTTTGTTACACCAATGGATAGTAGCCTTGTCATTATGGAATTTAGTTCATTGTTGAGATTTTGTTAATCCAGTAGATGATAGCCTTGTCATTATGGAAGGTTGTTCGTTGTTGAGATTTTGTTACTCCAATGGATGGTAGCCTTGTCGTTATGGAATGTAGTTCGTTGTTGAGATTTTGTTACTCTAATGGATGGTAGCCTTGTCATTATGGAATGTAGTTTGTTGTTGAGATTTTGTTACTCTAATGAATGGTAGCCTTGTATTTATGGTATGTAGTGCAGTGTTGAGATTTTTGTTACTCCAATGGATGATAGTCTTTTCATTATGGATGTTAGTTAGTTGTTGAGATTTTGTTACTCCAATGGATGGTAGCCTTGTCATTATGGAATGTAGTTCGTTGTTGAGATTTTATTACTCAAGTAGATGATAGCCTTGTCATTATGGAAGGTAGTTCGTTGTTGAGATTTTTTTTACTCCAATGAATGATAGCCTTGTAATTATGGAAGGTAGTTCAATGTTGAGATATTTTTTACTCAAATGGATGGTAGCCTTTTCATTATGGAAGTAGTTTGTTGTTGAGATATTTTTACTCAAATGGATGGTAGCCTTGTCATTATGGAATGTAGTTTGTTGTTGAGATTTTGTTACTCCAATGGATTGTAGAATTGTCATTATGGAAGGTAGTTTGTTGTTGAGATTTTGTAATTCCAATGGATGGTAGCATTGTCATTATGGAAGGTAGTTTGTTGTTGAGATTTTGTTACTCCAAAGGATGGTAGCCTTGTCATTATGGAAGGTAGTTCGTTGTTGAGATTTTGTTACTCAAATGGATGGTAGCCTTGTCATTATGGAAGAAAGTTCGTTTTTGAGATTTTGTTACTCCAATGGATGGTAGCCTTGTCATTATGGAATGTAGTTCGTTGTTGAGATGTTGTTACTCTAATGTATGGTAGCCTTGTCGTTATGGAAGGTCGTTTAATGTTGAGATTTTTGTTACTCCAATGGATGATAGTCTTTTCATTATGGTAGTTATTTCTGTGTTGAGATTTTGTTACTCCAATGGATGGTAGTCTTGTCATTATGGAATGTAGTTTGTTGTTGAGATTTTGTTACTCCAGTAGATGATAGCCTTGTATTATGTAAGGTTATTTGTTGTTGAGATTTTGTTATTCCAATAGATCGTAGCCTTGTCGTTATGAAATGTAGTTTGTTGTTGAGATTTTGTTTTTCCAATGGATGGTAGCCTTGTCATTATGGAATGTAGTTCGTTGTTGAGATTTTGTTACTCCAATGAATGGTAGCCTTGTCTTTATGGAAGGTAGTTAGTTCAGTGTTGAGATTTTTGTTACTCCAATGGATAATAGTCTTTTCATTATGGAAGATAGTTCTTTGTTGAGATTTTGTTACTCCAATGGATGGTAGCATTGTCTTTATGGAATATAGTTCGTTATTGACATTTTGTTACTCCAGTAGATGATAGCCTTGTCATTATGCAAGGTAGTTTGTTGTTGATATTTTGTTACTCCAATGGATGGTAGCCTTGTCGTTATAGAAGGTAGTTCGTTGTTGAGATTCCTGTTACTCCAATGGATGATAGCCTTGTAATTATGGAAGGTAGTTCTATGTTGATATTTTTGTTAATCCAATGGATGGTAGCCTTTTCATTATGGAAGTAGTTCGTTGTTGATATTTTTTTACTCAAATGGATGGTAGCCTTGTCAATATGGAATGTAGTTCGTTGTTGAGATTTTGTTACTCCAATGGATGGTAGCCTTTTCATTATGGAATGTAGTTTGTTGTTGAGATTTTGTTACTCCAATGGATGGTAGCCTTGTAATTATATAAGGTAATTCGTTGTTGAGATTTTTGTTACTCCAATGGATGGTAGCGGTGTCATTATGGATGGTAGTGCGTTGTTGAGATTTGGTTACACCAATGGATGATAGCCTTGTCATTAAGGAATTTAGTTCGTTGTTGAGATTTTGTTACTCCAATAGATGATAGCCTTGTCATTATGGAAGGTTGTTTGTTGTTGAGATTTTGTTACTCCAATGGATGGTATCCTTGTCGTTATGGAATATAGTTCGTTGTTGAGATTTTGTTACTCCAATGGATGGTAGCCTTGTCATTATGGAATGTAGTTTGTTGTTGAGATTTTGTTACTCCAATGAATGGTAGCCTTGTCTTTATGGAAGGTAGTTCAGTGTTGAGATTTTTGTTACTCTAATGGATGATAGTCTTTTCATTATGGAAGTTAGTTCTTTGTTGAGATTTTGTTTCTCCAATGGATGATAGTCTTTTCATTATGGAAGTTAGTTCTTTGTTGAGATTTTGTTACTCCAATGGATGGTAGCCTTGTCATTATGGAATGTTTTTCGTTGTTAATATTATGTTACTCAAGTAGATGGTAGCCTTGTCATTATGGAAGGTAGTTCGTTGTTGAGATTTTGTTACTCAATTGGATGGTAGCCTTATCGTTATGGAATGTAGTTCGTTGTTGAGATTTTGTTACTCCAATGGATGGTAGCCTTGTCATTATGGAATGTAGTTTGTTGTTGAGATTTTGTTACTCTAATGAATGGTAGCCTTGTATTTATGGAAGGTAGTTCAGTGTTGAGATTTTTGTTACTCCAATGGATGATAGTCTTTTCATTATGGAAGTTAGTTATTTGTTGAGATTTTGTTACTCCAATGGATGGTAGCCTTGTCATTATGGAATGTAGTTCGTTGTTGAGATTTTGTTACTCCAATGGATGGTAGCCTTGTCGTTATGGAAGGTACTTCGTTGTTGAGATTTTTGTTACTCTAATGAATGATAGCCTTGTAATAATGGAAGGTAGCTCAATGTTGAGATTTTTTTTATTCCAATGGATGGTAGCCTTTTCATTATGGAAGTAGTTTGTTGTTGAGATTTTGTTACTCCAATGGATTGTAGCCTTGTCATTATGGAAGGTAATTTGTTGTTAAGATTTTGTAACTCCAATGGATGGTAGCATTGTCATTATGGAAGGTAGTTTGTTATTGAGATTTTGTTACTCCAAAGGATGGTAGCCTTGTCATTATGGAAGCTAGTTCGTTGTTGAGATTTTGTTACTCAAATGGATGGTAGCCTTTTCATTATGGAAGAAAGTTCGCTGTTGAGATTTTGTTACTCCAATGGATGGTAGCCTTGTCATTATGGAATGTAGTTCGTTATTGAGATTTTGTTACTCCAATGGATGGTAGCCTTGTCGTTATGGAAGGTCGTTCAGTGTTGAGATTTTTGTTACTCCAATGGATGATAGTCTTTTCATTATGGAAGTTAGTTATTTGTTGAGATTTTGTTACTCCAATGGATGGTAGCCTTGTCATTATGGAATGTAGTTCGTTGTTGAGATTTTGTTACTCCAATGGATGGTAGCCTTGTCGTTATGGAAGGTAGTTCGTTGTTGAGATTTTTGTTACTCTAATGAATGATAGCCTTGTAATAATGGAAGGTAGTTCAATGTTGAGATTTTTTTTATTCCAATGGATGGTAGCCTTTTCATTATCGAAGTAGTTTTTTGTTGAGATTTTGTTACTCCAATGGATTGTAGCCTTGTCATTATGGAAGGTAGTTTGTTGTTAAGATTTTGTAACTCCAATGGATGGTAGCATTGTCATTATGGAAGGTAGTTTGTTGTTGAGATTTTGTTACTCCAAAGGATGGTAGCCTTGTCATTATGGAAGCTAGTTCGTTGTTGAGATTTTGTTACTCAAATGGATGGTAGCCTTTTCATTATGGAAGAAAGTTCACTGTTGAGATTTTGTTACTCCAATGGATGGTAGCCTTGTCATTATGGAATGTAGTTCGTTATTGAGATTTTGTTACTCCAATGGATGATAGCCTTGTCGTTATGGAAGGTCGTTCAGTGTTGAGATTTTTGTTACTCCAATGGATGATAGTCTTTTCATTATGAAAGTTAGTTATGTGTTGAGATTTTGTAACTCCCATGAATTGTAGCCTTGTCATTATGGAATGTAGTTTGTTGTTGAGATTTTGTTACTCCAGTAGATGATATCCTTGTATTATGGAAGGTTTTTTGTTGTTGAGATTTTGTTACTCCAATAGATGGTAGCCTTGTCGTTATGAAATGTAGTTCGTTGTTTAGATTTTGTTTTTCCAATGGATGGTAGCCTTTTCATTATGGAATGTATTTCTTTGTTGAGATTTTCTTACTCCAATGAATGGTAGCCTTGTCTTTATGGAAGGTAGTTAGTTCAGTGTTGAGATTTTTGTTACTCCAATGGATGATAGTCTTTTCATTATGGAAGTTAGTTCTTTGTTTAGATTTTGTTACTCCAATGGATGGTAGCCTTGTCATTATGGAATGTAGTTCGTTGTTGAGATTTTGTTACTCCAGTATATGATAGCCTTGTCATTATGCAAGGTAGTTCGTTGTTGATATTTTGTTACTCCAGTGGATGGTAGCCTTGTCGTTATAGAAGATAGTTCGTTGTTGAGATTTTTGTTACTCCAATGGATGATAGCCTTGTAATTATGGAAGGTGTTTCAATGTTGAGATTTTTGTTACTCCAATGGATGGTAGCCTTTTCATTATGGAAGTAGTTCGTTGTTGAGATTTTTTTACTTAAATGGATGATAGCCTTGTCAATATGGAATGTAGTTTGTTGTTGAGATTTTGTTATTCCAATGGATGGTAGCCTTTTCATTATGGAAGGTAGTTTGTTGTTGAGATTTTGTTACTCCAATGGATGGTAGCCTTGTAATTATAGAATGTAGTTTGTTGTTGAGATTTTTGTTACTCCAATGGATGGTAGCGATGTCATTATGGATGGTAGTGTGTTGTTGAGATTTTGTTACACCAATGGATGGTAGCCTTGTCATTAAGGAATTTAGTTTGTAGTTGAGATTTTGTTACTCCAGTAGATGATAGCCTTGTCATTATGGAAGGTTGTTCGTTGTTGAGATTTTGTTACTCCAATGGATGGTATCCTTGTCGTTATGGAATGTAGTTTGTTGTTGAGATTTTGTTACTCCAATGGATGGTAGCCTTGTAATTATGGAATGTAGTTCGTTGTTGAGATTTTGGTACTCAAATGAATGGTAGCCTTGTCTTTATGGAAGGTCGTTCAGTGTTGAGATTGTTGTTACTCCAATGGATGATAGTCTTTTCATTATGGAAGTTAGTTCTTTGTTGAGATTTTGTTACTCCAATGGATGGTAGCCTTGTCATTATGGAATGTAGTTCATTGTTGAGATATTGTTACTCAAGTAGATGATAGCCTTGTCATTATGGAAGGTAGTTTGTTGTTGAGATTTTGTTACTCCAATGGATGGTAGCCTTGTCGTTATGGAAGGTAGTTCGTTGTTGAGATTTTTGTTACTCCAATGAATGATAGCCTTGTAATTATGGAAGGTAGTTCAATGTTGAGATTTTTTTTACTCCAATGGATGGTAACCTTTTCATTATGGAAGTAGTTTGTTGTTGAGATTTTTTTACTCAAATCGATGGTAGCCTTGTCATTATGGAATGTAGTTTGTTGTTTAGATTTTGTTACTCCAATGGATTGTAGCCTTGTCATTATGGAAGGTTGTTTGTTGTTGAGATTTTGTAACTCCAATGGAGGGTAGCATATTCATTATGGAAGGTAGTTTGTTGTTGAGATTTTGTTACTCCAAAGTATGGTAGCCTTGTCATTATGGAAGCTAGTTCGTTGTTGAGATTTTGTTACTCAAATGGATGGTAGCCTTGTCATTATGGAAGAAAGTTTTTTGTTGAGATTTTGTTACTCCAGTAGATGATAGCCTTGTATTATGGAAGGTTATTTGTTTTTGAGATTTTGTTACTCCAATAGATGGTAGCCTTGTCGTTATGAAATGTAGTTCGTTGTTGAGATTTTGTTTTTCCAATGGATGGTAGCCTTGTCTTTATGGAAGGTAGTTAGTTCAGTGTTGAGATTTTTGTTACTCCAATGGATGATAGTCTTTTCATTATGGAAGTTAGTTCTTTGTTGAGATTTTGTTACTCCAATGGATGGTAGCCTTGTCATTATGGAATGTAGTTCGTTGATGAGATTTTGTTACTCAAGTAGATGATAGCCTTGCCATTATGGAAGGTAGTTTGTTGTTGAGATTTTGTTACTCCAATGGATGATAGTCTTTTCATTATGGAAGTTAGTTCTTTGTTGAGATTTTGTTACTCCAATGGATGGTAGCCTTGTCATTATGGAATGTAGTTCGTTGTTGAGATTTTGTTACTCTAGTAGATGATAGCCTTGTCATTATGCAAGGTAGTTCGTTGTTGATATTTTGTTACTCCAATGGATGGTAGCCTTGTTGTTCTTGAAGGTAGTTCGTTGTTGAGATTTTTGTTACTCCAATGGATGATAGCCTTGTAATTATGGAAGGTATTTCAATGTTGAGATTTTTGTTACTCCAATGGATTGTAGCCTTTTCATTATGGAAGTAGTTTGTTGTTTAGATTTTTTTATTCAAATGGATGATAGCCTTGTCAATATGGAATGTAGTTCATTGTTGAGATTTTGTTATTCCAATGGATGGTAGCCTTTTCATTATGGAAGGTAGTTTGTTGTTGAGATTTTGTTACTCCAATGGATGGTAGCCTTGTAATTATATAATGTAGTTCGTTGTTGAGATTTTTGTTACTCCAATGGATGGTAGCGATGTCATTATGGATGGTAGTGCGTTGTTGATATTTTGTTACACCAATGGATGGTAGCCTTGTCATTAAGGGATTTAGTTTATAGTTGAGATTTTGTTACTCCAGTAGATGATAGCCTTGTCATTATGGAAGGTTGTTCGTTGTTGAGATTTTGTTACTCCAATGGATGGTATCCTTGTCGTTATGGAATGTAGTTTGTTGTTGAGATTTTGTTACTCCAATGGATGGTAGCCTTGTAATTATGGAATGTAGTTCGTTGTTGAGATTTTGGTACTCAAATGAATGGTAGCCTTGTCTTTATGGAAGGTCGTTCAGTGTTGAGATTGTTGTTACTCCAATGGATGATAGTCTTTTCATTATGGAAGTTAGTTCTTTGTTGAGATTTTGTTACTCCAATGGATGGTAGCCTTGTCATTATGGAATGTAGTTCATTGTTGAGATATTGTTACTCAAGTAGATGATAGCCTTGTCATTATGGAAGGTAGTTTGTTGTTGAGATTTTGTTACTCCAATGGATGGTAGCCTTGTCATTATGGAATGTAGTTCGTTGTTGAGATTTTGTTACTCCAGTATATGATAGCCTTGTCATTATGCAAGGTAGTTCGTTGTTGATATTTTGTTACTCCAGTGGATGGTAGCCTTGTCGTTATAGAAGATAGTTCGTTGTTGAGATTTTTGTTACTCCAATGGATGATAGCCTTGTAATTATGGAAGGTGTTTCAATGTTGAGATTTTTGTTACTCCAATGGATGGTAGCCTTTTCATTATGGAAGTAGTTCGTTGTTGAGATTTTTTTACTTAAATGGATGATAGCCTTGTCAATATGGAATGTAGTTTGTTGTTGAGATTTTGTTATTCCAATGGATGGTAGCCTTTTCATTATGGAAGGTAGTTTGTTGTTGAGATTTTGTTACTCCAATGGATGGTAGCCTTGTAATTATAGAATGTAGTTTGTTGTTGAGATTTTTGTTACTCCAATGGATGGTAGCGATGTCATTATGGATGGTAGTGTGTTGTTGAGATTTTGTTACACCAATGGATGGTAGCCTTGTCATTAAGGAATTTAGTTTGTAGTTGAGATTTTGTTACTCCAGTAGATGATAGCCTTGTCATTATGGAAGGTTGTTCGTTGTTGAGATTTTGTTACTCCAATGGATGGTATCCTTGTCGTTATGGAATGTAGTTTGTTGTTGAGATTTTGTTACTCCAATGGATGGTAGCCTTGTAATTATGGAATGTAGTTCGTTGTTGAGATTTTGGTACTCAAATGAATGGTAGCCTTGTCTTTATGGAAGGTCGTTCAGTGTTGAGATTGTTGTTACTCCAATGGATGATAGTCTTTTCATTATGGAAGTTAGTTCTTTGTTGAGATTTTGTTACTCCAATGGATGGTAGCCTTGTCATTATGGAATGTAGTTCATTGTTGAGATATTGTTACTCAAGTAGATGATAGCCTTGTCATTATGGAAGGTAGTTTGTTGTTGAGATTTTGTTACTCCAATGGATGGTAGCCTTGTCGTTATGGAAGGTAGTTCGTTGTTGAGATTTTTGTTACTCCAATGAATGATAGCCTTGTAATTATGGAAGGTAGTTCAATGTTGAGATTTTTTTTACTCCAATGGATGGTAACCTTTTCATTATGGAAGTAGTTTGTTGTTGAGATTTTTTTACTCAAATCGATGGTAGCCTTGTCATTATGGAATGTAGTTTGTTGTTTAGATTTTGTTACTCCAATGGATTGTAGCCTTGTCATTATGGAAGGTTGTTTGTTGTTGAGATTTTGTAACTCCAATGGAGGGTAGCATATTCATTATGGAAGGTAGTTTGTTGTTGAGATTTTGTTACTCCAAAGTATGGTAGCCTTGTCATTATGGAAGCTAGTTCGTTGTTGAGATTTTGTTACTCAAATGGATGGTAGCCTTGTCATTATGGAAGAAAGTTTTTTGTTGAGATTTTGTTACTCCAGTAGATGATAGCCTTGTATTATGGAAGGTTATTTGTTTTTGAGATTTTGTTACTCCAATAGATGGTAGCCTTGTCGTTATGAAATGTAGTTCGTTGTTGAGATTTTGTTTTTCCAATGGATGGTAGCCTTGTCTTTATGGAAGGTAGTTAGTTCAGTGTTGAGATTTTTGTTACTCCAATGGATGATAGTCTTTTCATTATGGAAGTTAGTTCTTTGTTGAGATTTTGTTACTCCAATGGATGGTAGCCTTGTCATTATGGAATGTAGTTCGTTGATGAGATTTTGTTACTCAAGTAGATGATAGCCTTGCCATTATGGAAGGTAGTTTGTTGTTGAGATTTTGTTACTCCAATGGATGATAGTCTTTTCATTATGGAAGTTAGTTCTTTGTTGAGATTTTGTTACTCCAATGGATGGTAGCCTTGTCATTATGGAATGTAGTTCGTTGTTGAGATTTTGTTACTCTAGTAGATGATAGCCTTGTCATTATGCAAGGTAGTTCGTTGTTGATATTTTGTTACTCCAATGGATGGTAGCCTTGTTGTTCTTGAAGGTAGTTCGTTGTTGAGATTTTTGTTACTCCAATGGATGATAGCCTTGTAATTATGGAAGGTATTTCAATGTTGAGATTTTTGTTACTCCAATGGATTGTAGCCTTTTCATTATGGAAGTAGTTTGTTGTTTAGATTTTTTTATTCAAATGGATGATAGCCTTGTCAATATGGAATGTAGTTCATTGTTGAGATTTTGTTATTCCAATGGATGGTAGCCTTTTCATTATGGAAGGTAGTTTGTTGTTGAGATTTTGTTACTCCAATGGATGGTAGCCTTGTAATTATATAATGTAGTTCGTTGTTGAGATTTTTGTTACTCCAATGGATGGTAGCGATGTCATTATGGATGGTAGTGCGTTGTTGATATTTTGTTACACCAATGGATGGTAGCCTTGTCATTAAGGGATTTAGTTTATAGTTGAGATTTTGTTACTCCAGTAGATGATAGCCTTGTCATTATGGAAGGTTGTTCGTTGTTGAGATTTTGTTACTCCAATGGATGGTATCCTTGTCGTTATGGAATGTAGTTTGTTGTTGAGATTTTGTTACTCCAATGGATGGTAGCCTTGTCATTATGGAATGTAGTTCGTTGTTGAGATTTTGTTACTCAAATGAATGGTAGCCTTGTCTTTATGGAATGTAGTTCGTTGTTAAGATTTTATTACTCCAATGAATGGTAGCCTTGTCTTTATGGAAGGTAGTTCAGTGTTGAGGTTTTTGTTACTCCAATGGATGATAGTCTTTTCATTATGGAAGTTAGTTCTTTGTTGAGATTTTGTTACTCCAATGGATGGTAGCCTTGTCATTATGGAATGTAGTTCATTGTTGAGATTTTGTTACTCAAGTTGATGATAGCCTTGTCATTATGGAAGGTTATTCGTTGTTGAGATTTTGTTACTCCAATGGATGGTAACTTTGTCGTTATGGAACGTAGTTCGTTGTTGAGATTTTGTTACTCCATGGATGGTAGCCTTGTCATTATGGAATGTAGTTCGTTGTTAAGATTTTATTACTCCAATGAATGGTAGCCTTGTCTTTATGGGAGGTAGTTCAGTGTTAAGATTTTTGTTACTCCAATGGATGATAGTCTTTTCATTATGGAAGTTAGTTCTTTGTTGGGATTTTGTTACTCCAATGGATGGTAGCCTTGTCATTATGGAATGTAGTTCATTGATGAGATTTTGTTACTCAAGTTGATGATAGCCTTGTCATTATGGAAGGTAGTTTGTTGTTGAGATTTTGTTACTCCAATGGATGGTAGCCTTGTCGTTATGGAAGGTAGTTCGTTGTTGAGATTTTTGTTACTCCAATGAATGATAGTCTTGTAATTATGGAAGGTAGTTCAAAGTTGATTTTTTTTACTCTAATGGATGGTAGCATTTTCATTATGGAAGTAGTTTGTTGTTGAGATTTTTTTACTCAAATGGATGGTAGCCTTGTCATTATTGAATGTAGTTTGTTGTTGAGATTTTGTTACTCCAATGGATGGTAGCCTTGTCATTATGGAAGGTAGTTTGTTGTTGAGATTTTGTTACTCCAATGGATGGTAGCATTGTCATTATGGAAGGTAGTTTGTTGTTGAGATTTTGTTACTCTAAAGGATGGTAGCCTTGTCATTATGGAAGGTAGTTTGTTGTTAAGATTTTGTTACTCAAATGGATGGTAGCCTTGTCATTATGGAAGAAAGTTTGTTTTTGAGATTTTGTTACTCCAATGGATGGTAGCCTTGTCATTATGGAATGTAGTTCGTTGTTTAGATTTTGTTACTTCAATGGATGGTAGCCTTGTCGTTATGGAAGGTAGTTCAGTGTTTAGATTTTTGTTACTCCAATGGATGATAGTCTTTTCATTATGGAAGTTAGTTCTGTGTTGAGATTTTGTTACCCAAATGGATGGTAGCCTTGTCATTATGGAATGTAGTTCGTTGTTGATATTTTTTTACTCCAGTAGATGATAGCCTTGTCATTATGGAAGTTTATTCATTGTTGAGATTTTGTTACTCCAATGGATGGTAACTTTGTCGTTATGGAACGTAGTTCGTTGATGAGATTTTGTTACTCCAATGGATGGTAGCCTTGTCATTATGGAATGTAGTTCGTTGGTAAGATTTTATTACTCCAATGAATGGTAGCCTTGTCTTTATGGAAGGTAGTTCAGTGTTGAGATTTTTGTTACTCCAATGGATGATAGTCTTTTCATTATGAAAGTTAGTTCTTTGTTGAGATTTTGTTACTCCAATGGATGGTAGCCTTGTCATTATGGAATGTAGTTCGTTGGTGAGATTTTGTTACTCAAGTTGATGATAGCCTTGTCATTATGGAAGGTAGTTTGTTGTTGAGATTTTGTTACTCCAATGGATGGTAGCCTTGTCGTTATGGAAGGTAGTTCGTTGTTGAGATTTTTGTTACTCCGATGAATGATAGCCTTGTAATTATGGAAGGTAGTTCAAAGTTGATTTTTTTTACTCTAATGGATGGTAGCATTTTCATTATGGAAATAGTTTGTTGTTGAGATTTTTTTACTCAAATGGATGGTAGTCTTGTCATTATGGAATGTAGTTTGTTGTTGAGATTTTGTTACTCCAATGGATGGTAGCCTTGTCATTACGGAAGGTAGTTTGTTGTTGAGATTTTGTTACTCCAATGGATGGTAGCATTGTCATTATGGAAGGTAGTTTGTTGTTGAGATTTTGTTACTCTAAAGGATGGTAGCCTTGTCATTATGGAAGGTAGTTTGTTGTTAATATTTTGTTACTCAAATGGATGGTAGCCTTGTCATTATGGAAGAAAGTTTGTTTTTGAGATTTTGTTACTCCAATGGATGGTAGCCTTGTCATTATGGAATGTAGTTCGTTGTTTAGATTTTGTTACTTCAATGGATGGTAGCCTTGTCGTTATGGAAGGTAGTTCAGTGTTGAGATTTTTGTTACTCCAATGGGTGATAGTCTTTTCATTATGGAAGTTAGTTATGTGTTGAGATTTTGTTACCCAAATGGATGGTAGCCTTGTCATTATGGAATGTAGTTCGTTGTTGAGATTTTTTTACTCCAGTAGATGATAGCCTTGTCATTATGGAAGGTTATTCGTTATTGAGATTTTGTTACTCCAATGGATGGTAACTTTGTCGTTATGGAACGTAGTTCGTTGTTGAGATTTTGTTACTCCAATGGATGGTAGCCTTGTCATTATGGAATGTAGTTCGTTGTTAAGATTTTATTACTCCAATGAATGGTAGCCTTGTCTTTATGGAAGGTAGTTCAGTGTTGAGATTTTTGTTACTCCAATGGATGATAGTCTTTTCATTATGGAAGTTAGTACTTTGTTGAGATTTTGTTACTCCAATGGATGGTAGCCTTGTCTTTATGGAAGGTAGTTCGTTGTTGAGATTTTTGTTACTCCAATTAATCATAGCCTTGTAATTATGGAAGGTAGTTCAAAGTTGATTTTTTTTTACTCTAATGGATGGTAGCATTTTCATTATGGAAGTAGTTTGTTGTTGAGATTTTTTTACTCAAATGGATGGTAGCCTTGTCATTATGGAATGTAGTTTGTTGTTGAGATTTTGTTACTCCAATGGATGGTAGCCTTGTCATTAAAAAAGGTAGTTTGTTGTTGAGATTTTGTTACTCCAATGGATGGTAGCATTGTCATTATGGAAGATAGTTTGTTGTTGAGATTTTGTTACTCTAAAGGATGGTAGCCTTGTCATTATGGAAGGTAGTTTGTTGTTAAGATTTTGTTACTCAAATGGATGGTAGCCTTGTCATTATGGAAGAAAGTTTGTTTTTGAGATTTTGTTACTTCAATGGATGGTAGCCTTGTCATTATGGAAGGTTATTCGTTGTTGAGATTTTGTTATTCCAATGGATGGTAACTTTGTCGTTATGGAACGTAGTTCGTGTTTGAGATTTTGTTACTCCAATGGATGGTAGCCTTGTCATTATGGAATGTAGTTCGTTGTTAAGATTTTATTAATCCAATGAATTGTAGCCTTATCTTTATGGAAGGTAGTTCAGTGTTGAGATTTTTGTTACTCCAATGGATGATAATCTTTTCATTATGGAAGTTAGTTCTGTGTTGAGATTTTGTTACCCAAATGGATGGTAGCCTTGTCATTATGGAATGTAGTTCATTGTTGAGATTTTTTTACTCCAGTAGATGATAGCCTAGTCATTATGGAAGGTTATTCGTTGTCGAGATTTTATTACTCCAATGGATGGTAGCTTTGTCGTTATGGAATGTAGTTCGTTGTTGAGATTTTGTTACTCCAATGGATGGTAGCCTTGTCATTATGGAATGTAGTTCGTTGTTAAGATTTTATTACTCTAATGAATGGTAGCCTTGTCTTTATGGAAGGTAGTTCAGTGTTTAGATTTTTGTTACTCCAATGGATGATAGTCTTTTCATTATTGAAGTTAGTTCTTTGTTGAGATTTTGTTACTCCAATGGATGGTCGCCTTGTCATTATGGAATGTAGTTCGTTGTTGAGATTTTTGTTACTCCAATGAATGATAGCCTTGTAATTATGGAAGGTAGTTCAAAGTTGATATTTTTTTTACTCCAATGGATGGTAGCCTTTTCATTATGGAAGTAATTTTTTGTTAATATTTTTTTAATCAAATGGATGGTAGCCTTGTCATTATGGAATGTAGTTTTTTGTTGAGATTTTGTTACTCCAATGGATGGTAGCCTTGTAATTATAGAAGGTAGTTCGTTGTTGAGATTTTTGTTACTCCAATGGATGGTAGTTGTATCATTATGGATGGTAGTGCATTGTTAAGATTTTGTTAAACCTATGGATGGTTGCCTTGTCATTATGGAATGTAGTTCGTTGTTGAGATTTTTTTACTCCAATGGATGGTAGCCTAGTCATTATGGAATGTAGTTTGTTGTTGAGATTTTGTTACTCACAATGAATGGTAGCCTTGTCTTTATGGAAGGTAGTTCAGTTTTGAGATTTTTGTTACTACAATAGATGATAGTCTTTTCATTATGGAAGTTAGTTCTTTGTTGAGATTTTGTTACTCCAATGGATGGTAGCCTTGTCATTATGGAATGTTTTTCGTTGTTAATATTATGTTACTCAAGTAGATGATAGCCTTGTCATTATGGAAGTTAGTTTGTTGTTGAGATTTTGTTACTCCAATGGATGGTAGCCTTGTCGTTATGGAAGGTAGTTCGTTGTTGAGATTTTTGTACTCCAATGAATGATAGCCTTGTAATTATGGAAGGTAGTTCAATGTTTAGATTTTTTTTACTCCAATCGATGGTAGCCTTTTCATTATGGAAGTAGTTTGTTCTTGATATTTTTTTATTCAAATGGATGGTAGCCTTGTCATTATGGAATGTAGTTTGTTGTTGATATTTAGTTACTCCAGTAGATGATAACCTTGTCATTATGGAAGGTTGTTCGTTGTTGAGATTTTGTTACTCCAATGGATGGTAGCCTTGTCATTATGGAATGTAGTTCGTTGTTGATATTTTGTTACTCCAATGGATGGTACCCTTGTCATTATGGAATGTAGTTTGTTGGTGAGATTTTGTAACTCCTATGAATGGTAGCCGAGTCTTTATGGAAGGTAGTTCAGTGTTGAGATTTTTGTTACTCCAATGGATGATAGTCTTTTCATTATGGAAGTTAGTTCTGTGTTGAGATTTTGTTACCCAAATGGATGGTAGCCTTGTCATTATGGAATGTAGTTCATTGTTGAGATTTTTTTACTCCAGTAGATGATAGCCTAGTCATTATGGAAGGTTATTCGTTGTCGAGATTTTGTTACTCCAATGGATGGTAGCTTTGTCGTTATGGAATGTAGTTCGTTGTTGAGATTTTGTTACTCCAATGGATGGTAGCCTTGTCATTATGGAATGTAGTTCGTTGTTAAGATTTTATTACTCCAATGAATGGTAGCCTTGTCTTTATGGAAGGTAGTTCAGTGTTTAGATTTTTGTTACTCCAATGGATGATAGTCTTTTCATTATTGAAGTTAGTTCTTTGTTGAGATTTTGTTACTCCAATGGATGGTCGCCTTGTCATTATGGAATGTAGTTCGTTGTTGAGATTTTTGTTACTCCAATGAATGATAGCCTTGTAATTATGGAAGGTAGTTCAAAGTTGATATTTTTTTTACTCCAATGGATGGTAGCCTTTTCATTATGGAAGTAATTTTTTGTTAATATTTTTTTAATCAAATGGATGGTAGCCTTGTCATTATGGAATGTAGTTTTTTGTTGAGATTTTGTTACTCCAATGGATGGTAGCCTTGTAATTATAGAAGGTAGTTCGTTGTTGAGATTTTTGTTACTCCAATGGATGGTAGTTGTATCATTATGGATGGTAGTGCGTTGTTAAGATTTTGTTAAACCTATGGATGGTTGCCTTGTCATTATGGAATGTAGTTCGTTGTTGAGATTTTTTTACTCCAATGGATGGTAGCCTAGTCATTATGGAATGTAGTTTGTTGTTGAGATTTTGTTACTCACAATGAATGGTAGCCTTGTCTTTATGGAAGGTAGTTCAGTTTTGAGATTTTTGTTACTACAATAGATGATAGTCTTTTCATTATGGAAGTTAGTTCTTTGTTGAGATTTTGTTACTCCAATGGATGGTAGCCTTGTCATTATGGAATGTTTTTCGTTGTTAATATTATGTTACTCAAGTAGATGATAGCCTTGTCATTATGGAAGTTAGTTTGTTGTTGAGATTTTGTTACTCCAATGGATGGTAGCCTTGTCGTTATGGAAGGTAGTTCGTTGTTGAGATTTTTGTACTCCAATTAATGATAGCCTTGTAATTATGGAAGGTAGTTCAATGTTTAGATTTTTTTTACTCCAATCGATGGTAGCCTTTTCATTATGGAAGTAGTTTGTTCTTGATATTTTTTTATTCAAATGGATGGTAGCCTTGTCATTATGGAATGTAGTTTGTTGTTGATATTTAGTTACTCCAGTAGATGATAACCTTGTCATTATGGAAGGTTGTTCGTTGTTGAGATTTTGTTACTCCAATGGATGGTAGCCTTGTCATTATGGAATGTAGTTCGTTGTTGATATTTTGTTACTCCAATGGATGGTACCCTTGTCATTATGGAATGTAGTTTGTTGGTGAGATTTTGTTACTCCTATGAATGGTAGCCGAGTCTTTATGGAAGGTAGTTCATTGTTGAGATTTTTGTTACTCCAATGGATGATAGTCTTTTCATTATGGAAGTTAGTTCTTTGTTGAGATTTTGTTACTCCAATGGATGGTAGCCTTGTCATTATGGAATGTAGTTCGTTGTTGAGATTTTGTTACTCAAGTAGATGATAGCCTTGTCATTATGGAAGGTAGTTTGTTGTTGAGATTTTGTTACTCCAATGGATGGTAGCCTTGTCGTTATGAAAGGTAGTTCGTTGTTGAGATTTTTGTTACTCCAATGAATGATAGCCTTGTAATTATGGAAGGTAGTTCAAAGTTGATTTTTTTTACTCTAATGGATGGTAGCATTTTCATTATGGAAGTAGTTTGTTGTTGAGATTTTTTTACTCAAATGGATGGTAGCCTTGTCATTATGGAATGTAGTTTGTTGTTGAGATTTTGTTACTCCAATGGATGGTAGCATTGTCATTATGGAAGGTAGTTTGTTGTTGAGATTTTGTTACTTAAAAGGATGGTAGCCTTGTCATTATGGAAGGTAGTTCGCTGTTAGGATTTTGTTACTAAAATGGATGGTAGCCTTGTCATTATGGAAGAAAGTTTGTTTTTGAGATTTTGTTACTCCAATGGATGGTAGCCTTGTCATTATGGAATGTAGTTCATTGTTTACATTTTGTTACTTCAATGGATGGTAGCCTTGTCGTTATGGAAGGTAGTTCAGTGTTGAGATTTTTGTTACTCCAATGGATGATAGTCTTTTCATTATGGAAGTTAGTTATGTGTTGAGATTTTGTTACCCAAATGGATGGTAGCCTTGTCATGATGGAATGTAGTTCGTTGCTGAGATTTTTTTACTCCAGTAGATGATAGCCTTGTCATTATGAAAGGTTATTCGTTGTTGAGATTTTGTTACTCCAAAGGATGGTAGCTTTGTCGTTATGGAATGTAGTTCGTTGTTGAGATTTTGTTACTCCAATGGATGGTAGGCTTGTCATTATGGAATATAGTTCGTTGTTAAGATTTTATTACTCCAATGAATGGTAGCCTTGTCTTTATGGAAGGTAGTTCAGTGTTGAGATTTTTGTTACTCCAATGGATGATAGTATTTTCATTATGGAAGTTAGTTCTTTGTTGAGATTTTGTTACTCTAATGGATGGTAGCCTTGTCATTATGGAATGTAGTTCGCTGTTGAAATTTTTGTTACTCCAATGAATGATAGCCTTGTAATTATGGAAGGTAGTTCAATGTTGATATTTTTTTTACTCCAATGGATGGTAGCCTTTTCATTATGGAAGTAGTTTGTTGTTGAGATTTTGTTACTCTAATGGATGGTAGCCATGTCGTTATGGAAGGTACTTCGTTTTTGAGATTTTTGTTACTCCAATGAATGATAGCCTTGTAATTATAGAAGGTAGTTCAATGTTGAGATTCTTTTTACACCAATGGATGGTAGCCTTTTCATTATGGAAGTAATTTGTTGTTTATATTTTTTTACTCAAATGGAAGGTAGCCTTGTCATTATGGAATGTAGTTTTTTGTTGAGATTTTGTTACTCCAATGGATGGTAGCCTTGTAATTATAGAAGGTAGTTCGTTGTTGAGATTTTTCTTACTCCAATGGATGGTAGTTGTATCATTATGTATGGTAGTGCGTTGTTAAGATTTTGTTAAACCAATGGATGGTAGCCTTGTCATTATGGTATTTAGTTCGTTGTTGAGATTTTGTTACTCCAGTAGATGATAGCCTTGTCATTATGGAAGGTTGTTCGTTGTTGATATTTTGTTACTCCAATGGATGGTAGCCTTATCATTATGGAATGTAGTTCCTTGTTGAGTTTTTTTACTCCAATGGATGGTAGCCTTGTCATTATGGAATGTAGTTTGTTGTTGATATTTTTTTACACACAATAAATGGTAGCCTTGTCTTTATGGAAGGTAGTTTGTTGTTGAGATTTTGTTACTCCAATGAATGGTAGCCTTGTCGTTATGGAAGGTAGTTCGTTGTTGATATTTTTGTTACTCCAATGAATGATAGCCTTGTAATTATGGAAGGTAGTTCAAAGTTGATTTTTTTTTACTCTAATGGATGGTAGCATTTTCATTATGGAAGTAGTTTGTTGTTGAGATTTTTTTACTCAAATGGATGGTAGCCTTGTCATTATGGAATGTAGTTTGTTGTTGAGATTTTGTTACTCCAATGGATGGTAGCCTTGTCATTATGGAAGGTAGTTTGTTGTTGAGATTTTGTTACTCCAATGGATGGTAGCATTGTCATTATGGAAGGTAGTTTGTTGTTGAGATTTTGTTACCCCAAAGGATGGTAGCCTTGTCATTATGGAAGGTAGTTCGTTGTTAAGATTTTGTTACTCAAATGGATGGTAGCCTTGTCATTATGGAAGAAAGTTTGTTTTTGAGATTTTGTTACTCCAATGGATGGTAGCCTTGTCATTATGGAATGTAGTTCGTTGTTTAGATTTTGTTACTTCAATGGATGGTAGCCTTGTCGTTATGGAAGGTAGTTCAGTGTTGAGAGTTTTGTTACTCCAATGGATGATAGTCTTTTCATTATGGAAGTTAGTTACGTGTTGAGATTTTGTTACCTAAATGGATGGTAGCCTTGTCATTATGGAATTTAGTTCGTTGTTGAGATTTTTTTACTCCAGTAGATGATAGCCTTGTCATTATGGAAGGTTATTCGTTGTTGAGATTTTGTTACTCCAATGGATGGTAGCTTTGTCGTTATGGAATGTAGTTCGTTGTTGAGATTTTTTTACTCCAATGGATGGTAGCCTTGTCATTATGGAATGTAGTTTGTTGTTGAGAGTTTGTTACTCCAATGAATGGTAGCCTTGTCTTTATGGAAGGTAGTTCAGTGTTGATATTTTTGTTACTCCAATGGATGATAGTCTTTTCATTATGGAAGTTAGTTCTTTGTTGAGATTTTGTTACTCCTATGGACGATAGTCTTTTAATTATGGAAGTTAGTTCTATGTTGAGATTTTGTTACTCCAATGGATGGTAGCCGTGTCATCATGGAATGTTTTTCGTTGTTAATATTATGTTACTCAAGTAGATGATAGCCTTGTAATTATGGAAGGTAGTTTGTTGTTGAGATTTTGTTACTCCAATGGATGGTAGCCTTGTCGTTATGGAAGGTAGTTCGTTTTTGAGATTTTTGTTACTCCAATGAATGATAGCCTTGTAATTATGGAAGGTAGTTCAATGTTGAGATTTTTTTACTCCAATCGATGGTAGCCTTTTCATTATGGAAGTAGTTTGTTGTTGATATTTTTTTACTCAAATGGATGGTAGCCTTGTCATTATGGAATGTAGTTTGTTGTTGAGATTTTGTTTCTACAATGGATGGTAGCCTTGTCATTATGGAAGATAGTTTGTTGTTGAGATTTTTTTACTCCAATGGATGGTAGCATTGTCATTATGGAAGGTAGTTTGTTGTTGAGATTTTGTTACTCCAAAGGATGGTAGCCTTGGCATTGTGGAAGGTAGTTCGTTGTTGAGATTTTGTTACTCAAATGGATGGTAGCCTTGTCATTATGGAAGAAAGTTCGTTGTTGAGATTTTGTTACTCCAATGGATGGTAGCCTTGTCATTAGGGAATGTAGTTCGTTGTTGAGATGTTGTTTCTCCAATGGATGGTAGCCTTGTCGTTATGGAAGGTAGTTTGTTGTTGAGATTTAGTAACTCCAATGAATGGTAGCCTTGTCTTTATGGAAGGTAGTTCAGTGTTGAGATTTTTTTTACTCTAATGGATGATAGTCTTTTCATTGTGAAAGTTAGTTCGTTGTTGAGATTTTGTTACTCCAATGGATGGTAGCCTTGTCATTATGGAATGTAGTTCATTGTCGAGATTTTGTTACCCCAGTAGATGATAGCCTTGTCATTATGCAAGGTAGTTCATTGTTGAGATTTTGTTACTCCAATGGATGATAGCCTTGTAATTATGGAAGGTAGTTCAATGTTGAGATTTTTGTTACTCCAATGGATGGTAGCCTTTTCATTATGGAAGCAGTTCGTTGTTAAGATTTTTTTACTCAAATGGATGGTAGCCTTGTCATTATGGAATGTAGTTTGTTGTTGAGATTTTGTTACTCCAATGGATGGTAGCCTTGTCATTATGGAAGTTAGTTTATTGTTGAGATTTTGTTACTCCAATGGATGGTAGCATTGTCATTATGGAAGGTAGTTTGTTGTTGAGATTTTGTTACCCCAAAGGATGGTAGCCTTGTCATTATGGAAGGTAGTTCGTTGTTAAGATTTTGTTACTCAAATGGATGGTAGCCTTGTCATTATGGAAGAAAGTTTGTTTTTGAGATTTTGTTACTCCAATGGATGGTAGCCTTGTCATTATGGAATGTAGTTCATTGTTTAGATTTTGTTACTTCAATGGATGGTAGCCTTGTCGTTATGGAAGGTAGTTCAGTGTTGAGATTTTTGTTACTCCAATGGATGATAGTCTTTTCATTATGGAAGTTAGTTATGTGTTGAGATTTTGTTACCCAAATGGATCGTAGCCTTGTCATTATGGAATTTAGTTCGTTGGTGAGATTTTTTTACTCCAGTAGATGATAGCCTTGTCATTATGGAAGGTTATTTGTTGTTGAGATTTTGTTACTCCAATGGATGGTAGCTTTGTCGTTATGGAATGTAGTTCGTTGTTGAGATTTTTTTACTCCAATGGATGGTAGCCTTGTCATTATGGAATGTAGTTTGTTGTTGAGAGTTTGTTACTCCAATGAATGGTAGCCTTGTCTTTATGGAAGGTAGTTCAGTGTTGATATTTTTGTTACTCCAATGGATGATAGTCTTTTCATTATGGAAGTTAGTTCTTTGTTGAGATTTTGTTACTCCTATGGATGATAGTCTTTTAATTATGGAAGTTAGTTCTATGTTGAGATTTTGTTACTCCAATGGATGGTAGTCGTGTCATTATGGAATGTTTTTCGTTGTTAATATTATGTTACTCAAGTAGATGATAGCCTTGTAATTATGGAAGGTAGTTTGTTGTTGAGATTTTGTTACTCCAATGGATGGTAGCCTTGTCCTTATGGAAGGTAGTTCGTTGTTGAGATTTTTGTTACTCCAATGAATGATAGCCTTGTAATTATGGAAGGTAGTTCAATGTTGAGATTTTTTTACTCCAATCGATGGTAGCCTTTTCATTATGGAAGTAGTTTGTTGTTGATATTTTTTTACTCAAATGGATGGTAGCCTTGTCATTATGGAATGTAGTTTGTTGTTGAGATTTTGTTACTACAATGGATGGTAGCCTTGTCATTATGGAAGGTAGTTTGTTGTTGAGATTTTTTTACTCCAATGGATGGTAGCATTGTCATTATGGAAGGTAGTTTGTTGTATAGATTTTGTTACTCCAAAGGATGGTAGCCTTGGCATTGTGGAAGGTAGTTCGTTGTTGAGATTTTGTTACTCAAATGGATGGTAGCCTTGTCATTATGGAAGAAAGATCGTTGTTGAGATTTTGTTACTCCAATGGATGGTAGCCTTGTCATTAAGGAATGTAGTTCGTTGTTGAGAAGTTGTTACTCCAATGGATGGTAGCCTTGTCGTTATGGAAGGTAGTTTGTTGTTGAGATTTAGTAACTCCAATGAATGGTAGCCTTATCTTTATGGAAGGTAGTTCAGTGTTGAGATTTTTTTTACTCTAATGGATGATAGTCTTTTCATTGTGAAAGTTAGTTCGTTGTTGAGATTTTGTTACTCCAATGGATGGTAGCCTTGTCATTATGGAATGTAGTTCGTTGTCGAGATTTTGTTACCCCAGTAGATGATAGCCTTGTCATTATGCAAGGTAGTTCATTGTTGAGATTTTGTTACTCCGATGGATGATAGCCTTGTAATTATGGAAGGTAGTTCAATGTTGAGATTTTTGTTACTCCAATGGATGGTAGCCTTTTCATTATGGAAGCTATTCGTTGTTAAGATTTTTTTACTCAAATGGATGGTAGCCTTGTCATTATGGAATGTATTTTGTTGTTGATATTTTGTTACTCCAATGGATGGTAGCCTTGTCATTATGGAAGGTAGTTTATTGTTGAGATTTTGTTACTCCAATGGATGGTAGCATTGTCATTATGGAAGGTAGTTTGTTGTTGATATTTTGTTACCCCAAAGGATGGGAGCCTTGTCATTATGCAAGGTAGTTCGTTGTTAAGATTTTGTTACTCAAATGGATGGTAGCCTTATCATTATGGAAGAAAGTTTGTTTTTGAGATTTTGTTACTCCAATGGATGGTAGCCTTGTCATTATGGAATGTAGTTCGTTGTTGAGATTTTGTTACTTCAATGAATGGTAGCCTTGTCTTTATGGAAGGTAGTTCAGTGTTGAGATTTTTTTTACTCCAATGGATGATAGTCTTTTCATTATGAAAGTTTGTTTGTTGTTGAGATTATGTTACTCCAATGGATGGTAGCCTTGTCATTATGGAATGTAGTTCGTTGTTGAGATTTTGTTACCCCAGTAGATGATAGCCTTGTCATTATGCAAGGTAGTTCATTGTTGAGATTTTGTTACTCCAATGGATGATAGCCTTGTAATTATGGAAGGTAGTTCAATGTTGAGATTTTTGTTACTCCAATGGATGGTAGCCTTTTCGTTATGGAAGCAGTTCGTTGTTAAGATTTTTTTACTCAAATGGATGGTAGCCTTGTGATTATGGAATGTAGTTTGTTGTTGAGATTTTGTTACTCCAATGGATGGTAGCCTTGTCATTATGGAAGTTAGTTTATTGTTGAGATTTTGTTACTCCAATGGATGGTAGCATTGTCATGATGGAAGGTAGTTTGTTGTTGAGATTTTGTTACCCCAAAGGATGGTAGCCTTGTCATTATGGAAGGTAGTTCGTTGTTAAGATTTTGTTACTCAAATGGATGGTAGCCTTGTCATTATGGAAGAAAGTTTGTTTTTGAGATTTTGTTACTCCAATGGATGGTAGCCTTGTCATTATGGAATGTAGTTCGTTGTTAAGATTTTTTTACTTCAATGGATGGTAGCCTTGTCGTTATGGAATGTAGTTAAGTGTTGAGATTTTTGTTACTCCAATGTATGATAGTCTTTTCATTATGGAAGTTAGTTCTGTGTTGAGATTTTGTTACCCAAATGGATGGTATCCTTCTCATTATGGAATGTAGTTCGTTGTTCAGATTTTTTTACTCCAGTAGATGATAGCCTTGTCATTATGGAAGGTTATTCGTTGTTGAGATTTTGTTACTCTAATCGAAGGTAGCTTTGTCGTTATGGAATGTAGTTCATTGTTGAGATTTTGTTACTCTAATGGATGATAGCCTTGTCATTATGGAAGGTAGTTTGTTGTTAAGATTTTATTACTCCAATGAATGGTAACCTTGTCTTTATGGAAGGTAGTTCAATGTTGAGATTTTTGTTACTCCAATGGATGATAGTCTTTTCATTATGGAAGTTAGTTCTGTGTTGAGATTTTATTACTCCAATGGATGGTAGCCTTGTCATTATGAAATGTAGTTTGTTGTTGAGATTTTTTTTACTCTAGTAGATGATAGCCTTTTTATTATGGAAGGTTGTTCGTTGTTGAGATTTTGTTACTCCAATGGATGGTAGCCTTGTCGTTATGGAATGTAGTTCTTGTTGATATTTTGTTACTCCAATGGATGGTAGCCTTGTCTTTATGGAATGTAGTTCGTTGTTGAGATTTAGTTACTCCAATGAATGGTAGCCTTGTCTTTATGGAAGGTAGTTCAGTGTTGAGATTTTTTTTACTCCAATGGATGATAGTCTTTTCATTATGAAAGTTAGTTCTTTGTTGAGATTTTGTTACTCCAATGGATGGTAGCCTTGTCATTATGGAATGTAGTTCGTTGTTGAGATTTTGTTACCCCAGTAGATGATAGCCTTGTCATTATGCAAGGTAGTTCATTGTTGAGATTTTGTTACTCCAATGGATGGTAGCCTTGTCGTTATGGCAGGTAGTTTGTTGTTGAGATTTTTGTTACTCCAATGGATGATAGCCTTGTAATTATGGAAGGTAGTTCAATGTTGAGATTTTTGTTACTCCAATGGATGGTAGCCTTTTCATTATGGAAGTAGTACGTTGTTGAGATTTTTTTACTCGAATGGATGGTAGCCTTGTCAATATGGAATGTAGTTCGTTGTTGAGATTTTGTTACTCCAATGGATGGTAGCCTTGTCATTATGGAAGGTAGTTTGTTGTTGAGATTTTGTAATTCCAATGGATGGTAGCCTTGTCAATATGGAATGTAGTTTGTTGTTGAGATTTTGTTACTCCCATGGATTGTAGCCTTGTCATTATGGAAGGTAGTTTGTTGTTGAGATTTTGTTACTCAAATGGATGGTAGCCTTGTCAATATGGAATGTAGTTCGTTGTTGAGATTTTTGTTACTCCAATGGATGGTAGTTGTGTCATTATGGATGGTAGTGTGTTGTTGAGATTTTGTTACACCAATGGATAGTAGCCTTGTCATTATGGAATTTAGTTCATTGTTGAGATTTTGTTAATCCAGTAGATGATAGCCTTGTCATTATGGAAGGTTGTTCGTTGTTGAGATTTTGTTACTCCAATGGATGGTAGCCTTGTTGTTATGGAATGTAGTTCGTTGTTGAGATTTTGTTACTCCAATGGATGGTAGCCTTGTCATTATGGAATGTAGTTTGTTGTTGAGATTTTGTTACTCTAATGAATGGTAGCCTTGTATTTATGGTATGTAGTGCAGTGTTGAGATTTTTGTTACTCCAATGGATGATAGTCTTTTCATTATGGATGTTAGTTATTTGTTGAGATTTTGTTACTCCAATGGATGGTATCCTTGTCATTATGGAATGTAGTTCGTTGTTGAGATTTTGTTACTCAAGTAGATGATAGCCTTGTCATTATGGAAGGTAGTTCGTTGTTGAGATTTTTGTTACTCCAATGAATGATAGCCTTGTAATTATGGAAGGTAGTTCAATGTTGAGATATTTTTTACTCAAATGGATGGTAGCCTTTTCATTATGGAAGTAGTTTGTTGTTGAGATATTTTTACTCAAATGGATGGTAGCCTTGTCATTATGGAATGTAGTTTGTTGTTGAGATTTTGTTACTCCAATGGATTGTAGCCTTGTCATTATGGAAGGTAGTTTGTTGTTGAGATTTTGTAATTCCAATGGATGGTAGCATTGTCATTATGGAATGTAGTTCATTGTTGAGATTTAGTTACTCCAATGAATGGTAGCCTTGTCTTTATGGAAGGTAGTTCAGTGTTGAGATTTTTTTTACTCCAATGGATGATAGTCTTTTCATTATGAAAGTTAGTTCTTTGTTGAGATTTTGTTACTCCAATGGATGGTAGCCTTGTCATTATGGAATGTAGTTCGTTGTTGAGATTTTGTTACCCCAGTAGATGATAGCCTTGTCATTATGCAAGGTAGTTCATTGTTGAGATTTTGTTACTCCAATGGATGGTAGCCTTGTCGTTATGGTAGGTAGTTTGTTGTTGAGATTTTTGTTACTCCAATGGATGATAGCCTTGTAATTATGGAAGGTAGTTCAATGTTGAGATTTTTGTTACTCCAATGGATTGTAGCCTTTTCATTATGGAAGTAGTACGTTGTTGAGATTTCTTTACTCGAATGGATGGTAGCCTTGTCAATATGGAATGTAGTTCGTTGTTGAGATTTTGTTACTCCAATGGATGGTAGCCTTGTCATTATGGAAGGTAGTTTGTTGTTGAGATTTTGTAATTCCAATGGATGGTAGCCTTGTCAATATGGAATGTAGTTTGTTGTTGAGATTTTGTTACTCCCATGGATGGTAGCCTTGTCATTATGGAAGGTAGTTTGTTGTTGAGATTTTGTTACTCCAATGGATGGTAGCCTTGTCATTATGGAAGGTAGTTCGTTGTTGAGATTTTTGTTACTCCAATGGATGGTAGTTGTGTCATTATGGATGGTAGTGTGTTGTTGAGATTTTGTTACACCAATGGATAGTAGCCTTGTCATTATGGAATTTAGTTCATTGTTGAGATTTTGTTAATCCAGTAGATGATAGCCTTGTCATTATGGAAGGTTGTTCGTTGTTGAGATTTTGTTACTCCAATGGATGGTAGCCTTGTCGTTATGGAATGTAGTTCGTTGTTGAGATTTTGTTACTCCAATGGATGGTAGCCTTGTCATTATGGAATGTAGTTTGTTGTTGAGATTTTGTAACTCTAATGAATGGTAGCCTTGTATTTATGGTATGTAGTGCAGTGTTGAGATTTTTGTTACTCCAATGGATGATAGTCTTTTCATTATGGATGTTAGTTATTTGTTGAGATTTTGTTACTCCAATGGATGGTAGCCTTGTCATTATGGAATGTAGTTCGTTGTTGAGATTTTGTTACTCAAGTAGATGATAGCCTTGTCATTATGGAAGGTAGTTCGTTGTTGAGATTTTTGTTACTCCAATGAATGATAGCCTTGTAATTATGGAAGGTAGTTCAATGTTGAGATATTTTTTACTCAAATGGATGGTAGCCTTTTCATTATGGAAGTAGTTTGTTGTTGAGATATTTTTACTCAAATGGATGGTAGCCTTGTCATTATGGAATGTAGTTTGTTGTTGAGATTTTGTTACTCCAATGGATTGTAGCCTTGTCATTATGGAAGGTAGTTTGTTGTTGAGATTTTGTAATTCCAATGGATGGTAGCATTGTCATTATGGAAGGTAGTTTGTTGTTGAGATTTTGTTACTCCAAAGGATGGTAGCCTTGTCATTATGGAAGGTAGTTTGTTGTTGAGATTTTGTTACTCAAATGGATGGTAGACTTGTCATTATGGAAGAAAGTTCGTTTTTGAGATTTTGTTACTCCAATGGATGGTAGCCTTGTCATTATGGAATGTAGTTCGTTGTTGAGATGTTGTTACTCCAATGTATGGTAGCCTTGTCGTTATGGAAGGTCGTTTAATGTTGAGATTTTTGTTACTCCAATGGATGATAGTCTTTTCATTATGGTAGTTATTTCTGTGTTGAGATTTTGTTACTCCAATGGATGGTAGTCTTGTCATTATGGAATGTAGTTTGTTGTTGAGATTTTGTTACTCCAGTAGATGATAGCCTTGTATTATGTAAGGTTATTTGTTGTTGAGATTTTGTTATTCCAATAGATCGTAGCCTTGTCGTTATGAAATGTAGTTCGTTGTTGAGATTTTGTTTTTCCAATGGATGGTAGCCTTGTCATTATGGAATGTAGTTCGTTGTTGAGATTTTGTTACTCCAATGAATGGTAGCCTTGTCTTTATGGAAGGTAGTTAGTTCAGTGTTGAGATTTTTGTTACTCCAATGGATAATAGTCTTTTCATTATGGAAGATAGTTCTTTGTTGAGATTTTGTTACTCCAATGGATGGTACCATTGTCTTTATGGAATATAGTTCGTTATTGACATTTTGTTACTCCAGTAGATGATAGCCTTGTCATTATGCAAGGTAGTTTGTTGTTGATATTTTGTTACTCCAATGGATGGTAGCCTTGTCGTTATAGAAGGTAGTTCGTTGTTGAGATTCCTGTTACTCCAATGGATGATAGCCTTGTAATTATGGAAGGTAGTTCTATGTTGATATTTTTGTTAATCCAATGGATGGTAGCCTTTTCATTATGGAAGTAGTTCGTTGTTGATATTTTTTTACTCAAATGGATGGTAGCCTTGTCAATATGGAATGTAGTTCGTTGTTGAGATTTTGTTACTCCAATGGATGGTAGCCTTTTCATTATGGAATGTAGTTTGTTGTTGAGATTTTGTTACTCCAATGGATGGTAGCCTTGTAATTATATAAGGTAGTTCGTTGTTGAGATTTTTGTTACTCCAATGGATGGTAGCGGTGTCATTATGGATGGTAGTGCGTTGTTGAGATTTGGTTACACCAATGGATGATAGCCTTGTCATTAAGGAATTTAGTTTGTTGTTGAGATTTTGTTACTCCAATAGATGATAGCCTTGTCATTATGGAAGGTTGTTTGTTGTTGAGATTTTGTTACTCCAATGGATGGTATCCTTGTCGTTATGGAATATAGTTCGTTGTTGAGATTTTGTTACTCCAATGGATGGTAGCCTTGTCATTATGGAATGTAGTTTGTTGTTGAGATTTTGTTACTCCAATGAATGGTAGCCTTGTCTTTATGGAAGGTAGTTCAGTGTTGAGATTTTTGTTACTCTAATGGATGATAGTCTTTTCATTATGGAAGTTAGTTCTTTGTTGAGATTTTGTTTCTCCAATGGATGATAGTCTTTTCATTATGGAAGTTAGTTCTTTGTTGAGATTTTGTTACTCCAATGGATGGTAGCCTTGTCATTATGGAATGTTTTTCGTTGTTAATATTATGTTACTCAAGTAGATGGTAGCCTTGTCATTATGGAAGGTAGTTCGTTGTTGAGATTTTGTTACTCAATTGGATGGTAGCCTTATCGTTATGGAATGTAGTTCGTTGTTGAGATTTTGTTACTACAATGGATGGTAGCCTTGTCATTATGGAATGTAGTTCGTTGTTGAGATTTTGTTACTCTAATGAATGGTAGCCTTGACTTTATGGACGGTAGTTCAGTGTTGAGATTTTTGTTACTCCAATGGATGATAGTCTTTTCATTATGGAAGTTAGTTATTTGTTGAGATTTTGTTACTCCAATGGATGGTAGCCTTGTCATTATGGAATGTAGTTCGTTGTTGAGATTTTGTTACTCCAATGGATGGTAGCCTTGTCGTTATGGAAGGTAGTTCGTTGTTGAGATTTTTGTTACTCTAATGAATGATAGCCTTGTAATAATGGAAGGTAGTTCAATGTTGAGATTTTTTTTATTCCAATGGATGGTAGCCTTTTCATTATGGAAGTAGTTTGTTGTTGAGATTTTGTTACTCCAATGGATTGTAGCCTTGTCATTATGGAAGGTAGTTTGTTGTTAAGATTTTGTAACTCCAATGGATGGTAGCATTGTCATTATGGAAGGTAGTTTGTTGTTGAGATTTTGTTACTCCAAAGGATGGTAGCCTTGTCATTATGGAAGCTAGTTCGTTGTTGAGATTTTGTTACTCAAATGGATGGTAGCCTTTTCATTATGGAAGAAAGTTCGCTGTTGAGATTTTGTTACTCCAATGGATGGTAGCCTTGTCATTATGGAATGTAGTTTGTTATTGAGATTTTGTTACTCCAATGGATGGTAGCCTTGTCGTTATGGAAGGTCGTTCAGTGTTGAGATTTTTGTTACTCCAATGGATGATAGTCTTTTCATTATGGAAGTTAGTTCTGTGTTGAGATTTTGTAACTCCCATGAATTGTAGCCTTGTCATTATGGAATGTAGTTTGTTGTTGAGATTTTGTTACTCCAGTAGATGATATCCTTGTATTATGGAAGGTTATTTGTTGATGAGATTTTGTTACTCCAATAGATGGTAGCCTTGTCGTTATGAAATGTAGTTCGTTGTTTAGATTTTGTTTTTCCAATGGATGGTAGCCTTTTCATTATGGAATGTATTTCTTTGTTGAGATTTTCTTACTCCAATGAATGGTAGCCTTGTCTTTATGGAAGGTAGTTAGTTCAGTGTTGAGATTTTTGTTACTCCAATGGATGATAGTCTTTTCATTATGGAAGTTAGTTCTTTGTTTAGATTTTGTTACTCCAATGGATGGTAGCCTTGTCATGATGGAATGTAGTTCGTTGTTGAGATTTTGTTACTCCAGTATATGATAGCCTTGTCATTATGCAAGGTAGTTCGTTGTTGATATTTTGTTACTCCAATGGATGGTAGCCTTGTCGTTATAGAAGGTAGTTCGTTGTTGAGATTTTTGTTACTCCAATGGATGATAGCCTTGTAATTATGGAAGGTATTTCAATGTTGAGATTTTTGTTACTCCAATGGATGGTAGCCTTTTCATTATGGAAGTAGTTCGTTGTTGAGATTTTTTTACTTAAATGGATGATAGCCTTGTCAATATGGAATGTAGTTTGTTGTTGAGATTTTGTTATTCCAATGGATGGTAGCCTTTTTATTATGGAAGGTAGTTTGTTGTTGAGATTTTATTACTCCAATGGATGGTAGCCTTGTAATTATAGAATGTAGTTTGTTGTTGAGATTTTTGTTACTCCAATGGATGGTAGCGATGTCATTATGGATGGTAGTGTGTTGTTGAGATTTTGTTACACCAATGGATGGTAGCCTTGTCATTAAGGAATTTAGTTTGTAGTTGAGATTTTGTTACTCCAGTAGATGATAGCCTTGTCATTATGGAAGGTTGTTTGTTGTTGAGATTTTGTTCATCCAATGGATGGGATCCTTGTCGTTATGGAATGTAGTTCGTTGTTGAGATTTTGTTACGCCAATGGATGGTAGCCTTGTCATTATGGAATGTAGTTCGTTGTTGAGATTTTGTTACTCAAATGAATGGTAGCCTTGTCTTTATGGAAGGTCGTTCAGTGTTGAGATTGTTGTTACTCCAACGGATGATAGTCTTTTCATTATGGAAGTTAGTTCTTTGTTGAGATTTTGTTACTCCAATGGATGGTAGCCTTGTCGTTATGGAATGTAGTTCGTTGTTGAGATTTTTGTTACTCCAATGAATGATAGCCTTGTAATTATGGAAGGTAGTTCAATGTTGAGATTTTTTTTACTCCAATGGATGGTAACCTTTTCATTATGGAAGTAGTTTGTTGTTGAGATTTTTTTACTCAAATCGATGGTAGCCTTGTCATTATGGAATGTAGTTTGTTGTTTAGATTTTGTTACTCCAATGGATTGTAGCCTTGTCATTATGGAAGGTTGTTTGTTGTTGAGATTTTGTAACTCCAATGGAGGGTAGCATTGTCATTATGGAAGGTAGTTTGTTGTTGAGATTTTGTTACTCCAAAGGATGGTAGCCTTGTCATTATGGAAGCTAGTTCGTTGTTGAGATTTTGTTACTCAAATGGATGGTAGCCTTTTCATTATGGAAGAAAGTTCGTTGTTGATATTTTGTTACTCCAATGGATGGTAGCCTTGTCATTATGGAAGAAAGTTTTTTGTTGAGATTTTGTTACTCCAGTAGATGATAGCCTTGTATTATGGAAGGTTATTTGTTTTTGAGATTTTGTTACTCCAATAGATGGTAGCCTTGTCGTTATGAAATGTAGTTCGTTGTTGAGATTTTGTTTTTCCAATGGATGGTAGCCTTTTCATTATGGAATGTAGTTCGTTGTTGAGATTTTCTTACTCCAATGAATGGTAGCCTTGACTTTATGGAAGGTAGTTAGTTCAGTGTTGAGATTTTTGTTACTCCAATGGATGATAGTCTTTTCATTATGGAAGTTAGTTCTTTGTTGAGATTTTGTTACTCCAAAGGATGGTAGCCTTGTCATTATGGAATGTAGTTCGTTGATGAGATTTTGTTACTCAAGTAGATGATAGCCTTGTCATTATGGAAGGTAGTTTGTTGTTGAGATTTTGTTACTCCAATGGATGATAGTCTTTTCATTACGGAAGTTAGTTCTTTGTTGAGATTTTGTTACTCCAATGGATGGTAGCCTTGTCATTATGGAATGTAGTTCGTTGTTGAGATTTTGTTACTCTAGTAGATGATAGCCTTGTCATTATGCAAGGTAGTTCGTTGTTGATATTTTGTTACTCCAATGGATGGTAGCCTTGTTGTTCTTGAAGGTAGTTCGTTGTTGAGATTTTTGTTACTCCAATGTATGATAGCCTTGTAATTATGGAAGGTATTTCAATGTTGAGATTTTTGTTACTCCAATGGATTGTAGCCTTTTCATTATGGAAGTAGTTTGCTGTTGAGATTTTTTTATTCAAATGGATGATAGCCTTGTCAATATGGAATGTAGTTCGTTGTTGAGAGTTTGTTATTCCAATGGATGGTAGCCTTTTCATTATGGAAGGTAGTTTGTTGTTGAGATTTTGTTACTCCAATGGATGGTAGCCTTGTAATTATATAATGTAGTTCGTTGTTGAGATTTTTGTTACTCCAATGGATGGTAGCGATGTCATTATGGATGGTAGTGCGTTGTTGATATTTTGTTACACCAATGGATGGTAGCCTTGTCATTAAGGAATTTAGTTTATAGTTGAGATTTTGTTACTCCAGTAGATGATAGCCTTGTCATTATGGAAGGTTGTTCGTTGTTGAGATTTTGTTACTCCAATGGATGGTATCCTTGTCGTTATGGAATGTAGTTTGTTGTTGAGATTTTGTTACTCCAATGGATGGTAGCCTTGTCATTATGGAATGTAGTTCGTTGTTGAGATTTTGTTACTCAAATGAATGGTAGCCTTGTCTTTATGGAAGGTCGTTCAGTGTTGATATTGTTATTACTCCAATGGATGGGAGTCTTTTCATTATGGAAGTTAGTTCTTTGTGTTGATTTTGTTACTCCAATGGATGGTAGCCTTGTCATTATGGAATGTAGTTCGTTGTTGAGATTTTGTTACTCAAGTAGATGATAGCCTTGTCATTATGGAAGGTAGTTTGTTGTTGAGATTTTGTTACTCCAATGGATGGTAGCCTTGTCGTTATGGAAGGTAGTTCGTTGTTGAGATTTTTGTTACTCCAATGAATGATAGCCTTGTAATTATGGAAGGTAGTTCAATGTTGAGATTTTTTTTACTCCAATGGATGGTAGCGTTTTCATTATGGAAGTAGTTTGTTGTTGATATTTTTTTACTCAAATGGATGGTAGCCTTGTCATTATGGAATGTAGTTTGTTGTTGAGATTTTGTTACTCCAATGGATTGTAGCCTTGTCATTATGGACGGTAGTTTGTTGTTGAGATTTTGTAACTCCAATGGAGGGTAGCATTGTCATTATGGAAGGTAGTTTGTTGTTGAGATTTTGTTACTCCAAAGGATGGTAGCCTTGTCATTATGGAAGCTAGTTCGTTGTTGAGATTTTGTTACTCAAATGGATGGTAGCCTTTTCATTATGGAAGAAAGTTCGTTGTTGAGATTTTGTTACTCCAATGGATGGTAGCCTTGTCATTATGGAAGAAAGTTTTTTGTTGAGATTTTGTTACTCCAGTAGATGATAGCCTTGTATTATGGAAGGTTATTTGTTTTTGAGATTTTGTTACTCCAATACATGGTAGCCTTGTCGTTATGAAATGTAGTTCGTTGTTGAGATTTTGTTTTTCCAATGGATGGTAGCCTTTTCATTATGGAATGTAGTTCGTTGTTGAGATTTTCTTACTCCAATGAATGGTAGCCTTGTCTTTATGGAAGGTAGTTAGTTCAGTGTTGAGATTTTTGTTACTCCAATGGATGATAGTCTTTTCATTATGGAAGTTAGTTCTTTGTTGAGATTTTGTTACTCCAATGGATGGTAGCCTTGTCATTATGGAATGTAGTTCGTTGTTGAGATTTTGTTACTCCAGTAGATGATAGCCTTGTCATTATGGAAGGTAGTCTGTTGTTGAGATTTTGTTACTCCAATGGATGGTAGCCTTGTCGTTATGGAAGGTAGTTCGTTGTTGAGATTTTTGTTACTCCAATGAATGATAGCCTTGTAATTATGGAAGGTAGTTCAATGTTGAGATTTTTTTTACTCCAATGGATGGTAGCCTTTTCATTATGGAAGTAGTTTGTTGTTGAGATTTTTTTACTCAAATGGATGGTAGCCTTGTCATTATGGAATGTAGTTTGTTGTTGAGATTTTGTTACTCCAATGGATTGCAGCCTTGTCATTATGGAAGGTAGTTTGTTGTTGAGATTTTGTTACTCCAATGGATGGTAGCCTTGTAATTATGGAAGGTAGTTTCTTGTTGAGATTTTTGTTACTCCAATGGATGGTAGCGATGTCATTATGGATGGTAGTGCGTTGTTGAGATTTTGTTACACCAATGGATGGTAGCCTTGTCATTAAGGAATTTAGTTTATAGTTGAGATTTTGTTACTCCAGTAGATGATAGCCTTGTCATGATGGAAGGATGTTCGTTGCTGAGATTTTGTTACTCCAATGGATGGTATCCTTGTCGTTATGAAATGTTGTTCGTTGTTGAGATTTTGTTACTCCAATGGATGGTAGCCTTGTCATTATGGAATGTAGTTCGTTGTTGAGATTTTGTTACCTAAATGAATGGTAGCCTTGTCTTTATGGAAGGTCGTTCAGTGTTGAGATTGTTGTTACTCCAATGGATGATAGTCTTTTCATTATGGAAGTTAGTTCTTTGTTGAGATTTTGTTACTCCAATGGATGGTAGCCTTGTCATTATGGAATGTAGTTCGTTGTTGAGATTTTGTTACTCAAGTAGATGATAGCCTTGTCATTATGGAAGGTAGTTTGTTGTTGAGATTTTGTTACTCCAATGGATGGTAGCTTTTTCGTTATGGAAGGTAGTTCGTTGTTGAGATTTTTGTTACTCCAATGAATTATAGCCTTGTAATTATGGAAGGTAGTTCAATGTTGAGATTTTTTTTACTCCAATGGATGGTAGCCTTTTCATTATGGAAGTAGTTTGTTGTTGAGATTTTTTTACTCAAATGGATGGTAGCCTTGTCATTATGGAATGTAGTTTGTTGTTGAGATTTTGTTACTCCAATGGATTGTAGCCTTGTCATTATGGAAGGTAGTTTGTTGTTGAGATTTTGTAACTCCAATGGAGGGTAGCATTGTCATTATGGAAGGTAGTTTGTTGTTTAGATTTTGTTACTACAAAGGATGGTAGCCTTGTCATTATGGAAGCTAGTTCGTTGTTGAGATTTTGTTACTCAAATGGATGGTAGCCTTTTCATTATGGAAGAAAGTTCGTTGTTGATATTTTGTTACTCCAATGGATGGTAGCCTTGTCATTATGGAAGAAAGTTTTTTGTTGAGATTTTGTTACTCTAGTAGATGATAGCTTTGTATTATGGAAGGTTATTTGTTTTTGAGATTTTGTTACTCCAATAGATGGTAGCCTTGTCGTTATGAAATGTAGTTCGTTGTTGAGATTTTTTTTTCCAATGGATGGTAGCCTTTTCATTATGGAATGTAGTTCGTTGTTGAGATTTTCTTACTCCAATGAATGGTAGCCTTGTCTTTATGGAAGGTAGTTAGTTCAGTGTTGAGATTTTTGTTACTCTAATGGATGATAGTCTTTTCATTATGGAAGTTAGTTCTTTGTTGAGATTTTGTTACTCCATTGGATGGTAGCCTTGTCATTATGGAATGTAGTTCGTTCTTGAGATTTTGTTACTGATCGCGACTTTGTATGTCTATAAATCTGCAGACTGCAAGTGCACAGTCCTATCGCGTAGTCTTAAAAGATATCGAATCCACAGGGACTATAAATCGATCTACCGTAATTTTGGTCACTGGGTAAAGCTAAGGCTAATATTAATTTAATTAACGAAAGGGATCTAGTTACTAAATTTAGTTATAAAATCTTTAATTATAAATACCGGTATGTATTTCACCTAAATTTTGGGTTCCGAACTTCCACTGGCCTTTACTTAAATTGGTCAAAAATTATCTTTACGCAAACTTTATTTGTCTAAAAACCTTCCCCTCACACTTCCGTTCTATTAGTTCAGGTTATACGATTAATACCCTAACGTGTGCTTCCGTCACTCCGCCGGATTCAAAAGTAATTTTTGAAAACAGAATAAAATTTAATTGTTTTTAAAATGCTTTCGCCTCTTTAAAAACAATGCCTAATAATCACTATCTGGTTTTAGCCTCAAACTTCCGTTTTATTAGTAAAAACCTTAATCAATTTTAAAACCTCAAACTTCCGTTCTATTGATTTATAAAATCTTAAACAATTCAATTGAATATTAAAACCATGAAAGGTATTTCTTTTACAAAATAATATTAAGCCAATTTATCTCGGATCCCGTTATTTGGTTAATTTACATACCGATATTTAATCGGTTTAGCCGGACATGTTTATTAAATTAAATACGCATAGATAATTAAATTGCGAACAATTATATAAATTCATATCCATAATATCAAACATGCAATAATAATAAATAAAAGCGATTAAATTGAAAACCTGGAAATGTAGAAAACTTCAATAACTTCAATTAAATGCGTTCTTCAAAAACCTTGGAGTATTCCACCACAAGCCGGTTGGATCTACTCGTCGAATCTTGAATTTAATAATAACAAGAAAGTAAAAATACCGGATCTAACGTAAGGTTAAACCGGATAAAATTGCACAACAATTTCCGGTGTAGAGATTGTTGTACGAAAAATAAAGGCAGAAAACTTGGAGAAGAAAAGAAAATAAAAGCAGTGCGATGAAATAAAAATAAAGGAAAAGGCAGAACAAAAATTAAACTGAAAGGAAATTTGCTCTGCTGAAAATAATACGATCTTGCAAAAATTCTCCGACCCTTGGGATTCTTCTTTCACATCTATTTATAATGCTTGTAAAATAATGTATCCCAAAAAGTCAATCCACGTAAAACTGAATCCAAAAAATATTGATAGTGGACTGTGTTGCATAACGTGCACGAAAAAAATAGCAAAAGTAGGTCTTGACTTGGGACCGGTCGTTCCATGTGAGAAAGAAAAGGCGTGAGAATAGGCTAGGGCAGGAACGGTCGTTCCACTCAGCTGAAGTGGTCCGGACCGGTCGTTCCCCTTAGTGGGCCGGTCGGTCCCTTCATGCTGAAGTGGGAACGTGGGTTCCCTTGGGCCTTTGCACGTACAATCGTCTTTTGGGCCTTGTAATTTCATTCTTTTCACCCCCTTTTACTAATCTGCACCACATTGCTCAATTATCTTCATTTTTGTACTAAATTGCATCTATTTCTTCATATTTCTTCACATAAGCTTATTTAAGGCAAAATACCTGAAACAAAGAAATACCAGCGTAATATGGAAATAAAATAAAATAAAATAAATAAAAACATGAATTATTTGCATTAATTAAGTCGATTTATACGATATAAAATCGTGTTATCAAACTCCCCTACACTTGAACATTTGCTTGTCCTCAAGCAAGAAATATATATCTCTCTAAATGCGGGTCAGACGCAACAAAAATTGCCACAAGTCAAAGATGTATTAAGTTGCACATTGCTCTTGAGCTCTCGACTTCGATACTAAAGTCACCGTAGCAATACTAAATAAACTCAGGCTCGAAAAACAATTCTAGTGACGCCATTATAACTTAACTCTAAATCCTACGTTTTGTTTCACCTTTTTCATTCAGGCGCAATCACATTAAGCCCTTTGCCCTTTCGCGCACATAGTGGAGTGACCGGTTAGTGAATTTGATTTTTTAAACCAGCTAGGAGTTCTGGTACTTAATAGTTGGTAACTCCTTTTTGTTCTTTTGTAAATTGCGGGGAATCGAGCCGTAGTTCGTCCTACCAAGTCCAACACCAGAAACCTCTGAACCAATTTACAAAGAATTCATTAAGATAATTTATAAGATTCGCGACCGTTGGGCTAAATAGTCTGGTAAGGACTATCTAACTTAGTTAGAGCGTTTCTAAATATTATTATTATATTTTTTTTTTATTATTTTCGATTAATCACTTATATTCATCGATCCTCCACGTAGTTTGCTATTTAGACGGTGCTGACTGCTTGTATAAACTACTAAAGGTTACTTTAAAACTTAGAATTTAAATTTTTGGTATATAAAGGGTACTAAAATTTTAATTCATTTTCCCGAGATTTTAAAGTGTTGGTACTAAATATTTTCTTCTAAAGAAGCAACTTTGATACACTTTTTGAGTGTGTATAATTGTGCGTCTGACCATAAAATTTTTTTTTTTTTATGGTTCAAGAATTTGGCGAATTCGGATAATCATGAACTTATATATGTATATAAGACTTAATTTTAATAACAAAAGGGAAATTACAAAAGGGAAATTTTCTTACTTGAAGAAAAATAACAATAGTTAATTCGACCCCCCCTACACTTAAACTGAGCATTGTCCTCAATGCTTATAAATGGGGAATCGAAAAATACAAAAAGAAAAAGAAAAGAAAGATTAAGAATTAATCGTTACGATGTGGACGACTTCCTCTTCCTCCAGTTCTTGGACGGCGCTCATCTTGGCGTTGTGGAGGTACGAATTCGTCCAAGCGTAGGTGTAGTGAGTGCATAGAAACTCCAAGGTCAATAACATTGGTATTCAAGGTGTTGTAGTTATTATGCATTTGTTGTACCAATGCAAATGTTGCATTTTGTTGGTTTTGCATCTGTTGCATGGTTTGGTAGAGAGTTTCCATGGTGAGATGGTTTTGTTGATTGTTGTTCATTTCTTCTTCCATTTCATCCACGGGAGCATTATTCTCAGCTTCGGGTGCAATTAAATTGAATAACCAACGGCTTCGATTTTGCACATTAATAAGATGGGGACATGGGAGAATAATGCTTGGTACCAAAACTTTATTGACCAATAAAGTAAATCTGTTCTCACCTTGCCTTGGGAGGATTAGATGGGAGTCTCGACAGTACACCTCATCTAGAAATTGTGCTGGCATGAGGTGGTGAGCAAGAGTTAGGATCTCGTCAGCCAATCCTAGCGAGTAAGCTATCGCGGTAATAATGCCACCGAAAAGAAAAGGGTTGTTTCCGGCGGTTTGAGCACAAAGTTGAAAGTGTGATAGCATAAATGGTGCGGCGTTGACACGGCTCCCAGTTAAGGCACAATATAAGAAAAATAACTCATTTTTGGTTACCTTATGGTTGTAGGTGCGTCCGAAAATAGTGTGAGCCAAAATACGGTGAAAATACCGTATTGCTGGATTATGAATGTGGGACGCATATAATAGTCTCCAACCATTTGCGGCTTCCCTACTTATCTCCTCCCAGAATTGTAAACCTTGCTCCTCCCAGGCTGGAATATCATCATCCGCTTCGAATGGCTTGTAATAAATACCATCCCCTTGTGAGAATCCCAGTGCCTCAGCAATGTGTTCTTGATCTACCGTATACTCACGGTTGAACATACGGAAGCTAGCAGTTCCCGTAGTGTATGGATCTTCAATATCAGTTGTGTAAGAAAAAGAACTCAAAAACTCCAACACTAGAGGTTCAACGGTTGGGTTTGGTTGGGTACAGAGATTGTACAAACCGGTGTTATTTAGCAACCATGACACACTTTCAGTGAGTCCTAAAGTTTGTAGACAATTTATATCTACATACTTTGTCGGAACCACCGAGCGTTTGTATAAGTTGAGATACATGGTGCGTTGCTTATCATCGCGGAAGATAATGTTTGAAAGGTCGGGTTGTTGCCTTTCAGGACGGATGGTTCTTGGAGGCATGGTAAGGGTAAGAAAATGGTGGGAGATGTAGAAGGAAGATGGAGAGGATGAAGAGAAATATTAGAGAAATGTAGTAGAAAGTAAGAAATGGTGTGGAGAGGTAGTAAGAAATGAGGGGTATTTATATTGTGAGGGTGTTGGGATGGTGATAATGAGAAGTTAATGAGAGTTAATGGGGTAGTTGGAAAAGGTAAAAATTTGAAAAGAATGAGATAGTGGAGTAATGGGAATTTAAGAGTGGTTGGAAGTTGGTTTATGGGGAAGATAAATGGTAAAAATGAGTTATGAATGGAGTTTGGCGTGGGAGACAAAAAGGCACGCTTTACAGCATGCTACAGGGGACCGGTCGTTCCCTTCAGTGGTAGGACAGGGGGACGGTCGGTCCTGCGTTTCAGTCAAAAAAGGGGACCGGTCGGTCCAGGGGGCATGGGGTGCGTAGGACCGTCCGGTCCTGTGCCTGCGTGGGAAATTCAGCTTTTCCTATTGTTGTCTGTTGATACAGTACGTTATAAATCTCAGGCACAAAATGCACAGTGGTTGCAAACAGTATCATTTCAGCTTTATTTGATACCACTTAATAATCTAATAACTAATATAAATCACATTGAAACAAAACAAGATGATAAATAATGTTGAACTTTAAATTGCATAATTCAAATTGTACTACAAAGAACATAAAATAAACCAAATTGCAAAACATAATTCAAATGAAACTAAATGCAAATCAAATAAATAACTTAACTAAAACTAACTAATTAAATAAATTCTCTCATTAGCCACTTTTGTTATTATCGTCTCCGTTATTCTTCTGCATGGAATAGATATCTTGAAACACTTCATCAAACTGCATAGCTACCGTGTCGACGAATCCAGAATGATCCATCCGGAGTGTATGAACTTCATTGTTCACAGCTGTGAGGTTTTCTTTCAGATTCTTCACTTCCTCCTTCAATTCCTTAATTGTTTCTTCTTGGCTCATGGGTTCAGATCCTTGCTTATTTTCTTCAATCACCGGAGTTACCGGTGGTGACAAAGGTTGCTCGGGAAAGTCATGGTACCCAGGTGGTGTCTCAGGGTCAGATTCACTTTCATAAATCTCAGGTATCTCATAATCCTGGATTGTTTCAGTGGAGCGAGCAGGAGATGGTAAACCGTCCAAATTATACAGCCAATTACCTTTATCGTGAACACTGGTGCGTGGACTAGGCAAGGTAAAGAGGTTAACTACCTCATTATTAATCAGCAATTCAAATTTTCGTGGACCATGGTTTCCAATTAATCTTTTGTTGAAACAAAAATTGAGATCCATTGGTCTGATACCTCCGTAAGGATGGCAACTCAACAGTGGTTGCCGCAGACCCAAAGCATTTGCTATCATTGTTACCATTCCTCCTATCACGATGGGCATATTATCATCTTGAAGCATTTTCTCTATGGTAACTAATAGAAAAGCGACACCGTTCACGGGCCGATTCTGTACAGCACAAAGCATAATAAACAGCTCATCTCGAGAAACAATAGTGTTATTCTGTTCCTTTCCAAACAGGGTATGTGACAGAATATGGTGAAAATAGCGGAACGCCGGATTATGAATATAATCTGCATGTGGCTCAGGATGCTCAAAGCTACTCAACCCAGTCAATGATTCCCAGAATATGTCGAGCTCGCGGTGATCAAACAATTATTCCTGCTTTGATGTAAAAGTATCAAATCCATCTGGGAATCCCAGCAAAGCAGAAAAGTCATGAAGATTATACCTATACTCCATTCCAAATAGCCTAAAGAAGATAAGACCTCTCCTCAGGCCCTTCCCACAATGTGGGAGGTAGTTAAAAGAGCTCAGAAATTCCAGAGTCAATTTGCGGTAGGTACAGAACCGCCTCAATATATGAGCATCTTCCCATCCAATTTGATTCAGCAGAAACAAAACACTATCATGAAGTCCCAAAGTAGTCATAGCAAAAAGATCAGGGTAATATGTCAGGGACATATTCCTTGCAGCTAATGAATTGTATCTGCCTCTTTGGCCTCTTCCTCTGAAAGCTATTTCCTTAGTATCTTCCATTGTTAGTTGGTCAGCTTAATTTTTATATTAATGAAGTTATCCTGAAATTAATTAGATACAGGAAATTTAATCAGATTTTTGGCCAGATGCCGAAAAGAAGAAAATAAGAATAAGCATAATAGTGATAGAATGAAGAAGAAATATGTGAAATAAAATATTAGAGAAGATATGTGTATAAGTGATTATGAATGAGAGAAATAAAGAGAAAAATAAGAAGAATAAAAATTAGTAAGAATAATAAGAAGAATAATAAAACAAAAAGGTAAATATAATAATTAATTATAAAAAGGTGGGTTGTCTCCCACTAAGCGCTTTGTTTTATGTCATAAGCTCGACAAATAAAATCAAAGTTTTAAATTTCTAATTGAGCAGGTGGCTCTATTAAAGTTATTTCTTGAAAGTAATCGTTACTCTCTGCGTTGTGATATGGTTTTAAACGTTGTCCATTAACTATAAAGGGTTCGGAAATCTTTCCTTTGATTTCGACCGCCCCGTTAATAAACGTGTTTGTTATTGTGAACGGACCAGACCATCTGCTGCGTAGTTTTCCAGGAAATAATTTTAATCTTGAATTAAACAGTAGTACGATATCACCTATTTTAAAATGTTTTCTATTTATTCTTTTGTCGTGCCATGTTTTCGTTCGTTCTTTATAAATCTTGGCGTTCTCATACGCATCTTGTCTCAATTCCTCTAATTCGTTTATATCAAGGATGCGCTTCTCGCCTGCAGTTGTGTAATTCAAGTTTATATTTTTAATAGCCCAATAGGCCTTGTGTTCTAATTCAACCGGCAAATGGTAAGATTTTCCATAGATAAGTTTAAACGGGGTGGTTCCTATTGGTGTCTTAAATGCGGTCCTATATGCCCAAAGAGCGTCAGATAGTTTTGAGGACCAATCCTTTCTTGAAGTTGCTACAGTCTTTTCTAATATTTGCTTGATTTCACGATTAGAGACTTCCACTTGTCCACTCGTTTGTGGATGATAGGGTGTAGCTACTCGATGTCGGACACCGTATTTCCTTAGGAGTTTTTCGAATATCTTGGAAATAAAATGAGAACCTCCATCGCTTATTACTAATCTTGGTATACCGAATCTCGGAAATATTACGTTTTTGAAGAGCTTTAATACAACTCGGGTATCGTTTGTTGGAGAAGCTATAGCTTCTATCCATTTAGATACATAGTCAACCACCACGAGTATGTATTTGTTACCAAAAGATGACGGGAATGGTCCCATAAAGTCTATACCCCATACATCGAAAATCTCTACTTCCAGAATGCCTTTCTGTGGCATCTCGTCGCGTCTTGAGATGTTACCGGTGCGTTGACACCGGTCGCACTTAGTGACTGTGATATGAACATCCTTCCATAGTGTTAGCCAATAAAGACCTGATTGTAGGATTTTCGTACATGTTTTAGAAGTACTCGTGTGTCCTCCGTATGGTGCGGAGTGGCAATGTTTAATCACGCTTTCGACTTCTTCTTCGGGTACGCAACGACGGAAAATTCCATTGGGTCCTCTTTTGAATAATAAAGGTTCGTCCCAGTAATATTGTTTGAGATCGTGAAAGAATTTTTTCTTTTGTTGGTACGTTAACTCTGGTGGTAATACGCCGGCAGCTAGATAATTTACGAAATCTGCATACCAAGGGACAGATGAGATTGCTAAGGTTGTTTCAGAATAGTTTTGAGATTCACTTGCTTCGAAGTGGGCGATTAATTTATCATATTGAGATTCGTCATTGATTGGAATTTGTTCTTGTTTTAGATTTTCGATTCTTGATAGATGATCGGCCACTACGTTTTCAGTTCCTTTTTTATCCTTGATTTCTAAATCAAGTTCTTGTAGCAACAAGATCCATCTTAGCAGTCTAGGTTTAGCGTCTTTTTTGGTTAGGAGATATCTAATGGCAGCGTGGTCAGTATAAATTATTATCTTAGCTCCTACTAAATAAGATCGGAATTTATCGAGTGCGAAGACTACAGCCAAGAGTTCCTTTTCGGTTGTTGCATAATTCATTTGCGCTTCATCTAGGGTTCTACTAGCGTAATATATGACGTGTAATCTTTTATCTTTTCTTTGTCCTAGGACTGCTCCTACGGCATAGTCACTTGCGTCACACATTATCTCAAATGGTTCACTCCAATCCGGAGTCTTCATGATTGGCGCAGTAATTAATGCTTTCTTTAATTGTTGAAAGGCTTCAAGGCATTTTTCGTTAAATATGAATTCAACATCTTTCATTAAGAGTTCTGTTAATGGCTTAGAAATTTTAGAGAAATCTTTAATAAAACATCGGTAAAAACCGGCGTGTCCTAAGAAACTTCTTATTTCTCTGACAGTTCTAGGGGGTTGAAGGTTTTCGATAACTTCTATCTTTGCCTTGTCCACTTCGATTCCCCTATTAGATATAATATGTCCTAACACAATACCTTCTTGAACCATAAAATGGCATTTTTCCCAATTTAATACTAAGTTTACCTTTACACATCTTTCTAGTACTTTTTCTAAGTTTGCAAGACATCCTTCAAAACTACGTCCGCAGACGGAGAAGTCGTCCATGAATACCTCCATAATATTATCAAGAAAGTCTGCGAATATTGCCATCATGCATCTTTGAAAAGTTGCAGGTGCATTGCATAAGCCAAAGGGCATTCTTCGATATGCGAAGGTTCCAAATGGACAGGTGAAGGTAGTCTTTTCTTGGTCATCGGGGTGTATTGGTATTTGAAAGAATCCGGAGTAACCGTCCAAGTAACAGAAATATGAGTGTCTGGCTAGACGCTCCAGCATTTGATCAATGAATGGCAAAGGGAAATGGTCCTTCCGGGTGGCTTTGTTAAGTTTCCTATAATCAATGCACATCCTCCATCCTGATTCGATTCGCTTTGTTATGGTTTCTCCTTTGTCGTTTTCGATTACCGTTACGCCTCCTTTCTTGGGGACTACATGAACGGGGCTTACCCATTTACTATCAGATATTGGATAAATGATGCCTGCTTCTAACAATTTTAATATCTCTTTCTTCACTACTTCACTCATTATAGGATTAAGTCTTCTTTGGTGTTCTCTAGAGGTTTTACTATCTTCCTCTAGCATTATGCGATGCATACATATGGAAGGACTTATTCCTTTAAGATCAGTCAAATTGTATCCTAAAGCAGTTGGATATTTCCTCAGTATATGTAGTAATTTTTCAGTCTCGATTTTTCCTAGATTTGCGTTGATTATTACTGGTCGTTCGAACTCTGGGTCTAAGAATTCGTATCTCAGGTTTTTGGGTAACGTTTTGAGTTCAATAGTTGGTTTGTGTAAACCTTGTGTAGGATCGGGTGTTATTGCTAAGCATTCATCTAAGGTTTTATCTGGATGATCTTCTGCTTCTTTTATACATTCGTCTATCATATCCATAAAGTAGTAGTTGTCATCTATGGCTGGTGCTTTTAGAAATTTGGAAAGAATGAATTCAATCTTTTCTTCGCCCACCTCAAAGGTGAGTTTTCCTTTTTTAACGTCTATAATGGCACCGGCAGTTGCTAGGAAGGGCCTTCCTAAAATGATAGGTGTGTTCGTATCTTCCTTAATATCCATTATTATAAAGTCGGTTGGGATGTAGAATTGACCTATTCGAACGGGGACGTTTTCAAGTACTCCTATGGGGTATTTGACAGAACGATCTGCTAATTGAACAGACATTTTAGTTGGTCTCAACTCTCCCATTTCGAGTTTCTTACTGATGGATAAAGGCATTACACTGATGCTTGCTCCTAAATCACATAAAGCTTTGTCTATGACGAATTTTCCTATCACACATGGTATAGAAAAACTACCTGGGTCTTTCAGTTTAGGTGGCATCTTATTTTGGATTATTGCGCTGCATTCAGCTGTAAGAATAATTGTTTCATTTTCTTCTAACTTTTTCTTATTAGATAGAATTTCTTTTAAGAATTTAGCATAGGAGGGCATTTGCGTTATCGCTTCTGTGAAAGGAATTGTTACGTTTAATTGCTTGAGAAGTTCTACAAATTTCTTAAATTGCCCTATGTCTTTTGTTTTAACTAGTCTTTAAGGGTAAGGAATAGGTGGTTTATAGGGAGGTGGAGGTACATAAGGTTTTTCTTGTTCTATTGTTTCTCCATCTTCCTTTCCTTTAGGTTCGTTATCCTCTTCGGCTTGGTTTTCAGAGTTTTGGTGCATGGCCGGGTTTTCGGTTCTTGGATCTAATGGTTCTTCTATTTCTTTACCGCTTCGTAATATAATTGCGTGAGCTTGTCCTTTCGGATTAGGTTGTGGTTGTCCATGGAAAGTACCGGCTGGTGCGGCAGCAGGCGCTTGTTGTTGAGCCACTTGTGAGATTTGAGTTTCTAGCATTTTATTGTGAGTGGCTAAGGCATCTATTTTGTTCGATAGTTACTTAATTTGCTCGTCAGTGTGTATGTCTCGGTTTAGGAATTCTTTGTTAGTTTGCGCTTGGCTTGCTATAAAGTTTTCCATCATTATTTCGAGATTAGATTTCCTAGGTGCGCTCGGTGCGGCAGAGGGTGCTTTTTGATATCCAGGTGGAGCGATTTGCGCTTGAACAGGTGCGTTCAATGCGTTTTTATTCTTGTAGAAAAAATTTGGGTGATTCCTCCAACCTGGGTTGTACGTATTTGAATAAGGGTTTCCCTGAGCGTAGTTTATTTGGTCGGTCGGAGTACCTAACAGAAATTGACATTCGGCGGGAGTGTGACCAGATGTTCCGCATATTTCGCAGTCAGGAATCACTGCAGCTACGGTAGCTGCGGGAGTTAACGTAAGGTTTTCTATTTTCTGAGTTAGTGCGTCTACCTTAGCGTTTACTTGATCTAGGCTACTAATTTCGTACATTCCTCCTTTCGTCGGAGGTTTTTCAACGGCAGCTCTCTCGCTTCCCCACTGGTAGTGGTTTTGGGCCATATTATCTATCAGTTCGTAGGCTTGTACATAAGGTTTCTCCATTAGCGCACCACCAGCAGCAGCGTCGATTGTTAATCTCGTGTTGTACAAAAGACCATTGTAGAAAGTATGTATCACTAACCATTCCTCCAGACCATGATGTGGACAGAGTCTTATCATGTCTTTATACCGTTCCCATGCTTCAAATAAAGACTCGGTGTCTTTCTGTCTAAATCCGTTGATTTGAGCTCGAAGCATAGCCGTTTTGCTTGGTGGAAAATATCGAGTTAGGAAAACTTTCTTTAATTCATCCCACGTAGTGATTGAATTAGAAGGTAGAGATTGGAGCCAGGCTCTAGCTCTATCTCTAAGGGAAAAAGGAAATAATCGTAAACGAATAGCTTCCGTGCTGACCCCATTAGCTTTTACGGTATCTGCATATTGTAGGAAAACGGATAAATGCAGGTTCGGATTGTCAGTTGGATTTCCAGAAAACTGGTTTTGTTGAACTGCAGATAATAGCGAAGGTTTCAGCTCGAAGTTGTTTGCCTCGATTGCCGGAGCGGCAATACTGTTATGAGGTTCGTCTTGAGAAGGGATTGCGTAAGATTTTAGAGGTCGTGGCGCAACCATCTCAACTCGTATAAGATCAGTTATATCAGGGATATTCGTCGGGGGTAAATTGTTTAATAGACGATATTCCTGAATTCGGCGTCTCAATCGAAGATAACGCTCGATGTCGTTGATTTGTAAATGCAAAGGTTCGCCTTGAGAGCGAGTGTTTGGCATACAAATCAGAAAGAGAAGAAAAGAAGAAGGCCTTAGTCTCTACGATGTAACTAAAAGAGTTACGATATCGACTTAAATAGTCCCCGGCAACGGCGCCAAAAACTTGATCGCGACTTTGTATGTCTATAAATCTGCAGACTGCAAGTGCACAGTCCTATCGCGTAGTCTTAAAAGATATCGAATCCACAGGGACTATAAATCGATCTACCGTAATTTTGGTCACTGGGTAAAGCTAAGGCTAATATTAATTTAATTAACGAAAGGGATCTAGTTACTAAATTTAGTTATAAAATCTTTAATTATAAATACCGGTATGTATTTCACCTAAATTTTGGGTTCCGAACTTCCACTGGCCTTTACTTAAATTGGTCAAAAATTATCTTTACGCAAACTTTATTTGTCTAAAAACCTTCCCCTCACACTTTCGTTCTATTAGTTCAGGTTATACGATTAATACCCTAACGTGTGCTTCCGTCACTCCGCCAGATTCAAAAGTAATTTTTGAAAACAGAATAAAATTTAATTGTTTTTAAAATGCTTCCGCCTCTTTAAAAACAATGCCTAATAATCACTATCTGGTTTTAGCCTCAAACTTCCGTTTTATTAGTAAAAACCTTAATCAATTTTAAAACCTCAAACTTCCGTTCTATTGATTTATAAAATCTTAAACAATTCAATTGAATATTAAAACCATGAAAGGTATTTCTTTTACAAAATAATATTAAGCCAATTTATCTCGGATCCCGTTATTTGGTTAATTTACATACCGATATTTAATCGGTTTAGCCGGACATGTTTATTAAATTAAATACGCATAGATAATTAAATTGCGAACAATTATATAAATTCATATCCATAATATCAAACATGCAATAATAATAAATAAAAGCGATTAAATTGAAAACCTGGAAATGTAGAAAACTTCAATAACTTCAATTAAATGCGTTCTTCAAAAACCTTGGAGTATTCCACCACAAGCCGGTTGGATCTACTCGTCGAATCTTGAATTTAATAATAACAAGAAAGTAAAAATACCGGATATAACGTAAGGTTAAACCGGATAAAATTGCACAACAATTTCCGGTGTAGAGATTGTTGTACGAAAAATAAAGGCAGAAAACTTGGAGAAGAAAAGAAAATAAAAGCAGTGCGATGAAATAAAAATAAAGGAAAAGGCAGAACAAAAATTAAACTGAAATGAAATTTGCTCTGCTGAAAATAATACGATCTTGCAAAAATTCTCCAACCCATGGGATTCTTCTTTCACTTCTATTTATAATGCTTGTAAAATAATGTATCCCAAAAAGTCAATCCACGTAAAACTGAATCCAAAAAATATTAATAGTGGACTGTGTTGCATAACGTGCACGAAAAAAATAGCAAAAGTAGGTCTTGACTTGGGACCGGTCATTCCATGTGAGAAAGAAAAGGCGTGAGAATAGGCTAGGGCAGGAACGGTCGTTCCACTCAGCTGAAGTGGTCCGGACCGGTCGTTCCCCTTAGTGGGCCGGTCGGTCCCTTCATGCTGAAGTGGGAACATGGGTTCCCTTGGGCCTTTGCACGTACAATCGTCTTTTGGGCCTTGTAATTTCATTCTTTTCACCCCCTTTTACTAATCTGCACCACATTGCTCAATTATCTTCATTTTTGTACTAAATTGCATCTATTTCTTCATATTTCTTCACATAAGCTTATTTAAGGCAAAATACCTGAAACAAAGAAATACCAGCGTAATATGGAAATAAAATAAAATAAATTAAATAAAAACATGAATTATTTGCATTAATTAAGTCGATTTATACGATATAAAATCGTGTTATCAGTTACTCGAGTAGATGATAGCCTTGTCATTATGCAAGGTAGTTCGTTGTTGATATTTTGTTACTCCAATGGATGGTAGCCTTGTCGTTATAGAAGGTAGTTCGTTGTTGAGATTTTTGTTACTCCAATGGATGATAGCCTTGTAATTATGGAAGGTATTTCAATGTTGAGATTTTTGTTACTCCAATGGATTGTAGCCTTTTCATTATGGAAGTAGTTCGTTGTTGAGATTTTTTTATTCAAATGGATGATAGCCTTGTCAATATGGAATGTAGTTCATTGTTGAGATTTTGTTATTCCAATGGATGGTAGCCTTTTCATTATGGAAGGTAGTTTGTTGTTGAGATTTTGTTACTCCAATGGATGGTAGCCTTGTAATTATATAAGGTAGTTCGTTGTTGAGATTTTTGTTACTCCAATGGATGGTAGCGATGTCATTATGGATGGTAGTGCGTTTTTGATATTTTGTTACACCAATGGATGGTAGCCTTGTCATTAAGGAATTTAGTTTATAGTTGAGATTTTGTTACTCCAGTAGATGATAGCCTTGTCATTATGGAAGGTTGTTCGTTGTTGAGATTTTGTTACTCCAATGGATGGTATCATTGTCGTTAAGGAATGTAGTTCGTTGTTGAGATTTTGTTACTCCAATGGATGGTAGCCTTGTCATTATGGAATGTAGTTCGTTGTTGAGATTTTGTTACTCAAATGAATGGTAGCCTTGTCTTTATGGAAGGTCGTCCAGTGTTGAGATTGTTGTTACTCCAATGGATGATAGTCTTTTCATTATGGAAGTTAGTTCTTTGTGTAGATTTTGTTACTCCAATGGATGGTAGCCTTGTCATTATGGAATGTAGTTCGTTGTTGAGATTTTGTTACTCAAGTAGATGATAGCCTTGTCATTATGGAAGGTAGTTTGTTGTTGAGATTTTGTTACTCCAATGGTAGGTAGCCTTGTCGTTATGGAAGGTAGTTCGTTGTTGAGATTTTTGTTACTCCAATGAATTATAGCCTTGTAATTATGGAAGGTAGTTCAATGATGAGATTTTTTTTACTCCAATGGACGGTAGCCTTTTCATTATGGAAGTAGTTTGTTGTTGAGATTTTTTTACTCAAATGGATGGTAGCCTTGTCATTATGGAATGTAGTTTGTTGTTGAGATTTTGTTACTCCAATAGATTGTAGCCTTGTCATTATGGAAGGTAGTTTGTTGTTGAGATTTTGTAACTCCAATGGAGGGTAGCATTGTCATTATGGAAGGTAGTTTGTTGTTGAGATTTTGTTACTACAAAGGATGGTAGCCTTGTCATTATGGAAGCTAGTTCGTTGTTGAGATTTTGTTACTCAAATGGATGGTAGCCTTTTCATTATGGAAGAAAGTTCATTGTTGAGATTTTGTTACTCCAATGGATGGTAGCCTTGTCATTATGGAAGAAAGTTTTTTGTTGAGATTTTGTTACTCCAGTAGATGATAGCTTTGTATTATGGAAGGTTATTTGTTTTTGAGATTTTGTTACTCCAATAGATGGTAGCCTTGTCGTTATGAAATGTAGTTCGTTGTTGAGATTTTTTTTTCCAATGGATGGTAGCCTTTTCATTATGGAATGTAGTTCGTTGTTGATATTTTCTTACTCCAATGAATGGTAGCCTTGTCTTTATGGAAGGTAGTTAGTTCAGTGTTGAGATTTTTATTACTCCAATGGATGATAGTCTTTTCATTATGGAAGTTAGTTCTTTGTTGATATTTTGTTACTCCAATGGATGGTAGCCTTGTCATTATGGAATGTAGTTCGTTGTTGAGATTTTGTTACTCTAGTAGATGATAGCCTTGTCATTATGCAAGGTAGTTCGTTGTTGATATTTTGTTACTCCAATGGATGGTAGCCTTGTTGTTCTTGAAGGTAGTTCGTTGTTGAGATTTTTGTTACTCCAATGGATGATAGCCTTGTAATTATGGAAGGTATTTCAATGTTGAGATTTTTGTTACTCCAATGGATTGTAGCCTTTTCATTATGGAAGTAGTTTGTTGTTGAGATTTTTTTATTCAAATGGATGATAGCCTTGTCAATATGGAATGTAGTTCGTTGTTGAGATTTTGTTATTCCAATGGATGGTAGCCTTTTCATTATGGAAGGTAGTTTGTTGTTGAGATTTTGTTACTCCAATGGATGGCAGCCTTGTAATTATATAATGTAGTTCGTTGTTGAGATTTTTGTTACTCCAATGGATGGTAGCGATGTCATTATGGATGGTAGTGCGTTGTTGATATTTTGTTACACCAATGGATGGTAGCCTTGTCATTAAGGAATTTAGTTTATAGTTGAGATTTTGTTACTCCAGTAGATGATAGCCTTGTCATTATGGAAGGTTGTTCGTTGTTGAGATTTTGTTACTCCAATGGATGGTATCCTTGTCGTTATGGAATGTAGTTTGTTGTTGAGATTTTGTTACTCCAATGGATGGTAGCCTTGTCATTATGGAATGTAGTTCGTTGTTGAGATTTTGTTACTCAAATGAATGGTAGCCTTGTCTTTATGGAAGGTCGTTCAGTGTTGAAATTGTTATTACTCCAATGGATGGGAGTCTTTTCATTATGGAAGTTAGTTCTTTGTGTAGATTTTGTTACTCCAATGGATGGTAGCCTTGTCATTATGGAATGTAGTTCATTGTTGAGATTTTGTTACTCAAGTAGATGATAGCCTTGTCATTATGGAAGGTAGTTTGTTGTTGAGATTTTGTTACTCCAATGGATGGTAGCCTTGTCGTTATGGAAGGTAGTTCGTTGTTGAGATTTTTGTTACTCCAATGAATGATAGCCTTGTAATTATGGAAGGTAGTTCAATGTTGAGATTTTTTTACTCCAATGGATGGTAGCGTTTTCATTATGGAAGTAGTTTGTTGTTGATATTTTTTTACTCAAATGGATGGTAGCCTTGTCATTATGGAATGTAGTTTATTGTTGAGATTTTGTTACTCCAATGGATTGTAGCCTTGTCATTATGGACGGTAGTTTGTTGTTGAGATTTTGTAACTCCAATGGAGGGTAGCATTGTCATTATGGAAGGTAGTTTGTTGTTGAGATTTTGTTACTCCAAAGGATGGTAGCCTTGTCATTATGGAAGCTAGTTCGTTGTTGAGATTTTGTTACTCAAATGGATGGTAGCCTTTTCATTTTGGAAGAAAGTTCGTTGTTGAGATTTTGTTACTCCAATGGATGGTAGCCTTGTCATTATGGAAGAAAGTTTTTTGTTGAGATTTTGTTACTCCAGTAGATGATAGCCTTGTATTATGGAAGGTTATTTGTTTTTGAGATTTTGTTACTCCAATAGATGGTAGCCTTGTCGTTATGAAATGTAGTTCGTTGTTGAGATTTTGTTTTTCCAATGGATGGTAGCCTTTTCATTATGGAATGTAGTTCGTTGTTGAGATTTTCTTACTCCAATGAATGGTAGCCTTGTCTTTATGGAAGGTAGTTAGTTCAGTGTTGAGATTTTTGTTACTCCAATGGATGATAGTCTTTTCATTATGGAAGTTAGTTCTTTGTTGAGATTTTGTTACTCCAATGGATGGTAACCTTGTCATTATGGAATGTAGTTCGTTGTTGAGATTTTGTTACTCCAGTAGATGATAGCCTTGTCATTATGGAAGGTAGTTTGTTGTTGAGATTTTGTTACTCCAATGGATGGTAGCCTTGTCGTTATGGAAGGTAGTTCGTTGTTGAGATTTTTGTTACTCCAATGAATGATAGCCTTGTAATTATGGAAGGTAGTTCAATGTTGAGATTTTTTTTACTCCAATGGATGGTAGCCTTTTTTATTATGGAAGTAGTTTGTTGTTGAGATTTTTTTACTCAAATAGATGGTAGCCTTGTCATTATGGAATGTAGTTTGTTGTTGAGATTTTGTTACTCCAATGGATTGTAGCCTTGTCATTATGGAAGGTAGTTTGTTGTTGAGATTTTGTTACTCCAATGGATGGTAGCCTTGTAATTATGGAAGGTAGTTTGTTGTTGAGATTTTTGTTACTCCAATGGATGGTAGCGATGTCATTATGGATGGTAGTGCGTTGTTGAGATTTTGTTACACCAATGGATGGTAGCCTTGTCATTAAGGAATTTAGTTTATAGTTGAGATTTTGTTACTCCAGTAGATGATAGCCTTGTCATGATGGAAGGATGTTCGTTGCTGAGATTTTGTTACTCCAATGGATGGTATCCTTGTCGTTATGAAATGTTGTTCGTTGTTGAGATTTTGTTACTCCAATGGATGGTAGCCTTGTCATTATGGAATGTAGTTCGTTGTTGAGATTTTGTTACTCAAATGAATGGTAGCCTTGTCTATATGGAAGGTCGTTCAGTGTTGAGATTGTTGTTACTCCAATGGATGATAGTCTTTTCATTATGGAAGTTAGTTCTTTGTTGAGATTTTGTTACTCCAATGGATGGTAGCCTTTTCATTATGGAATGTAGTTCATTGTTGAGATTTTGTTACTCAAGTAGATGATAGCCTTGTCGTTATGGAAGGTAGTTTGTTGTTGAGATTTTGTTACTCCAATGGATGGTAGCTTTTTCGTTATGGAAGGTAGTTCGCTGTTGAGATTTTTGTTACTCCAATGAATTATAGCCTTGTAATTATGGAAGGTAGTTCAATGTTGAGATTTTTTTTACTCCAATGGATGGTAGCCTTTTCATTATGGAAGTAGTTTGTTGTTGAGATTTTTTTACTCAAATAGATGGTAGCCTTGTCATTATGGAATGTAGTTTGTTGTTGAGATTTTGTTACTCCAATGGATTGTAGCCTTGTCATTATGGAAGGTAGTTTGTTGTTGAGATTTTGTAACTCCAATGGAGGGTAGCATTGTCATTATGGAAGGTAGTTTGTTGTTGAGATTTTGTTACTACAAAGGATGGTAGCCTTGTCATTATGGAAGCTAGTTCGTTGTTGAGATTTTGTTACTCAAATGGATGGTAGCCTTTTCATTATGGAAGCTAGTTCGTTGTTGAGATTTTGTTACTCCAATGGATGGTAGCCTTGTCATTATGGAAGAAAGTTTTTTGTTGAGATTTTGTTACTCCAGTAGATGATAGCCTTGTATTATGGAAGGTTATTTGTTTTTGAGATTTTGTTACTCCAATAGATGGTAGCCTTGTCGTTATGAAATGTAGTTCGTTGTTGAGATTTTGTTTTTCCAATGGATGGTAGCCTTTTCATTATGGAATGTAGTTCGTTGTTTAGATTTTCTTACTCCAATGAATGGTAGCCTTGTCTTTATGGAAGGTAGTTAGTTCAGTGTTGAGATTTTTGTTACTCCAATGGATGATAGTCTTTTCATTATGGAAGTTAGTTCTTTGTTGAGATTTTGTTACTCCAATGGATGGTAACCTTGTCATTATGGAATGTAGTTCGTTGTTGAGATTTTGTTACTCCAGTAGATGATAGCCTTGTCATTATGGAAGGTAGTTTGTTGTTGAGATTTTGTTACTCCAATGGATGGTAGCCTTGTCGTTATGGAAGGTAGTTCGTTGTTGAGATTTTTGTTACTCCAATGAATGATAGCCTTGTAATTATGGAAGGTAGTTCAATGTTGAGATTTTTTTTACTCCAATGGATGGTAGCCTTTTTTATTATGGAAGTAGTTTGTTGTTGAGATTTTTTTACTCAAATAGATGGTAGCCTTGTCATTATGGAATGTAGTTTGTTGTTGAGATTTTGTTACTCCAATGGATTGTAGCCTTGTCATTATGGAAGGTAGTTTGTTGTTGAGATTTTGTTACTCCAATGGATGGTAGCCTTGTAATTATGGAAGGTAGTTTGTTGTTGAGATTTTTGTTACTCCAATGGATGGTAGCGATGTCATTATGGATGGTAGTGCGTTGTTGAGATTTTGTTACACCAATGGATGGTAGCCTTGTCATTAAGGAATTTAGTTTATAGTTGTGATTTTGTTACTCCAGTAGATGATAGCCTTGTCATGATGGAAGGATGTTCGTTGCTGAGATTTTGTTACTCCAATGGATGGTATCCTTGTCGTTATGAAATGTTGTTCGTTGTTGAGATTTTGTTACTCCAATGGATGGTAGCCTTGTCATTATGGAATGTAGTTCGTTGTTGAGATTTTGTTACTCAAATGAATGGTAGCCTTGTCTATATGGAAGGTCGTTCAGTGTTGAGATTGTTGTTACTCCAATGGATGATAGTCTTTTCATTATGGAAGTTAGTTCTTTGTTGAGATTTTGTTACTCCAATGGATGGTAGCCTTTTCATTATGGAATGTAGTTCATTGTTGAGATTTTGTTACTCAAGTAGATGATAGCCTTGTCGTTATGGAAGGTAGTTTGTTGTTGAGATTTTGTTACTCCAATGGATGGTAGCTTTTTCGTTATGGAAGGTAGTTCGCTGTTGAGATTTTTGTTACTCCAATGAATTATAGCCTTGTAATTATGGAAGGTAGTTCAATGTTGAGATTTTTTTTACTCCAATGGATGGTAGCCTTTTCATTATGGAAGTAGTTTGTTGTTGAGATTTTTTTACTCAAATAGATGGTAGCCTTGTCATTATGGAATGTAGTTTGTTGTTGAGATTTTGTTACTCCAATGGATTGTAGCCTTGTCATTATGGAAGGTAGTTTGTTGTTGAGATTTTGTAACTCCAATGGAGGGTAGCATTGTCATTATGGAAGGTAGTTTGTTGTTGAGATTTTGTTACTACAAAGGATGGTAGCCTTGTCATTATGGAAGCTAGTTCGTTGTTGAGATTTTGTTACTCAAATGGATGGTAGCCTTTTCATTATGGAAGAAAGTTCGTTGTTGATATTTTGTTACTCCAATGGATGGTAGCCTTGTCATTATGGAAGAAAGTTTTTTGTTGAGATTTTGTTACTCCAGTAGATGATAGCCTTGTATTATGGAAGGTTATTTGTTTTTGAGATTTTGTTACTCCAATAGATGGTAGCCTTGTCGTTATGAAATGTAGTTCGTTGTTGAGATTTTTTTTTTCCAATGGATGGTAGCCTTTTCATTATGGAATGTAGTTCGTTGTTGAGATTTTCTTACTCCAATGAATGGTAGCCTTGTCTTTATGGAAGGTAGTTAGTTCAGTGTTGAGATTTTTGTTACTCTAATGGATGATAGTCTTTTCATTATGGAAGTTAGTTCTTTGTTGAGATTTTGTTACTCCAATGGATGGTAGCCTTGTCATTATGGAATGTAGTTCGTTCTTGAGATTTTGTTACTCCAGTAGATGATAGCCTTGTCATTATGCAAGGTAGTTCGTTGTTGATATTTTGTTACTCCAATGGATGGTAGCCTTGTCGTTATAGAAGGTAGTTCGTTGTTGAGATTTTTGTTACTCCAATGGATGATAGCCTTGTAATTATGGAAGGTATTTCAATGTTGAGATTTTTGTTACTCCAATGGATTGTAGCCTTTTCATTATGGAAGTAGTTCGTTGTTGAGATTTTTTTATTCAAATGGATGATAGCCTTGTCAATATGGAATGTAGTTCGTTGTTGAGATTTTGTTATTCCAATGGATGGTAGCCTTTTCATTATGGAAGGTAGTTTGTTGTTGAGATTTTGTTACTCCAATGGATGGTAGCCTTGTAATTATATAAGGTAGTTCGTTGTTGAGATTTTTGTTACTCCAATGGATGGTAGCGATGTCATTATGGATGGTAGTTCGTTGTTGATATTTTGTTACACCAATGGATGGTAGCCTTGTCATTAAGGAATTTAGTTTATAGTTGAGATTTTGTTACTCCAGTAGATGATAGCCTTGTCATTTCGGAAGTTTGTTCATTGTTGAGATTTTGTTATTCCAATGGATGGTATCATTGTCGTTATGGAATGTAGTTCGTTGTTGAGATTTTGTTACTCCAATGGATGGTAGCCTTGTCATTATGGAATGTAGTTCGTTGTTGAGATTTTGTTACTCAAATGAATGGTAGCCTTGTCTTTATGGAAGGTCGTCCAGTGTTGAGATTGTTGTTACTCCAATGGATGATAGTCTTTTCATTATGGAAGTTAGTTCTTTGTGTAGATTTTGTTACTCCAATGGATGGTAGCCTTGTCATTATGGAATGTATTTCGTTGTTGAGATTTTGTTACTCAAGTAGATGATAGCCTTGTCATTATGGAAGGTAGTTTGTTGTTGAGATTTTGTTACTCCAATGGATGGTAGCCTTGTCGTTATGGAAGGTAGTTCGTTGTTGAGATTTTTGTTACTCCAATGAATGATAGCCTTGTAATTATGGAAGGTAGTTCAATGTTGAGATTTTTTTACTCCAATGGATGGTAGCGTTTTCATTATGGAAGTAGTTTGTTGTTGATATTTTTTTACTCAAATGGATGGTAGCCTTGTCATTATGGAATGTAGTTTATTGTTGAGATTTTGTTACTCCAATGGATTGTAGCCTTGTCATTATGGACGGTAGTTTGTTGTTGAGATTTTGTAACTCCAATGGAGGGTAGCATTGTCATTATGGAAGGTAGTTTGTTGTTGAGATTTTGTTACTCCAAAGGATGGTAGCCTTGTCATTATGGAAGCTAGTTCGTTGTTGAGATTTTGTTACTCAAATGGATGGTAGCCTTTTCATTTTGGAAGAAAGTTCGTTGTTGAGATTTTGTTACTCCAATGGATGGTAGCCTTGTCATTATGGAAGAAAGTTTTTTGTTGAGATTTTGTTACTCCAGTAGATGATAGCCTTGTATTATGGAAGGTTATTTGTTTTTGAGATTTTGTTACTCCAATAGATGGTAGCCTTGTCGTTATGAAATGTAGTTCGTTGTTGAGATTTTGTTTTTCCAATGGATGGTAGCCTTTTCATTATGGAATGTAGTTCGTTGTTGAGATTTTCTTACTCCAATGAATGGTAGCCTTGTCTTTATGGAAGGTAGTTAGTTCAGTGTTGAGATTTTTGTTACTCCAATGGATGATAGTCTTTTCATTATGGAAGTTAGTTCTTTGTTGAGATTTTGTTACTCCAATGGATGGTAACCTTGTCATTATGGAATGTAGTTCGTTGTTGAGATTTTGTTACTCCAGTAGATGATAGCCTTGTCATTATGGAAGGTAGTTTGTTGTTGAGATTTTGTTACTCCAATGGATGGTAGCCTTGTCGTTATGGAAGGTAGTTCGTTGTTGAGATTTTTGTTACTCCAATGAATGATAGCCTTGTAATTATGGAAGGTAGTTCAATGTTGAGATTTTTTTTACTCCAATGGATGGTAGCCTTTTTTATTATGGAAGTAGTTTGTTGTTGAGATTTTTTTACTCAAATAGATGGTAGCCTTGTCATTATGGAATGTAGTTTGTTGTTGAGATTTTGTTACTCCAATGGATTGTAGCCTTGTCATTATGGAAGGTAGTTTGTTGTTGAGATTTTGTTACTCCAATGGATGGTAGCCTTGTAATTATGGAAGGTAGTTTGTTGTTGAGATTTTTGTTACTCCAATGGATGGTAGCGATGTCATTATGGATGGTAGTGCGTTGTTGAGATTTTGTTACACCAATGGATGGTAGCCTTGTCATTAAGGAATTTAGTTTATAGTTGAGATTTTGTTACTCCAGTAGATGATAGCCTTGTCATGATGGAAGGATGTTCGTTGCTGAGATTTTGTTACTCCAATGGATGGTATCCTTGTCGTTATGAAATGTTGTTCGTTGTTGAGATTTTGTTACTCCAATGGATGGTAGCCTTGTCATTATGGAATGTAGTTCGTTGTTGAGATTTTGTTACTCAAATGAATGGTAGCCTTGTCTATATGGAAGGTCGTTCAGTGTTGAGATTGTTGTTACTCCAATGGATGATAGTCTTTTCATTATGGAAGTTAGTTCTTTGTTGAGATTTTGTTACTCCAATGGATGGTAGCCTTTTCATTATGGAATGTAGTTCATTGTTGAGATTTTGTTACTCAAGTAGATGATAGCCTTGTCGTTATGGAAGGTAGTTTGTTGTTGAGATTTTGTTACTCCAATGGATGGTAGCTTTTTCGTTATGGAAGGTAGTTCGCTGTTGAGATTTTTGTTACTCCAATGAATTATAGCCTTGTAATTATGGAAGGTAGTTCAATGTTGAGATTTTTTTTACTCCAATGGATGGTAGCCTTTTCATTATGGAAGTAGTTTGTTGTTGAGATTTTTTTACTCAAATGGATGGTAGCCTTGTCATTATGGAATGTAGTTTGTTGTTGAGATTTTGTTACTCCAATGGATTGTAGCCTTGTCATTATGGAAGGTAGTTTGTTGTTGAGATTTTGTAACTCCAATGGAGGGTAGCATTGTCATTATGGAAGGTAGTTTGTTGTTGAGATTTTGTTACTACAAAGGATGGTAGCCTTGTCATTATGGAAGCTAGTTCGTTGTTGAGATTTTGTTACTCAAATGGATGGTAGCCTTTTCATTATGGAAGAAAGTTCGTTGTTGATATTTTGTTACTCCAATGGATGGTAGCCTTGTCATTATGGAAGAAAGTTTTTTGTTGAGATTTTGTTACTCCAGTAGATGATAGCCTTGTATTATGGAAGGTTATTTGTTTTTGAGATTTTGTTACTCCAATAGATGGTAGCCTTGTCGTTATGAAATGTAGTTCGTTGTTGAGATTTTTTTTTTCCAATGGATGGTAGCCTTTTCATTATGGAATGTAGTTCGTTGTTGAGATTTTCTTACTCCAATGAATGGTAGCCTTGTCTTTATGGAAGGTAGTTAGTTCAGTGTTGAGATTTTTGTTACTCTAATGGATGATAGTCTTTTCATTATGGAAGTTAGTTCTTTGTTGAGATTTTGTTACTCCAATGGATGGTAGCCTTGTCATTATGGAATGTAGTTCGTTCTTGAGATTTTGTTACTCCAGTAGATGATAGCCTTGTCATTATGCAAGGTAGTTCGTTGTTGATATTTTGTTACTCCAATGGATGGTAGCCTTGTCGTTATAGAAGGTAGTTCGTTGTTGAGATTTTTGTTACTCCAATGGATGATAGCCTTGTAATTATGGAAGGTATTTCAATGTTGAGATTTTTGTTACTCCAATGGATTGTAGCCTTTTCATTATGGAAGTAGTTCGTTGTTGAGATTTTTTTATTCAAATGGATGATAGCCTTGTCAATATGGAATGTAGTTCGTTGTTGAGATTTTGTTATTCCAATGGATGGTAGCCTTTTCATTATGGAAGGTAGTTTGTTGTTGAGATTTTGTTACTCCAATGGATGGTAGCCTTGTAATTATATAAGGTAGTTCGTTGTTGAGATTTTTGTTACTCCAATGGATGGTAGCGATGTCATTATGGATGGTAGTTCGTTGTTGATATTTTGTTACACCAATGGATGGTAGCCTTGTCATTAAGGAATTTAGTTTATAGTTGAGATTTTGTTACTCCAGTAGATGATAGCCTTGTCATTTCGGAAGTTTGTTCATTGTTGAGATTTTGTTATTCCAATGGATGGTATCATTGTCGTTATGGAATGTAGTTCGTTGTTGAGATTTTGTTACTCCAATGGATGGTAGCCTTGTCATTATGGAATGTAGTTCGTTGTTGAGATTTTGTTACTCAAATGAATGGTAGCCTTGTCTTTATGGAAGGTCGTCCAGTGTTGAGATTGTTGTTACTCCAATGGATGATAGTCTTTTCATTATGGAAGTTAGTTCTTTGTGTAGATTTTGTTACTCCAATGGATGGTAGCCTTGTCATTATGGAATGTATTTCGTTGTTGAGATTTTGTTACTCAAGTAGATGATAGCCTTGTCATTATGGAAGGTAGTTTGTTGTTGAGATTTTGTTACTCCAATGGATGGTAGCCTTGTCGTTATGGAAGGTAGTTCGTTGTTGAGATTTTTGTTACTCCAATGAATGATAGCCTTGTAATTATGGAAGGTAGTTCAATGTTGAGATTTTTTTTACTCCAATGGATGGTAGCGTTTTCATTATGGAAGTAGTTTGTTGTTGAGATTTTGTTACTCCAATGGATTGTAGCCTTGTCATTATGGACGGTAGTTTGTTGTTGAGATTTTGTAACTCCAATGGAGGGTAGCAATGTCATTATGGAAGGTAGTTTGTTGTTGAGATTTTGTTACTCCAAAGGATGGTAGCCTTGTCATTATGGAAGCTAGTTCGTTGTTGAGATTTTGTTACTCAAATGGATGGTAGCCTTTTCATTATGGAAGAAAGTTAGTTGTTGAGATTTTGTTACTCCAATGGATGGTAGCCTTGTCATTATGGAAGAAAGTTTTTTGTTGAGATTTTGTTACTCCAGTAGATGATAGCCTTGTATTATGGAAGGTTATTTGTTTTTGAGATTTTGTTACTCCAATAGATGGTAGCCTTGTCGTTATGAAATGTAGTTAGTTCTTGAGATTTTGTTTTTCCAATGGATGGTAGCCTTTTCATTATGGAATGTAGTTCGTTGTTTAGATTTTCTTACTCCAATGAATGGTAGCCTTGTCTTTATGGAAGGTAGTTAGTTCAGTGTTGAGATTTTTGTTACTCCAATGGATGATAGTCTTTTCATTATGGAAGTTAGTTCTTTGTTGAGATTTTGTTACTCCAATGGATGGTAGCCTTGTCATTATGGAATGTAGTTCGTTGTTGAGATTTCGTTACTCCAATAGATGATAGCCTTGTCATTATGCAAGGTAGTTCGTTGTTGATATTTTGTTACTCCAATGGATGGTAGCCTTGTCGTTATAGAAGGTAGTTCGTTGTTGAGATTTTTGTTACTCCAATGGATGATAGTCTTGTAATTATGGAAGGTATTTCAATGTTGAGATTTTTGTTACTCCAATGGATGGTAGCCTTTTCATTATGGAAGTAGTTCGTTGTTGAGATTTTTTTACTCAAATGGATGGTAGCCTTGTCAATATGGAATGTAGTTCGTTGTTGAGATTTTGTTACTCCAATGGATGGTAGCCTTTTCATTATGGAATGTAGTTTGTTGTTGATATTTTGTTACTCCAATGGATGGTAGCCTTGTAATTATATAAGGTAGTTCGTTGTTGAGATTTTTGTTACTCCAATGGATGGTATCCTTGTCGTTATGGAATGTAGTTCGTTGTTGAGATTTTGTTACTCCAATGGATGGTAGCCTTGTTATTATGGAATGTAGTTCGTTGTTGAGATTTTGTTACTCAAATGATTGGTAGCCTTGTCTTTATGGAAGGTCGTTCAGTGTTGAGATTGTTGTTACTCCAATGGATGATAGTCTTTACATTATGGAAGTTAGTTCTTTGTTGAGATTTTGTTACTCCAATGGATGGTAGCCTTGTCATTATGGAATGTAGTTCGTTGTTGAGACTTTGTTACTCAAGTAGATGATAGCCTTATCATTATGGAAGGTAGTTTGTTGTTGAGATTTTGTTACTCCAATGGATGGTAGCCTTGTCGTTATGGAAGGTAGTTCGTTGTTGAGATTTTTGTTACTCCAATGAATGATAGCCTTGTAATTATGGAAGGTAGTTCAATGTTGAGATTTTTTTTACTCCAATGGATGGTAGCCTTTTCATTATGGAAGTAGTTTGTTGTTGAGATTTTTTTACTCAAATGGATGGTAGCCTTGTCATTATGGAATGTAGTTTGTTGTTGAGATTTTGTTACTCCAATGGATTGTAGCCTTGTCATTATGGACGATAGTTTGTTGTTGAGATTTTGTAACTCCCATGGAGGGTAGCATTGTCATTATGGAAGGTAGTTTGTTGTTGAGATTTTGTTACTCCAAAGGATGGTAGCCTTGTCATTATGGAAGCTAGTTCGTTGTTGATATTTTATTACTCAAATGGATGGTAGCCTTTTCATTATGGAAGAAAGTTCGTTGTTGAGATTTTGTTACTCTAATGGATGGTAGCCTTTTCATTAAGGAAGAAAGTTTGTTGTTGATATTTTGTTACTCCAGTAGATGATAGCCTTGTATTATGGAAGGTTATTTGTTGTTGAGATTTTGTTACTCCAATAGATGGTAGCCTTGTCGTTATGAAATGTAGTTCGTTCTTGAGATTTTGTTTTTCCAATGGATGGTAGCCTTTTCATTATGGAATGTAGTTTGTTGTTTAGATTTTCTTACTCCAATGAATGGTAGCCTTGTCTTTATGGAAGGTAGTTAGTTCAGTGTTGAGATTTTTGTTACTCCGATGGATGATAGTCTTTTCATTATGGAAGTTAGTTCTTTGTTGAGATTTTGTTACTCCAATGGATGGTAGCCTTGTCATTATGGAATGTAGTTCGTTGTTGAGATTTTGTTACTCCAGTAGATGATAGCCTTGTCATTATGCAAGGTAGTTCGTTGTTGATATTTTGTTACTACAATGGATGGTAGCCTTGTCGTTATAGAAGGTAGTTCGTTGTTGAGATTTTTGTTACTCCAATGGATGATAGCCTTGTAATTATGGAAGGTATTTCAATGTTGAGATTTTTGTTACTCCAATGGATGGTAGCCTTTTCATTATGGAAGTAGTTCATTGTTGAGATTTCTTTACTCAAATGGATGGTAGCCTTGTCAATATGGAATGTAGTTCGTTGTTGAGATTTTGTTACTCCAATGGCTGGTAGCCTTTTCATTATGGAATGTAGTTTGTTGTTGAGATTTTGTTACTCCAATGGATGGTAGCCTTGTAATTATATAAGGTAGTTCGTTGTTGAGATTTTTGTTACTCCAATGGATGATAGTTTTTTCATTATGGAAGTTAGTTCTTTGTTGAGATTTTGTTTCTCCAATGGATGATAGTCTTTTCATTATGGAAGTTAGTTCTTTGTTGAGATTTTGTTACTCCAATGGATGGTAGCCTTGTCATTATGGAATGTTTTTCGTTGTTAATATTATGTTACTCAAGTAGATGGTAGCCTTGTCATTATGGAAGGTAGTTCGTTGTTGAGATTTTGTTACTCAAATGGATGGTAGCCTTATTGTTATGGAATGTAGTTCGTTGTTGAGATTTTGTTACTCCAATGGATGGTAGCCTTGTCATTATGGAATGTAGTTCGTTGTTGAGATTTTGTTACGCTAATGAATGGTAGCCTTGTCTTTATGGAAGGTAGTTCAGTGTTGAGATTTTTGTTACTGCAATGGATGATACTCTTTTCATTATGGAAGTTAGTAATTTGTTGAGATTTTGTTACTACAATGGACGGTAGCCTTGTCCTTATGGAATGTAGTTCGTTGTTGAGATTTTGTTACTCAAGTAGATGATAGCCTTGTCATTATGGAAGGTAGTTTGTTGTTGAGATTTTGTTACTCCAATGGATGGTAGCCTTGTCGTTATGGAAGGTAGTTCGTTGTTGAGATTTTTGTTACTCCAATGAATGATAGCCTTGTAATAATGGAAGGTAGTTCAATGTTGAGATTTTTTTTATTCCAATTGATGGTAGCCTTTTCATTATGGAAGTAGTTTGTTGTTGAGATTTTGTTACTCCAATGGATTGTAGCCTTTTCATTATGGAAGGTAGTTTGTTGTTGAGATTTTGTAACTCCAATGGATGGTAGCATTGTGATTATGGAAGGTAGTTTGTTGTTGAGATTTTGTTACTCCAAAGGATGGTAGCCTTGTCATTATGGAAGCTAGTTCGTTGTTGAGATTTTGTTACTCAAATGGATGGTAGCCTTTTCATTATGGAAGAAATTTTGTTGTTGAGATTTTGTTACTCCAATGGATGGTAGCCTTGTCATTATGGAATGTAGTTTGTTATTGAGATTTTGTTACTCCAATGGATGTTAGCCTTGTCGTTATGGAAGGTCGTTCAGTGTTGAGATTTTTGTTACTCCAATGGATGATAGTGTTTTCATTATGGAAGTTAGTTCTGTGTTGAGATTTTGTTACTCCCATGAATGGTAGCCTTGTCATTATGGAATGTAGTTTGTTGTTGAGATTTTGTTACTCCAGTAGATGATAGCCTTGTATTATGGAAGGTTATTTGTTGTTGAGATTTTGTTACTCCAATAGATGGTAGCCTTGTCGTTATGAAATGTAGTTCGTTGTTGAGATTTTGTTTTTCCAATGGATGGTAGCCTTTTCATTATGGAATGTATTTCGTTGTTGAGATTTTCTTACTCCAATGAATGGTAGCCTTGTCTTTATGGAAGGTAGTTAGTTCAGTGTTGAGATTTTTGTTACTCCAATGGATGATAGTCTTTTCATTATGGAAGTTAGTTCTTTGTTGAGATTTTGTTACTCCAATGGATGGTAGCCTTGTCATTATTTAATGTAGTTCGTTGTTGAGATTTTGTTACTCCAGTAGATGATAGCCTTGTCATTATGCAAGGTAGTTCGTTGTTGATATTTTGTTACTCAAATGGATGGTAGCCTTGTCGTTATAGAATGTAGTTCGTTGTTGAGATTTTTGTTACTCCAATGGATGATAGCCTTGTAATTATGGAAGGTATTTCAATGTTGAGATTTTTGTTAATCCAATGGATGGTAGCCTTTTCATTATGGAAGTAGTTCGTTGTTGTGATTTTTTTACTCAAATGGATGATAGCCTTGTCAATATGGAATGTAGTTCGTTGTTGAGATTTTCTTATTCCAATGGATGGTAGCCTTTTCATTATGGAAGGTAGTTTGTTGTTGAGATTTTGTTACTCCAATGGATGGTAGCCTTGTAATTATAGAAGGTAGTTTGTTGTTGAGATTTTTGTTACTCCAATGGATGGTAGCGATGTCATTATGGATGGTAGTGCGTTGTTGAGATTTTGTTACACCAATGGATGGTAGCCTTGTCATTAAGGAATTTAGTTTGTAGTTGAGATTTTGTTACTCCAGTAGATGATAGCCTTGTCATTATGGAAGGTTGTTCGTTGTTGAGATTACGTTACTCCAATGGATGGTATCCTTGTCGTTATGGAATGTAGTTCGTTGTTGAGATTTTGTTACTCCAATGGATGATAGCCTTGTCATTATGGAATGTAGTTCGTTGTTGAGATTTTGTTACTCAAATGAATGGTAGCCTTGTCTTTATGGAAGATGGTTCAGTGTTGAGATTGTTGTTACTCCAATGGATGATAGTCTTTTCATTATGGAAGTTAGTTCTTTGTTGAGATTTTGTTACTCCAATGGATGGTAGCCTTGTCATTATGGAAGGTTGTTCCTTGTTGAGATTTTGTTACTCAAGTAGATGATAGCCTTGTCATTATGGAAGGTAGTTTGTTGTTGTGATTTTGTTACTCCAATGGATGGTAGCCTTGTCGTTATGGAAGGTAGTTCGTTGTTGAGATTTTTGTTACTCCAATGAATGATAGCCTTGTAATTATGGAACGTAGTTCAATGTTGAGATTTTTTTTACTCCAATGGATGGTAGCCTTTTCATTATGGAAGTAGTTTTTTGTTGAGATTTTTTTACTCAAATGGATGGTAGCCTTGTCATTATGGAATGTAGTTTGTTGTTGAGATTTTGTTACTCCAATGGATTGTAGCCTTGTCATTATGGAAGGTACTTTGTTGTTGAGATTTTGTTACTCCAATGGAGGGTAGCATTGTCATTATGGAAGGTAGTTTGTTGTTGAGATTTTGTTACTCCAAAGGATGGTAGCCTTGTCATTATGGAAGCTAGTTCGTTGTTGATATTTTGTTACTCAAATGGATGGTAGCCTTTTCATTATGAAAGAAAGTTCGTTGTTGAGATTTTGTTACTCCAATGGATGGTAGCCTTGTCATTATGGAAGAAAGTTTGTTGTTGATATTTTGTTACTCCAGTAGATGATAGCCTTGTATTATGGAAGGTTATTTGTTGTTGAGATTTTGTTACTCCAATAGATGGTAGCCTTGTCGTTATGAAATGTAGTTCGTTGTTGAGATTTTGTTTTTCCAATGGATGGTATCCTTTTCATTATGGAATGTAGTTCGTTGTTTATATTTTCTTACTCCAATGAACGGTAGCCTTGTCTTTATGGAAGGTAGTTAGTTCAGTGTTGAGATTTTTGTTACTCCAATGGATGATAATCTTTTCATTATGGAAGTTAGTTCTTTGTTGAGATTTTGTTACTCCAATGGATGGTAGCCTTGTCATTATGGAATGTAGAGCGTTGTTGATATTTTGTTACTCCAGTAGATGATAGCCTTGTCATTATGCAAGGTTGTTTGTTGTTGATATTGTGTTACTCCAATGGATGGTAGCCTTGTCGTTATAGAAGGTAGTTCGTTGTTGAGATTTTTTTTACTCAAATGGATGATAGCCTTGTAATTATGGAAGGTATTTCAATGTTGAGATTTTTGTTACTCCAATGGATGGTAGCCTTTTCATTATGGAAGTAGTTCGTGGTTGAGATTTTTTTATTCAAATGGATGATAGCCTTGTCAATATGGAATGTAGTTCGTTGTTGAGATTTTGTTATTCCAAAGGATGGTAGCATTTTCATTATGGAAGGTAGTTTGTTGTTGAGATTTTGTTACTCCAATGGATGGTAGCCTTGTAATTATAGAAGGTAGTTTGTTGTTGAGATTTTTGTTACTCCAATGGATGGTAGCGATGTCATTATGGATGGCAGTGCGTTGTTGAGATTTTGTTACACCAATGGATGGTAGCCTTGCCATTAAGGAATTTAGTTTGTAGTTGAGATTTTGTTACTCCAGTAGATGATAGCCTTGTCATTATGGAAGGTTGTTCGTTGTTGAGATTTTGTTACTCCAATGGATGGTATCCTTGTCGTTATGGAATGTAGTTCGTTGTTGAGATTTTGTTACTCCAATGGATGGTAGCCTGGTCATTATGGAATGTAGTTCGTTGTTGAGATTTTGTTACTCAAATGAATGGTAGCCTTGTCTTTATGGAAGGTCGTTCAGTGTTGAGATTGTTATTACTCCAATGGATGATAGTCTTTTCATTATGGAAGTTAGTTCTTTGTTGAGATTTTGTTACTCCAATGGATGGTAGCCTTGTCATTATGGAATGTAGTTCGTTGTTGAGATTTTGTTACTCAAGTAGATGATAGCCTTGTCATTATGGAAGGTAGTTTGTTGTTGTGATTTTGTTACTCCAATGGATGGTAGCCTTGTCGTTATGGAAGGTAGTTCGTTGTTGAGATTTTTGTTACTCCAATGAATGATAGCCTTGTAATTATGGAAGGTAGTTCAATGTTGAGACTTTTTTTTACTCCAATGGATGGTAGTCTTTTCATTTTGGAAGTAGTTCTTTGTTGAGATTTTTTTACTCAAATGGATGGTAGCCTTGTCATTATGGAATGTAGTTTGTTGTTGAGATTTTGTTACTCCAATGGATTGTAGCCTTGTCAATATGGAAGGTAGTTTGTTGTTGAGATTTTGTAACTCCAATGGATGGTAGCATTGTCATTATGGAAGGTAGTTTGTTGTTGATATTTTGTTACTCCAAAGGATGGTAGCCTTGTCATTATGGAAGCTAGTTAGTTGTTGATATTTTGTTACTCAAATGGATGGTAGCCTTCTCATTATGGAAGAAAGTTCGTTGTTGAGATTTTGTTACTCCATTGGATGGTAGCCTTGTCATTATGGAAGAAAGTTTGTTGTTGAGATTTTGTTACTCCAGTAGATGATAGCCTTGTATTATGGAAGGTTATTTGTTGTTGAGATTTTATTACTCCAATAGATGGTAGCCTTGTCGTTATGAAATGTAGTTCGTTGTTGAGATTTTGTTTTTCAATGGATGGTAGCCTTTTCATTATGGAATGTAGTTCGGTGTTTAGATTTTCTTACTCCAATGAATGGTAGCCTTGTCTTTATGGAAGGTAGTTAGTTCAGTGTTGAGATTTTTGTTACTCCAATCGATGATAGTCTTTTCATTATGGAAGTTAGTTCTTTGTTGAGATTTTGTTACTCCAATGGATGGTAGCCTTGTCATTATGAAATATAGTTCGTTGTTGAGATTTTGTTACTCCAATGGATGGTATCCTTGTCATTATGGAACGTAGTTTGTTGTTGAGATTTTGTTACTCCAGAAGATGATAGCCTTGTCTTTATGGAAGGTAGTTCGTTGTTGAGATTTTTGTTACTCCAATGAATGATAGCCTTGTAATTATGGAAGGTAGTTCAATGTTGAGATTTTTTTTACTCCAATGATTGGAAGCCTTTTCATTATGGAAGTAGTTTGTTGTTGAGATTTTTTTACTCAAATGGATGGTAGCCTTGTCATTATGGAATGTAGTTTGTTGTTGAGATTTTGTTACTTCAATTGATGGTAGCCTTGTCATTATGGAAGGTAGTTTGTTGTTGAGATTTTGTTACTCCAATGGATGGTAGCATTGTCATTATGGAAGGTAGTTTGTTGTTGAGATTTTGTTTCTCCAATGGATGGTAGCCTTGTCATTATGGAAGGTAGTTCGTTGTTAAGATTTTGTTACTCAAATGGATGGTAGCCTTGTCATTATGGAAGAAAGTTCTTTGTTAAGATTTTGTTACTCCAATGGATGGTAGCCTTGTGATTATGGAATGTAGTTCGTTGTTGAGATTTTGTTATTCCAATGGATGGTAGCCTTGTCTTTATGGAAGGTAGTTCAGTGTTGAGATTTTTGTTACTCCAATGGATGATAGTCTTTTAATTATGGAAGTTAGTTATTTGTTGTGATTTTGTTACTCCAATGGATGGTAGCCTTGTCATTATGGAATGTAGTTTGTTGTTGAGATTTTGTTACTCAAGTAGATTATAGCCTTGTCATTATGGAAGGTAGTTTGTTTTTGAGATTTTGTTACTCCAATGGATAGTAGCCTTGTCGTTATGGAATGTAGTTTGTTGTTGAGATTTTTGTTACTCCAATGAATAATGGCCTTGTAATTATGGAAGGTAGTTCAATGTTGAGATTTTTTTACTCCAATGGATGGTAGCCTTTTCATTATGGAAGTAGTTTGTTGTTGAGATTTTGTTACTCCAATGGATTGTAGCCTTGTCATTATTGAAGGTAGTTTGTTGTTGAGATTTTGTAACTTAAATGGATGGTAGCATTGTCATTATGGAAGCTAGTTCGTTGTTGAAATTTTGTTACTCAAATGTATGGTAGCCTTGTCATTATGGAAGAAAGTTTGTTTTTGAGATTTTGTTACTCCAATGGATGGTAGCCTTGTCATATTGGAATGTAGTTCGTTGTTGAGATTTTGTTACTTCAATGGATGGTAGCCTTGTCGTTATGGAAGGTAGTTCAGTGTTGAGATTTTTGTTACTCCAATGGATGATAGTCTTTTCATTATGGAAGTTAGTTCTGTGTTGAGATTTTGTTACCCCAATGGATGGTAGCCTTGTCATTATGGAATGTAGTTCGTTGTTGACATTTTGTTACTCCAGTAGATGATAGTCTTGTGATTATGGAAGGTTATTCATTGTTGAGATTATGTTACTCCAATGGATGGTAGCCTTGTCGTTATGGAATGTAGTTCGTCGTTGAGATTTTGTTACTCCAATGGATGGTAGCCTTGTCATTATGGAATGTAGTTCGTTGTTGAGATTTTATTACTCCAATGAATAGTAGCCTTGTCTTTATGGAAGGTAGTTCAGTGTTGAGATTTTTGTTACTCCAGTGGATGATAGACTTTTCATTATGGAAGTTAGTTCTTTGTTGAGATTTTGTTACTCCAATGGATGGTATCCTTGTCATTATGGAACGTAGTTTGTTGTTGAGATTTTATTACTCCAGTAGATGATAGCCTTGTCATTATGGAAGGTAGTTTTTTGTTGACATTTTGTTACTCCAATGGATGGATGCCTTGTTGTTATGGAATGTAGTTTGTTGTTGAGATTTTTGTTACTCCAATGAATGATAGCCTTGTAATTATGGAAGGTAGTTCAATGTTGAGATTTTTTTTACTCCAATGGATGGTAGCCTTTTCATTATGGAAGTAGTTTGTTGTGGAGATTTTTTTACTCAAATGGGAAGTAGCCTTGTCATTATGGAATGTAGTTTGTTGTTGAGATTTTGTTACTCCAATGGATGGTAGCCTTGTCGTTATGGAATGTAGTTTGTTGTTGATATTTTTGTTACTCCAATGAATGATAGCCTTGTAATTATGGAAGGTAGTTCAATGTTGAGATTTTTTTTACTCCAATGGATGGTAGCCTTTTCATTATGGAAGTAGTTTGTTGTTGAGATTTTTTTACTTAAATGGATGGTAGCCTTGTCATTATGGAATGTAGTTTGTTGTTGAGATTTTGTTACTCCAATGGATTGTAGCCTTGTCATTATGGAAGGTAGTTTGTTGTTGAGATTTTGTAACATAAATGGATTGTAGCATTGTCATTATGGAAGGTAGTTTGTTGTTGAGATTTTGTAACTTAAATGGATGGCAGCATTGTCATTATGGAAGCTAGTTCTATGTTGAGATTTTGTTACTCAAATGGATGGTAGCCTTGTCATTATGGAAGAAAGTTTGTTTTTGAGATTTTGTAACTCCAATGGATGGTAGCCTTGTCATATTGGGATGTAGTTCGTTGTTGAGATTTTGTTACTTCAATGGATGGTAGCCTTGTCGTTATGGAAGGTAGTTCAGTGTTAAGATTTTTGTTACTCCAATGGATGATAGTCTTTTCATTATGGAAGTTAGTTATGTGTTGAGATTTTGTTACCCCAATGGATGGTAGCCTTGTCATTATGGAATGTAGTTCGTTGTTGACATTTTGTTACTCTAGTAGATGATAGTCTTGTGATTATGGAAGGTTATTCGTCGTTGAGGTTTTGTTACTCCAATGGATGGTAGCCTTGTCATTATGGAATATAGTTCGTTGTTGAGATTTTATTACTCCAATGAATAGTAGCCTTGTCTTTATGGAAGGTAGTTCAATGTTGAGATTTTTGTTACTTCAGTGAATGATAGTCTTTTCATTATGGAAGTTAGTTCTTTGTTGAGATTTTGTTACTCCAATGGATGGTATCCTTGTCATTATGGAACGTAGTTCGTTGTTGAGATTTTGTTACTCCAGTAGATGATAGCCTTGTCGTTATGGAAGGTAGTTCGTTGAGATTTTTGTTACTCCAGTGAATGATAGCCTTGTAATTATGGAAGGTAGTTCAATGTTGAGATTTTTTTTACTCCAATGATTGGTAGCCTTTTCATTATGGAAGTAGTTTGTTGTTGAGATTTCTTTAATTAAATGGATGGTAGCCTTGTCATTATGGAATGTAGTTTGTTGTTGAGATTTTGTTACTTCAATTGATGGTAGCCTTGGCATTATGGAAGGTAGTTTGTTGTTGAGATTTTGTTACTCCAATGGATGGTAGCATTGTCATTATGGAAGGTATTTTGTTGTTGAGATTTTGTTACTCCAAAGGATGGTAGCCTTGTCATTATGGAAGGTAGTTCGTTGTTAAGATTTTGTTACTCAAATGGATGGTAGCCTTGTCATTATAGAAGAAAGTTCTTCGTTAAGATTTTGTTACTCTAATGGATGGTAGCCTTGTCATTATGGAATGTAGTTCGTTGTTGAGATTTTTTTATTCCAATGGATGGTAGCCTTGTCTTTATGGAAAGTAGTTCAGCGTTGAGATTTTTGTTACTCAAGTGAATGATAGTCTTTTCATTATGGAAGTTAGTTCTTTGTTGAGATTTTGTTACTCCAATGGATGGTAGCCTTGTCATTATGGAATGTAGTTCGTTGTTGAGATTTTGTTACTCCAGTAGATGATAGCCTTGTCATTATCCAAGGTAGTTCGTTGTTGATATTTTGTTACTCCAATGGATGGTAGCCTTGTCGTTATAGAAGGTAGTTCGTTGTTGAGATTTTTGTTACTCCAATGGATGATAGCCTTGTAATTATGGAAGGTATTTCAATGTTGAGATTTTTGTTACTCCAATGGATGGTGGCCTTTTCATTATGGAAGTAGTTCGTTGTTGAGATTTTTTTATTCAAATGGATGATAGCCTTGTCAATATGGAATGTAGTTCGTTGCTGAGATTTGGTTATTCCAATGGATGGTAGCCTTTTCATTATGGAAGGTAGTTTGTTGTTGAGATTTTGTTACTCCAATGGATGGTAGCCTTGTAATTATAGAAGGTAGTTTGTTGTTGAGATTTTTGTTACTCCAATGGATGGCAGCGATGCCATTATGGATGGTAGTGCATTGTTGAGATTTTGTTACACCAATGGATGGTAGCCTTGTCATTAAGGAATTTAGTTTGTAGTTGAGATTTTGTTACTCCAGTAGATGATAGCCTTGTCATTATGGAATGTAGTTCGTTGTTGAGATTTTGTTACTCCAATGGATGGTATCCTTGTCGTTATGGAATGTAGTTCGTTGTTGAGATCTTGTTACTCCAATGGATGGTAGCCTTGTCATTATGGAATGTAGTTCGTTGTTGAGATTTTGTTACTCAAATGAATGGTAGCCTTGTCTTTATGGAAGGTCCTTCAGTGTTTAGATTGTTGTTACTCCAATGGATGATAGTCTTTTCATTATGGAAGTTAGTTCTTTGTTGAGATTTTGTTACTTCAATGGATGGTAGCCTTGTCATTATGGAAGCTAGTTTGTTGTTGAGATTTTGTTACTCCAATGGATGGTAGCCTTGTCGTTATGGAAGGTAGTTCGTTGTTGAGATTTTTGTTACTACAATGAATGATAGCCTTGTAATTACGGAAGGTAGTTCAATGTTGAGATTTTTTTTACTCCAATGGATGGTAGCCTTTTCATTATGGAAGTAGTTTGTTGTTGAGATTTTTTTACTCAAATGGATCGTAGCCTTGTCATTATGGAATGTAGTTTGTTGTTGAGATTTTGTTACTCCAATGGATTGTAGCCTTGTCATTATGGAAGGTAGTTCGTTGTTGAGATTTTGTAACTCCAATGGATGGTAGCATTGTCATTATGGAAGGTAGTTTGTTGTTGATATTTTGTTACTCCAAAGGATGGTAGCCTTGTCATTATGGAAGCTAGTTCGTTGTTGATATTTTGTTACTCAAATAGATGGTAGCCTTCTCATTATGGAAGAAAGTTCGTTGTTGAGATTTTATTACTCCAATGGATGGTAGCCTTGTCATTATGGAAGAAAGTTTGTTGTTGAGATTTTGTTACTCCAGTAGATGATAGCCTTGTATTATGGAAGGTTATTTGTTGTTGAGATTTTGGTACTCCAATAGATGGTAGCCTTTTCATTATGAAATGTAGTTCGTTGTTGAGATTTTGTTTTTCCAATGGATGGTAGCCTTTTCATTATGGAATGTAGTTCGTTGTTTAGATTTTCTTACTCCTATGAATGGTAGCCTTGTCTTTATGGAATGTAGTTAGTTCAGTGTTGAGATTTTTGTTACTCCAATGGATGATAGTCTTTTCATTATGGAAGTTAGTTCTTTGTTGAGATTTTGTTACTCCAATGGATGGTAGCCTTGTCATTATGGAATGTAGTTCGTTGTTGAGATTTTGTTACTCCAATGGATGGTATCCTTGTCATTATGGAACGTATTTCGTTGTTGAGATTTTGTTACTCCAATAGATGATAGCCTTGTCATTATGGAAGGTAGTTTGTTGTTGAGATTTTGTTACTCCAATGGATGGTAGCCTTGTCGTTATGGAATGTAGTTTGTTGTTGAAATTTTTGTTACTCCAATGAATGATAGCCTTGTAATTATGGAAGGTAGTTCAATGTTGAGATTTTTTTTACTCCAATGGATGGTAGCCTTTTCATTATGGAAGTAGTTTGTTGTTGAGATTTTGTTACTCCAATGGATGGTAGCCTTGTCATATTGGAATGTAGTTTGTTGTTGAGATTTTGTTACTTCAATAGATGGTAGCCTTGTCTTTATGGAAGGTAGGTCAGTGTTGAGATTTTTGTTACTCCAATGGATGATAGTCTTTTCATTATGGAAGTTAGTTCTGTGTTGAGATTTTGTTACCCCAATGGTTGGTAGCCTTGTCATTATGGGATGTAGTTCGTTGTTGACATTGTGTTACTCCAGTAGATGATAATCTTGTGATTATGGAAGGTTATTCGTTGTTGAGATTTTGTTACTCCAATGGATGGTAGCCTTGTCGTTATGGAATGTAGTTCTTCGTTGAGATTTTGTTACTCCAATGGATGGTAGCCTTGTCATTATAGAATGTAGTTCGTTGTTGAGATTTTATTACTCCAATGAATAGTAGCCTTGTCTTTATGGAAGGTAGTTCAGTGTTGAGATTTTTGTTACTCCAGTGGATGATAGTCTTTTCATTATGGAAGTTAGTTCTTTGTTGAGATTTTGTTACTCCAATGGATGGTATCCTTGTTATTATGGAACGTAGTTTGTTGTTGAGATTTTGTTACTCCAGTAGATGATAGCCTTGTCGTTATGGAAGGTAGTTTGTTGTTGAGATTTTGTTACTCCAATGAATGATAGCCTTGTAATTATGAAAGGTAGTTTGTTGTTGAGATTTTTCTTACTCCAATGAATGATAGCCTTGTAATTATGGAAGGTAGTTTGTTGAGATTTTTCTTACTCCAATGGATGGTAGCCTTTTCATTATGGAAGTAGTTTGTTGTTGAGATTTTTTTACTCAAATGGATGGTAGCCTTGTCATTATGGAATGAAGTTTGGTTTTGAGATTTTGTTACTGCAATGGATTGTAGCCTTGTCATTATGGAAGGTAGTTTGTTGTTGATATTTTGTAACTTAAATGGATGGTAGCGTTGTCATTATGGATGCTAGTTCTATGTTGAGATTTTGTTACTCAAATGGATGGTAGCCTTGTCATTATGGAAGAAAGTTTGTTTTTGAGATTTTGTTACTCCAATGGATGGTAGCCTTGTCATATTGGGATGTAGTTCGTTGTTGAGATTTTGTTACTTCAATGGATGGTAGCCTTGTCGTTATGGAAGGTAGTTCAGTGTTGAGATTTTTGTTACTCCAATGGATGATAGTCTTTTCATTATGGAAGTTAGTTATGTGTTGAGATTTTGTTACCCCAATGGATGGTAGCCTTGTCATTATGGAATGTAGTTCGTTGTTGACATTGTGTCACTCTAGTAGATGATAGTCTTGTGATTATGGAAGGTTATTCGTGGTTGAGATTTTGTTACTCCAATGGATGGTAGCCTTGTCCTTATGGAATGTAGTTCGTCGTTAAGATTTTGTTACTCCAATGGATGGTTGCCTTGTCATTATGGAATGTAGTTCGTTGTTGAGATTTTATTACTCCAATGAATAGTAGCCTTGTCTTTATGGAAGGTAGTTTAGTGTTGAGATTTTTGTTACTCCAGTGGATGATAGTCTTTTCATTATGGAAGTTAGTTCTTTGTTGAGAATTTGTTAGTCCAATGGATGGTATCCTTGTCATTATGGAACGTAGTTCGTTGTTAAGATTTTGTTACTCCAGTAGATGATAGCCTTGTCGTTATGGAAGGTAGTTAGTTGTTTAGATTTTTGTTACTCCAATGAATGATAGCCTTGTAATTATGGAAGGTAGTTCAATGTTGAGATTTTTTTTACTCCAATGATTGGTAGCCTTTTCATTATGGAAGTAGTTTGTTGTTGAGATTTTTTTACTCAAATGGATGGTAGCCTTGTCATTATGGAAGGTAGTTTGTTGTTGAGATTTTGTTACTCCAAAGGATGGTAGCCTTGTCATTATGGAACGTAGTTAGTTGTTATGATTTTGTTACTCAAATGGATGGTAGCCTTGTCATTATGGAAGAAAGTTCTTTGTTAAGATTTTGTTACTCCAATGGATGGTAGCCTTGTCATTATGGAATGTAGTTCGTTGTTGAGATTTTGTTATTCCAATGGATGGTAGCCTTGTCTTTATGGAAGGTAGTTCAGTGTTGAGATTTTTGTTACTCCAATGAATGATAGTCTTTTCATTATGGAAGTTAGTTATTTGTTGAGATTTTGTTACTCCAATGGATGGTAGCCTTGTCATTATGGAATGTAGTTCGTTGTTGAGATTTTTTTACTCAAGTAGATGATAGCCTTGTCATTATGGAAGGTAGTTTGTTGTTGAGATTTTGTTACTCCAATGGATGGTAGCCTTGTCGTTATGGAATGTAGTTTGTTGTTGATATTTTTGTTACTCCAATGAATGATAGCCTTGTAATTATGGAAGGTAGTTCAATGTTGAGATTTTTTTTACTCCAATGGATGGTAGCCTTTTCATTATGGAAGTAGTTTGTTGTTGAGATTTTTTTACTTAAATGGATGGTAGCCTTGTCATTATGGAATGTAGTTTGTTGTTGAGATTTTGTTACTCCAATGGATTGTAGCCTTGTCATTATGGAAGGTAGTTTGTTGTTGAGATTTTGTAACATAAATGGATGGTAGCATTGTCATTATGGAAGGTAGTTTGTTGTTGAGATTTTGTTACTCCAAAGGATGGTAGCCTTGTCATTATGGAAGCTAGGTCGTTGTTGAGATTTTGTTACTCAAATGGATGGTAGCCTTGTCATTATGGAAGGTAGTTTGTTGTTGAGATTTTGTTACTCCAATGGATTGTAGCCTTGTCATTATGGGATGTAGTTCATTGTTGTGATTTTGTTACTTCAATGGATGGTAGCCTTGACGTTATGGAAGGTAGTTCAGTGTTGAGATTTTTGTTACTCCAATGGATGATAGTCTTTTCATTATGGAAGTTAGTTCTGTGTTGAGATTTTGTTACCCCAATGGATGGTAGCCTTGTCATTATGGAATGTAGTTTGTTGTTGACATTTTTTTACTCTAGTAGATGATAGTCTTGTGATTATGGAAGGTTATTCGTTGTTGAGATTTTGTTACTCCAATGGACGGTAGCCTTGTCGTTATGGAATGTAGTTCGGCGTTGAGATTTTGTTACTCCAATGGATGGTAGCCTTGTCATTATAGAATGTAGTTCGTTGTTGAGATTTTATTACTCCAATGAATGGTAGCCTTGTCTTTATGGAAGGTAGTTCAGTGTTGAGATTTTTGTTACTCCAGTGGATGATAGTCTTTTCATTATGGAAGTTAGTTCTTTGTTGAGATTTTGTTACTCCAATGGATGGTATCCTTGTCATTATGGAACGTAGTTCGTTGTTGAGATTTTGTTACTCCAGTAGATGATAGCCTTGTCATTATGGAAGGTAGTTCGTTGTTGAGATTTTTGTTACTCCAATGAATGATAGCCTTGTAATTATGGAAGGTAGTTCAATGTTGAGATTTTTTTTACTCCAATGGTTGGTAGCCTTTTCATTATGGAAGTAGTTTGTTGTTGAGATTTTTTTACTCAAATGGATGGTAGCCTTGTCATTATGGAATGTAGTTTGTTGTTGAGATTTTGTTACTTCAATTGATGGTAGCCTTGTCATTATGGAAGGTAGTTTGTTGTTGAGATTTTGTTACTCCAATGGATGGTAGCATTGTCATTATGGAAGGTAGTTTGTTGTTGAGATTTTGTTACTCCAATGGATGGTAGCCTTGTCATTATGGAAGGTAGTTCGTTGTTGAGATTTTGTTACTCAAATGGATGGTATCCTTGTAATTATAGAAGGTAGTTCGTTGTTAAGATTTTGTTACACCAATGGATGGTAGCCTTATCATTAAGGAATTTAGTTTATTGTTGAGATTTTGTTACTCCAGTAGATGATAGCCTTGTCATTATGGAAGGTAGTTCAGTGTTGAGATTTTTGTTACTCCAATGGATGGTAGCCTTGTCATTATGGAATGTAGTTCGTTGTTGAGATTTTGTTACTCCAAAGGATGGTAGCCTTGTCATTATGGAATGTAGTTCGTTGTTGAGATTTTGTTACTCAAGTAGATGATAGCCTTGTCATTATGGAAGGTAGTTTGTTGTTGAGATTTTGTAACTCCAATGGATGGTAGCCTTGTCCTTATGGAAGGTAGTTCATTGTTGAGATTTTTGTTACTCCAATGAATGATAGCCTTGTAATTATGGAAGGTAGTTCAAAGTTGAGATTTTTTTTACTCCAAAGGATGGTAGACTTTTCATTATGGAAGTAGTTTGTTGTTGAGATTTTTTTTCTCAAATGGATGGTAGACTTGTAATTATGGAATGTAGTTTGTGGTTGAGATTTTGTTATTCCAATGGATTGTAGCCTTGTCATTATGGAAGGTAGTTTTTTGTTGAGATTTTGTTACTCCAATGGATGGTAGCATTGTCATTATGGAATGTAGTTCGTTGTTGAGATTTTGTTACTCCAGTAGATGATAGCCTTGTCGTTATGGAAGGTAGTTCGTTGTTGAGATTTTGTTACTCCAATGAATGATAGCCTTGTAATTATGGAATGTAGTTTGTTGTAGAGATTTTGTTACTCCAATGGATGGTAGCATTGTCATTATGGAAGGTAGTTTTTTGTTGAGATTTTGTTACTCCAAAGGATGGTAGCCTAGTCATTATGGAAGGTAGTTTGTTATTAAGATTTTGTTACTCAAATGGATGGTAGTCTTGTCATTATGGAAGAAAGTTTGTTTTTGAGATTTTGGTACTCCAATGGATGGTAGCCTTGTCATTATGGAATGTAGTTCGTTGTTTAGATTTTGTTATTCTAATGGATGGTAGCCTTGTCGTTATGGAAGGTGGTTCAGTGTTGAGATTTTTGTTACTCCAATGGATGATAGTCTTTTCATTATGGAAGTTAGTTCTGTGTTGAGATTTTGTTACTCCAATGGATGGTAGCCTTGTCATTATGGAATGTAGTTCGTTGTTGAGATTTTGTTACTCCAGTATATGATAGCCTTGTCATTATGGAAGGTTATTTGTTGTTGAGATTTTCTTACTTCAATGGATGGTAGCCTTGTCGTTATGGAATGTAGTTCGTTGTTGAGATTTTGTTACTCCAATGGATGGTAGCCTTGTCATTATGGAATGTAGTTTGTTGTTGAGATTTTGTTACTCCAATGAATGGTAGCCTTGTCTTTATGGAAGGTAGTTCAGTGTTGAGATTTTTGTTACTCCAATGGATGATAGTCTTTTCATTATGGAAGTTAGTTCTTTGTTGAGATTTTGTTACTCCAATGGATGGTATGCTTGTCATTATGGAATGTAGTTTATTGTTGAGATTTTGTTACTCCAGTAGATGATAGCATTGTCATTATGGAAGGTAGTTTGTTGTTGAGATTTTGTTATTCCAACGGATGGTAGCCTCGTCGTTTTAGAAGGTAGTTCGTTTTTGATATTTTTGTTACTCCAATGAACGATAGCCTTGTAATTATGGAAGGTAGTTCAATGTTGAGATTTTTTTTACTCCAATGGATGGTATCCTTTTCATTATGGAAGTAGTTTGTTGTTGATATTTTGTTACTCCAATGGATGGTAGCCTTGTCATTATGGAAGGTAGTTTGTTGTTGAGATTTTGTTACTCCAATGGATGGTAGCATTGTCATTATGGAAGGTAGTTTGTTGTTGAGATTATGTTACTCCAATGGATGGTAGCCTTGTCATTATGGAATGTAGTTCGTTGTTGAGATTTTGTTACTCCAATGAATGGTAGCCTTGTCTTTATGGAAGGTAGTTCGGTGTTGAGATTTTTGTTACTCCAATGGATAATAGTCTTTTCATTATGGAAGTTAGTTCTTTGTTGAGATTTTGTTACTCCAATGGATGGTATCCTTGTCATTATGGAATGTAGTTCGTTGTTGAGATTTTGTTACTCCAGTAGATGATAGCCTTGTCATTATGGAAGGTAGTTTGTTGTTGAGATTTTGTTACTCCAATGGATGGTAACCTTGTCATTATGGAAGGTAGTTCGTTGTTGAGATTTTTGTTACTCCAATGAATGATAGCCTTGTAATTATGGAAGGTAGTTCAATGTTTAGATTTTTTTTACTCCAATGGATGGTAGCCTTTTCATTATGGAAGTAGTTTGTTGTTGATATTTTTTTACTCAAATGTATGGTAGCCTTGTCATTATGGAATGTAGTTTGTTGTTGAGATTTTGTTACTCCAATGGATGGTAGCCTTGTCATTATGGAAGGTAATTTGTTGTTGAGATTTTGTTATTCCAATGGATGGTAGCGTTGTCATTATTTAAGGTAGTTTGTTATTGAGATTTAGTTACTCCAATGGATGGTAGCCTTGTCATTATGGAAGGTAGTTTGTTGTTCAGATTTTGTTACACAAATGGATGGAAGCCTTGTCATTATGGAAGAAAGTTCGTTTTTGAGATTTTGTTACTCCAATAGATGGTAGCCTTATCATTATGGAATGTAGTTCGTTGTTGAGATTTTCTTACTTCAATGGATGGTAGCCTTGTCGTTATGGAAGGTAGTTCAGTGTTGAGATTTTTGTTACTCCAATGGATGATAGCCTTGTAATTATGGAATGTAGTTTGTTGTAGAGATTTTGTTACTCCAATGGATGGAAGCATTGTCATTATGGAAGGTAGTTTTTTGTTGAGATTTTGTTACTCAAAAGGATGGTATCCTAGTCATTATGGAAGGTAGTTCGTTGTTAAGATTTTGTTACTCAAATGGATTGTAGTCTTGTCATTATGGAAGAAAGTTTGTTTTTGAGATTTTGTTACTCCAATGGATGGTAGCCTTGTCATTATGGAATGTAGTTCGTTGTTTAGATTTTGTTATTCCAATGGATGGTAGCCTTGTCGTTATGGAAGTTGGTTCAGTGTTGAGATTTTTGTTACTCCAATGGATGATAGTCTTTTCATTATGGAAGTTAGTTCTGTGTTGAGATTTTGTTACTCCAATGGATGGTAGCCTTGTCATTATGGAATGTAGTTCGTTGTTGAGATTTTGTTACTCCAATATATGATAGCCTTGTCATTATGGAATGTTATTTGTTGTTGAGATTTTGTTACTCCAATGGATGGTAGCCTTGTCGTTATAGAAAGTAGTTTGTTGTTGAGATTTTGTTACTCCAATGGATGATAGCCTTGTCATTATGGAATGTAGTTCGTTGTTGAGATTTTGTTACTCCAATGAATGGTAGCCTTGCTTTATGGAAGGTAGTTCAGTGTTGAGATTTTTGTTACTCCAATGGATGATAGTATTTTCCTTATGGAAGTTAGTTCTTTGTTGAGATTTTGTTACTCCAATGGATGGTATCCTTGTCATTATGGAATGTAGTTCGTTGTTGAGATTTTGTTACTCCAGTAGATGATAGCCTTGTCGTTATGGAAGGTAGTTCGTTGTTGAGATTTTGTTACTCCAATGAATGATAGCCTTGTAATTATGGAATGTAGTTTGTTGTAGAGATTTTGTTACTCCAATGGATGGTAGCATTGTCATTATGGAAGGTAGTTTTTTGTTGAGATTTTGTTACTCCAAAGGATGGTAGCCTAGTCATTATGGAAGGTAGTTCGTTGTTAAGATTTTGTTACTCAAATGGATGGTAGTCTTGTCATTATGGAAGAAAGTTCGTTTTTGAGATTTTTTTACTCCAATGGATGGTAGCCTTGTCATTATGGAATGTAGTTCGTTGTTTAGATTTTGTTATTCCAAGGGATGGTAGCCTTGTCGTTATGGAAGGTGGTTCAGTGTTGAGATTTTGTTACTCCAATGGATGGTAGCCTTGACATTATGGAATGTAGTTCGTTGTTGATATTTTGTTACTCCAATATATGATAGCCTTCTCATTATGGAAGGTTATTTGTTGTTGAGATTTTGTTACTCCAATGGATGGTAGCCTTGTCGTTATGGAATGTAGTTCGTTGTTGAGATTTTGTTACTCCAATGGATGGTAGCCTTGTCATTATGGAATGTAGTTCGTTGTTGAGATTTTGTTACTCCAATGAATGGTAGCCTTGTCTTTATGGAAGGTAGTTCAGTGTTAAGATTTTTGTTACTCCAATGGATGATAGTCTTTTCATTATGGAAGTTAGTTCTTTGTTGAGATTTTGTTACTCCAATGGATGGTATGCTTGTCATTATGGAATGTAGTTTATTGTTGAGATTTTGTTACTCCAGTAGATGATAGCATTGTCATTATGGAAGGTAGTTTGTTGTTGAGATTTTGTTATTCCAACGGATGGTAGCCTTGTCGTTTTGGAAGGTAGTTCGTTTTTGATATTTTTGTTACTCCAATGAATGATAGCCTTGTAATTATGGAAGGTAGTTCAATGTTGAGATTTTTTTTACTCCAATGGATGGTAGCCTTTTCATTATGGAAATAGTTTGTTGTTGAATTTTTTTACTCAAATGTATGGTAGCCTTGTCATTATGGAATGTAGTTTGTTGTTGATATTTTGTTACTCCAATGGATGGTAGCCTTGTCATTATGGAAGGTAGTTTGTTGTTGAGATTTTTTTACTCCAATGGATGGTAGCATTGTCATTATGGAAGGTAGTTTGTTGTTGAGATTATGTTACTCCAATGGATGATAGCCTTGTCATTATGGAATGTAGTTTGTTGTTGAGATTTTGTTACTCCCGTAGATGATAGCCTTGTCATTATGGAAGGTAGTTTGTTGTTGAGATTTTGTTACTCCAATGGATGGAAATCCTTGTCGTTAAGGAAGGTAGTTCGTTGTTGAGATTTTTGTTACTCCAATGAATGATAGCCTTGTAATTATGGAATGTAGTTCAATGTTGAGATTTTTTTTACTCCAATGGATGGTAGCCTTTTCATTATGGAAGTAGTTTGTTGTTGATATTTTTTTACTCAAATGTATGGTAGCCTTGTCATTATGGAATGTAGTTTGTTGTTGAGATTTTGTTATTCCAATGGATGGTAGCATTGTCATTATGGAAGGTAGTTTGTTGTTGAGATTTTGTTACTCCAATGGATGGTAGCCTTGTCATTATGGAAGGTAGTTTGTTGTTCAGATTTTGTTACTCAAATGGATGGAAGCCTTGTCATTATGGAAGAAAGTTCGTTTTTGAGATTTTGTTACTCCAATAGATGGTAGCCTTGTCATTATGGAATGTAGTTCGTTGTTGAGATTTTGTTACTCCAATGAATGGTAGCCTTGTCTTTATGGAAGGTAGTTCAGTGTTGAGATTTTTGTTACTCCAATGGATGATAGTCTTTTCATTATGGAAGTTAGTTCTTTGTTGAGATTTTGTTACTCCAATGGATGGTATGCTTGTCATTATGGAATGTAGTTTATTGTTGAGATTTTGTTACTCCAGTAGATGATAGCATTGTCATTATGGAAGGTAGTTTGTTGTTGAGATTTTGTTATTCCAACGGATGGTAGCCTTGTCGTTTTGGAAGGTAGTTCGTTTTTGATATTTTTGTTACTCCAATGAATGATAGCCTTGTAATTATGGAAGGTAGTTCAATGTTGAGATTTTTTTTACTCCAATGGATGGTAGCCTTTTCATTATGGAAGTAGTTTGTTGTTGAATTTTTTTACTCAAATGTATGGTAGCCTTGTCATTATGGAATGTAGTTTGTTGTTGATATTTTGTTACTCCAATGGATGGTAGCCTTGTCATTATGGAAGGTAGTTTGTTGTTGAGATTTTGTTACTCCAATGGATGGTAGCATTGTCATTATTTAAGGTAGTTTGTTGTTGAGATTTTGTTACTCCAATGGATGATAGCCTTGTCATTATGGAATGTAGTTCGTTGTTGGGATTTTGTTACTCCAATGAATGGTAGCCTTGCTTTATGGAAGGTAGTTCAGTGTTGAGATTTTTGTTACTCCAATGGATGATAGTATTTTCCTTATGGAAGTTAGTTCTTTGTTGAGATTTTGTTACTCCAATGGATGGTATCCTTGTCATTATGGAATGTAGTTCGTTGTTGAGATTTTGTTACTCCAGTAGATGATAGCCTTGTCGTTATGGAAGGTAGTTCGTTGTTGAGATTTTGTTACTCCAATGAATGATAGCCTTGTAATTATGGAATGTAGTTTGTTGTAGAGATTTTGTTACTCCAATGGATGGTAGCATTGTCATTATGGAAGGTAGTTTTTTGTTGAGATTTTGTTACTCCAAAGGATGGTAGCCTAGTCATTATGGAAGGTAGTTCGTTGTTAAGATTTTGTTACTCAAATGGATGGTAGTCTTGTCATTATGGAAGAAAGTTCGTTTTTGAGATTTTTTTACTCCAATGGATGGTAGCCTTGTCATTATGGAATGTAGTTTGTTGTTTAGATTTTGTTATTCCAAGGGATGGTATCCTTGTCGTTATGGAAGGTGGTTCAGTGTTGAGATTTTTGTTACTCCAATGGATGATAGTCTTTTCATTATGGAAGTTAGTTCTGTGTTGAGATTTTTTTACTCCAATGGATGGTAGCCTTGACATTATGGAATGTAGTTCGTTGTTGATATTTTGTTACTCCAATATATGATAGCCTTCTCATTATGGAAGGTTATTTGTTGTTGAGATTTTGTTACTCCAATGGATGGTAGCCTTGTCGTTATGGAATGTAGTTCGTTGTTGAGATTTTGTTACTCCAATGGATGGTAGCCTTGTCATTATGGAATGTAGTTCGTTGTTGAGATTTTGTTACTCCAATGAATGGTAGCCTTGTCTTTATGGAAGGTAGTTCAGTGTTGAGATTTTTGTTACTCCAATGGATGATAGTCTTTTCATTATGGAAGTTAGTTCTTTGTTGAGATTTTGTAACTCCAATGGATGGTATGCTTGTCATTATGGAATGTAGTTTATTGTTGAGATTTTGTTACTCCAGTAGATGATAGCATTGTCATTATGGAAGGTAGTTTGTTGTTGAGATTTTGTTATTCCAACGGATGGTAGCCTTGTCGTTTTGGAAGGTAGTTCGTTTTTGATATTTTTGTTACTCCAATGAATGATAGCCTTGTAATTATGGAAGGTAGTTCAATGTTGAGATTTTTTTTACTCCAATGGATGGTAGCCTTTTCATTATGGAAGTAGTTTGTTGTTGAATTTTTTTACTCAAATGTATGGTAGCCTTGTCATTATGGAATGTAGTTTGTTGTTGATATTTTTTTACTCCAATGGATGGTAGCCTTGTCATTATGGAAGGTAGTTTGTTGTTGAGACTTTGTTACTCCAATGGATGGTAGCATTGTCATTATGGAAGGTAGTTTGTTGTTGAGATTATGTTACTCCAATGGATGATAGCCTTGTCATTATGGAATGTAGTTTGTTGTTGAGATTTTGTTACTCCCGTAGATGATAGCCTTGTCATTATGGAAGGTAGTTTGATGTTGAGATTTTGTTACTCCAATGGATGGAAATCCTTGTCGTTAAGGAAGGTAGTTCGTTGTTGAGATTTTTGTTACTCCAATGAATGATAGCCTTGTAATTATGGAATGTAGTTCAATGTTGAGATTTTTTTTACTCCAATGGATGGTAGCCTTTTCATTATGGAAGTAGTTTGTTGTTGATATTTTTTTACTCAAATGTATGGTAGCCTTGTCATTATGGAATGTAATTTGTTGTTGAGATTTTTTTATTCCAATGGATGGTAGCATTGTCATTATGGAAGGTAGTTTGTTGTTGAGATTTTGTTACTCCAATGGATGGTAGCCTTGTCATTATGGAAGGTAGTTTGTTGTTCAGATTTTGTTACTCAAATGGATGGAAGCCTTGTCATTATGGAAGAAAGTTCGTTTTTGAGATTTTGTTACTCCAATAGATGGTAGCCTTGTCATTATGGAATGTAGTTCGTTGTTGAGATTTTGTTACTCCAATGAATGGTAGCCTTGTCTTTATGGAAGGTAGTTCAGTGTTGAGATTTTTGTTACTCCAATGGATGATAGTCTTTTCATTATGGAAGTTAGTTCTTTGTTGAGATTTTGTTACTCCAATGGATGGTATGCTTGTCATTATGGAATGTAGTTTATTGTTGAGATTTTGTTACTCCAGTAGATGATAGCATTGTCATTATGGAAGGTAGTTTGTTGTTGAGATTTTGTTATTCCAACGGATGGTAGCCTTGTCGTTTTGGAAGGTAGTTCGTTTTTGATATTTTTGTTACTCCAATGAATGATAGCCTTGTAATTATGGAAGGTAGTTCAATGTTGAGATTTTTTTTACTCCAATGGATGGTAGCCTTTTCATTATGGAAGTAGTTTGTTGTTGAATTTTTTTACTCAAATGTATGGTAGCCTTGTCATTATGGAATGTAGTTTGTTGTTGATATTTTGTTACTCCAATGGATGGTAGCCTTGTCATTATGGAAGGTAGTTTGTTGTTGAGATTTTGTTACTCCAATGGATGGTAGCATTGTCATTATTTAAGGTAGTTTGTTGTTGAGATTTTGTTACTCCAATGGATGATAGCCTTGTCATTATGGAATGTAGTTCGTTGTTGGGATTTTGTTACTCCAATGAATGGTAGCCTTGCTTTATGGAAGGTAGTTCAGTGTTGAGATTTTTGTTACTCCAATGGATGATAGTATTTTCCTTATGGAAGTTAGTTCTTTGTTGAGATTTTGTTACTCCAATGGATGGTATCCTTGTCATTATGGAATGTAGTTCGTTGTTGAGATTTTGTTACTCCAGTAGATGATAGCCTTGTCGTTATGGAAGGTAGTTCGTTGTTGAGATTTTGTTACTCCAATGAATGATAGCCTTGTAATTATGGAATGTAGTTTGTTGTAGAGATTTTGTTACTCCAATGGATGGTAGCATTGTCATTATGGAAGGTAGTTTTTTGTTGAGATTTTGTTACTCCAAAGGATGGTAGCCTAGTCATTATGGAAGGTAGTTCGTTGTTAAGATTTTGTTACTCAAATGGATGGTAGTCTTGTCATTATGGAAGAAAGTTCGTTTTTGAGATTTTTTTACTCCAATGGATGGTAGCCTTGTCATTATGGAATGTAGTTTGTTGTTTAGATTTTGTTATTCCAAGGGATGGTAGCCTTGTCGTTATGGAAGGTGGTTCAGTGTTGAGATTTTTGTTACTCCAATGGATGATAGTCTTTTCATTATGGAAGTTAGTTCTGTGTTGAGATTTTTTTACTCCAATGGATGGTAGCCTTGACATTATGGAATGTAGTTCGTTGTTGATATTTTGTTACTCCAATATATGATAGCCTTCTCATTATGGAAGGTTATTTGTTGTTGAGATTTTGTTACTCCAATGGATGGTAGCCTTGTCGTTATGGAATGTAGTTCGTTGTTGAGATTTTGTTACTCCAATGGATGGTAGCCTTGTCATTATGGAATGTAGTTCGTTGTTGAGATTTTGTTACTCCAATGAATGGTAGCCTTGTCTTTATGGAAGGTAGTTCAGTGTTGAGATTTTTGTTACTCCAATGGATGATAGTCTTTTCATTATGGAAGTTAGTTCTTTGTTGAGATTTTGTAACTCCAATGGATGGTATGCTTGTCATTATGGAATGTAGTTTATTGTTGAGATTTTGTTACTCCAGTAGATGATAGCATTGTCATTATGGAAGGTAGTTTGTTGTTGAGATTTTGTTATTCCAACGGATGGTAGCCTTGTCGTTTTGGAAGGTAGTTCGTTTTTGATATTTTTGTTACTCCAATGAATGATAGCCTTGTAATTATGGAAGGTAGTTCAATGTTGAGATTTTTTTTACTCCAATGGATGGTAGCCTTTTCATTATGGAAGTAGTTTGTTGTTGAATTTTTTTACTCAAATGTATGGTAGCCTTGTCATTATGGAATGTAGTTTGTTGTTGATATTTTTTTACTCCAATGGATGGTAGCCTTGTCATTATGGAAGGTAGTTTGTTGTTGAGACTTTGTTACTCCAATGGATGGTAGCATTGTCATTATGGAAGGTAGTTTGTTGTTGAGATTATGTTACTCCAATGGATGATAGCCTTGTCATTATGGAATGTAGTTTGTTGTTGAGATTTTGTTACTCCCGTAGATGATAGCCTTGTCATTATGGAAGGTAGTTTGATGTTGAGATTTTGTTACTCCAATGGATGGAAATCCTTGTCGTTAAGGAAGGTAGTTCGTTGTTGAGATTTTTGTTACTCCAATGAATGATAGCCTTGTAATTATGGAATGTAGTTCAATGTTGAGATTTTTTTTACTCCAATGGATGGTAGCCTTTTCATTATGGAAGTAGTTTGTTGTTGATATTTTTTTACTCAAATGTATGGTAGCCTTGTCATTATGGAATGTAATTTGTTGTTGAGATTTTTTTATTCCAATGGATGGTAGCATTGTCATTATGGAAGGTAGTTTGTTGTTGAGATTTTGTTACTCCAATGGATGGTAGCCTTGTCATTATGGAAGGTAGTTTGTTGTTCAGATTTTGTTACTCAAATGGATGGAAGCCTTGTCATTATGGAAGAAAGTTCGTTTTTGATATTTTGTTACTCCAATAGATGGTAGCCTTGTCATTATGGAATGTAGTTCGTTGTTGAGATTTTGTTACTTCAATGGATGGTAGACTTGTCGTTATGGAAGGTAGTTCAGTGTTGAGATTTTTGTTACTCCAATGGATGATAGTCTTTTCATTATGGAAGTTAGTTCTGTGTTAATATTTTGTTACCCCAATGGATGGAAGCCTTGTCATTATGGAATGTAGTTCGTTGTTTAGATTTTGTTACTCTAGTAGATGATAGCCTTATCATTATGGAAGGTTATTCGTTGTTGAGATTTTGTTACTCCAATGGATGGTAGCCTTGTCGTTATGGTATGTAGTTCGTTGTTGAGATTTTGTTAATCCAATGGATGGTAGCCTTGTCATTATGGAAGGTAGTTTGTTGTTGAGATTTTGTTGTTCCAATGGATGGTAGCATTGTCATTATGGAAGGTAGTTTGTTGTTGAGATTTTGTTACTCCAAAGGATGGTAGCCTTTTCATTATGGAAGGTAGTTCGTTGTTAAGATTTTTTTACTAAAATCGATGGTAGCCTTGTCATTATCGAAGAAAGTTCGTTTTTGAGATTTTTTTACTCCAATGGATGGTAGCCTTGTCATTATGGAATGTAGTTCGTTGTTGAGATTTTGTTACTCCAATGAATGGTAGCCTTGTCTTTATGGAAGGTAGTTCAGTGTTGAGATTTTTGCTACTCCAATGGATGATAGTCTTTTCATTATGGAAGTTAGTTCTTTGTTGAGATTTTGTTACTCTAATGGATGGTATCCTTGTCATTATGGAATGTAGTTCGTTGTTGAGATTTTGTTACTCCAGTAGATGATAGCCTTGTCATTATGGAAGGTAGTTTGTTGTTGAGATTTTGTTACTCCAATGGATGGTAGCCTTGTCGTTATGGAAGGTAATCCGTTGTTGAGATTTTTGTTACTCCAATGAATGATAGCCTTGTAATTATGGAAGGTAGTTAAATGTTGAGATTTTTTTTACTCCAATGGATGGTAGCCTTTTCTTTATGGAAGTAGTTCGTTGTTGAGATTTTGTTACTTCAATGGATGGTAGCCTTGTCGTTATGGAAGGTAGTTCAGTGTTGCGATTTTTGTTACTCCAATGGATGATAGCCTTGTAATTATGGAATGTAGTTTGTTGTAGAGATTTTGTTACTCCAATGGATGGTAGCATTGTCATTATGGAAGGTAGTTTTTTGTTGAGATTTTCTTACTCCAAAGGATGGTAGCCTAGTCATTATGGAAGGTAGTTCGTTGTTAAGATTTTGTTACTCAAATGGATGGTAGTCTTGTCATTATGGAAGAAAGTTCGTTTTTGAGATTTTGTTACTCCAATGGATGGTAGCCTTTTCATTATGGAATGTAGTTCGTTGTTTAGATTTTTTTATTCCAATGGATGGTAGCCTTGTCGTTATGGAAGGTGGTTCAGTGTTGAGATTTTTGTTACTCCAATGGATGATAGTCTTTTCATTATGGAAGTTAGTTCTGTGTTGAGATTTTGTTACTCCAATGGATGGTAGCCTTGTCATTATGGAATGTAGTTCGTTGTTGAGATTTTGTTACTCCAATATATGATACCCTTGTCATTATGGAAGGTTATTTGTTGTTGAGATTTTGTTACTCCAATGGATGGTAGCCTTGTCGTTATGGAAAGTAGTTTGTTGTTGAGATTTTGTTACTCCAATGGATGATAGCCTTGTCATTATGGAATGTAGTTCGTTGTTGGGATTTTGTTACTCCAATGAATGGTAGCCTTGCTTTATGGAAGGTAGTTCAGTGTTGAGATTTTTGTTACTCCAATGGATGATAGTATTTTCCTTATGGAAGTTAGTTCTTTGTTGAGATTTTGTTACTCCAATGGATGGTATCCTTGTCATTATGGAATGTAGTTCATTGTTGAGATTTTGTTACTCCAGTAGATGATAGCCTTGTCGTTATGGAAGGTAGTTTGTTGTTGAGATTTTGTTACTCCAATGAATGATAGCCTTGTAATTATGGAATGTAGTTTGTTGTAGAGATTTTGTTACTCCAATGGATGGTAGCATTGTCATTATGGAAGGTAGTTTTTTGTTGAGATTTTGTTACTCCAAAGGATGGTAGCCTAGTCATTATGGAAGGTAGTTCGTTGTTAAGATTTTGTTACTCAAATGGATGGTAGTCTTGTCATTATGGAAGAAAGTTCGTTTTTGAGATTTTTTTACTCCAATGGATGGTAGCCTTGTCATTATGGAATGTAGTTTGTTGTTTAGATTTTGTTATTCCAAGGGATGGTAGCCTTGTCGTTATGGAAGGTGGTTCAGTGTTGAGATTTTTGTTACTCCAATGGATGATAGTCTTTTCATTATGGAAGTTAGTTCTGTGTTGAGATTTTGTTACTCCAATGGATGGTATCCTTGTCATTATGGAATGTAGTTCGTTGTTGAGATTTTGTTACTCCAGTAGATGATAGCCTTGTCATTATGGAAGGTAGTTTGTTGTTGAGATTTTGTTACTCCAATGTATGGTAGCCTTGTCGTTATGGAAGGTAGTCCGTTGTTGAGATTTTTGTTACTCCAATGAATGATAGCCTTGTAATTATGGAAGGTAGTTAAATGTTGAGATTATTTTTACTCCAATGGATGGTAGCCTTTTCTTTATGGAAGTAGTTTGTTGTTGAGATTTTTTTACTCAAATGGATGGTAGCCTTGTCATTATGGAATGTAGTTCGTTTTTGAGATTTTTTTACTCCATTGGATGGTAGCCTTGTCATTATGGAAGGTAGTTTGTTGTTGAGATTTTGTTACTCCAATGGATGGTAGCCTTGTCGTTATGGAAGGTAGTCCGTTGTTGAGATTTTTGTTACTCCAATGAATGATAGCCTTGTAATTATGGAAGGTAGTTCAATGTTGAGATTTTTTTTACTCCAATGGATGGTAGCCTTTTCATTATGGAAGTAGTTTGTTGTTGAGATTTTTTTTACTCAAATGGATGGTAGCCTTGTCATTATGGAATGTAGTTTGTTGTTGATATTTTGTTACTCCAATGGATGGTAGCCTTGTCATTATGGAAGGTAGTTTGTTGTTGAGATTTTGTTACTCCAATGGATGGTAGCATTGTCATTATGCAAGGTAGTTCGTTGTTGAGATTTTATTACTCTAATGGATGGTAGCCTTGTAGTTATGGAAGGTTGTTTGTTGTTGAGATTTTTTTTACTCAAATTGATGGTAGCCTTGTCATTATGGAATGTAGTTTGTTGTTGATATTTTGTTACTCCAATGGATGGTAGCCTTGTCATTATGGAAGGTAGTTTGTTGTTGAGATTTTGTTACTCCAAAGGATGGTAGCCTTGTCATTATGGAAGGTAGTTCATTGTTAAGATTTTATTACTCGAATTGATGGTAGCCTTGTCATTATGGAAGAAAGTTCGTTGTTGAGATTTTGTTACTCCAATGGATGGTAGCCTTGTCATTATGGAAGGTAGTTTGTTGTTGAGATTTTGTTACTCCAATGGATGGTAGCATTGTAATTATGGAAGGTAGTTTGTTGTTGAGATTTTGTTACTCCAAAGGATGGTAGCCTTGTCATTATGGAAGGTAGTTCGTTGTTAAGATTTTGTTACTCAAATGGATGGTAGCCTTGTCATTATGGAAGAAAGTTCGTTGTTGAGATTTTGTTACTCCAATGGATGGTAGCCTTGTCATTATGGAATGTAGTTCATTGTTGAGATTTTGTTATTCCAATGGATGGTAGACTTGTCGTTACGGAAGGTGGTTCAGTGTTGAGATTTTTGTTACTCCAATGGATGATAGTATTTTCATTATGGAAGTTAGTTCTATGTTGAGATTTTGTTACCCCAATGGATGGTAGCCTTGTCATTATGGAATGTAGTTCCTTGTTGAGATTTTGTTACTCCAGTAGATGATAGCCTTGTCATTATGGAAGGTTATTCATTGTTGAGATTTTGTTACTCCAATGGATGGTAGCCTTGTCGTTATGGAATGTAGTTCGTTGTTGAGATTTTGTTACTCCAGTGGATGGTAGCCTTTTCATTATGGAATGTAGTTCGTTGTTGAGATTTTGTTACTCCAATGAATGGTAGCCTTGTCTTTATGGAAGGTAGTTCAGTGTTGAGATTTTTGTTACTCCAATGGATGATAGTCTTTTCATTATGGAAGTTAGTTCTTTCTTAAGATTTTGTTACTCCAATGGATGGTATCCTTGTCATTATGGAATGTAGTTCATTATTGATATTTTGTTACTCTAGAAGATGATAGCCTTGTCATTATGCAAGGTAGTTCGTTGTTGAGATTTTATTACTCTAATGGATGGTAGCCTTGTCGTTATGGAAGGTTGTTTGTTGTTGAGATTTTGTTACTCCAATGGATGGTAGCCTTGTCGTTATGGAAGGTAGTTCGTTGTTGAGATTTTTGTTACTCCAATGGATGGTATCTTTGTCATTATGGAAGGTAGTTTGTTGTTGAGATTTTGTTACTCCAATGAATGGTAGCATTGTCATTATGGAAGGTAGTTTGTTGTTGAGATTTTGTTACTCCAAAGGATGGTAGCCTTGTCATTATGGAAGGTAGTTCGTTGTTAAGATTTTGTTACTCAAATGGATGGTAGCCTTGTCATTATGGAAGAAAGTTTGTTTTTGAGATTTTGTTACTCCAATGGATGGTAGCCTTGTCATTATGTTATGTAGTTTGTTGTTGAGATTTTGTTACTTCAATGGATGGTAGCCTTTTCATTACGGAAGGTAGTTCAGTGTTGAGATTTTTGTTACTCCAATGGATGATAGTCTTTTCATTATGGAAGTTAGTTCTGTCTTGAGTGTTTGTTACCCCAATGGAAGGTAGTCTAGTCATTATGGAATGTAGTTCATTGTTGAGATTTTGTTACTCTAGTAGATGATAGCCTTGTCATCATGGAAGGTTATTCGTTGTTAATATTTTGTTACTCCAATGGATGGTAGCCTTGTCGTTATGGAATGTAGTTTGTTGTTGAGATTTTGTTACTCAAACGGATGGTAGCCTTGTCATTATGGAATGTAGTTCGTTGTTGAGATTTTGTTACTCCAATGAATGGTAGCCTTGTATTTATGGAAGGTAGTTCAGTGTTGAGATTTTTGTTACTCCAATGGATGATAGTCTTTTCATTATGGAAGTTAGTTCTTTGTTGAGATTTTGTTACTCCAATGGATGGTATCCTTGTCATTATGGAATGTAGATTGTTATTTAGATTTTGTTACTCTAGTAGATGATAGCCTTGTCATTATGGAAGGTAGTTTGTTGTTGAGATTTTGTTACTCCAATGGATGGTAGCATTGTCGTTATGGAAGGTAGTTCGTTGTTGAGATTTTTGTTACTCCAATGAATGATAGCCTTGTAATTATGGAAGGTAGTTAAATGTTGAGATTTTTTTTACTCCAATGGATGGTAGTCTTTTCATTATGGAAGGTAGTTTGTTGTTGAGATTTTGTTACTCCAATGGATGGTAGCATTGTCATTATGGAAGGTAGTTTGTTGTTGAGATTTTGTTACTCCAAAGGATGGTAGCTTTGTCTTTATGGAAGGTAGTTCGTTGTTAAGATTTTTTTACTCAAATGGATGGTGGCCTTGTCATTATGGAAGAAAGTTCATTTTTGAGATTTTTTTACTCCAATGGATGGTAGCCTTGTCATTATGGAATGTAGTTCGTTGTTGAGATTTTGTTACTCCAATGGATGGTAGCCTTGTCGTTATGGAAGGTAGTTCGTTGTTGAGATTTTTGTTACTCCAATGAATGATAGCCTTGTAATTATGGAAGGTAGTTAAATGTTGAAATTTTTTTTACTCCAATGGATGGTAGCCTTTTCATTATGGAAGTAGTTTGTTGTTGAGATTTTTTTACTCAAATGGATGGTAGCCTTGTCATTATGGAATGTAGTTTGTTGTTGAGATTTTGTTACTCCAATGGATGGTAGCTTTGTCATTATGGAAGGTAGTTTGTTGTTGAGATTTTGTTACTCCAATGGATGGTAGCATTGTCATTATTGAAGGTAGTTTGTTGTTGAGATTTTGTTACTCCAAAGGATGGTAGCCTTGTCATTATGGAAGGTAGTTCGTTGTTAAGATTTTGTTACTCAAATGGATGGTAGCCTTGTCATTATGGAAGAAAGTTCGTTTTTGAGATTTTTTTACTCCAATGGATGGTAGCCTATTCATTATGGAACGTAGTTCGTTGTTGAGATTTTGTTACTCCAATGAATGGTATCCTTGTCTTTATGGAAGGTAGTTCAGTGTTGAGATTTTTGTTACTCCAATGGATGATAGTCTTTTCATTATGGAAGTTAGTTGTTTGTTGAGATTTTGTTACTCCAATGGATGGTATCCTTGTCATTATGGATTGTAGTTTATTGTTGAGATTTTGTTACTCTAGTAGATGATAGCCTTGTCATTATGGAAGGTAGTTTGTTGTTGAGATTTTGTTACTCCAATGGATGGTAGCCTTGTCGTTATGGAAGGTAGTCCGTTCAGAGAGATTTTTGTTACTCCAATGAATGATAGCCTTGTAATTATGGAAGGTAGTTCAATGTTGAAAATTTTTTTACTCCAATGGATGGTAGCCTTTTCATTATGGAAGTAGTTTGTTGTTGATATTTTTTTACTCAAATGGATGGTAGCCTTGTCATTATGGAATGTAGTTTGTTGTTGATATTTTGTTACTCCAATGGATGGTAGCCTTGTCATTATGGAAGGTAGTTTGTTGTTGAGATTTTGTTACTCCAATGGATGGTAGCATTGTCATTATGGAAGGTAGTTTGTTGTTGAGATTTTGTTACTCCAAAGGATGGTAGCCTTGTCATTATGGAAGGTAGTTCGTTGTTAAGATTTTATTACTCAAATTGATGGTAGCATTGTCATTATGGAAGAAAGTTCGTTGTTGAGATTTTGTTTACTCCAATGGATGGTAGCCTTGTCATTATGGAAGGTAGTTTGTTGTTGAGATTTTGTTACTCCAATGGATGGTAGCATTGTCATTATGGAAGGTAGTTTGTTGTTGAGATTTTGTTACTCCAAAGGATGGTAACCTTGTCATTATGGAAGGTAGTTTGTTGTTAAGATTTTGTTACTCAAATGGATGTTAGCTTTGTCATTATGGAAGAAAGTTCGTTTTTGAGATTTTTTTACTCCAATGGATGGTAGCCTTGTCATTATGTAATATAGTTTGTTGTTGAGATTTTGTTACTTCAATGGATGGTAGCCTTTTCATTACGGAAGGTAGTTCAGTGTTGAGATTTTTGTTACTCCAATGGATGATAGTCTTTTCATTATGGAAGTTAGTTCTGTCTTGAGATTTTGTTACCCCAATGGATGGTAGTCTAGTCATTATGGAATGTAGTTCATTGTTGAGATTTTGTTACTCTAGTAGATGATAGCCTTGTCATCATGGAAGGTTATTCGTTGTTGATATTTTGTTACTCCAATGGATTGTAGCCTTGTCGTTATGGAATGTAGTTTGTTGTTGAGATTTTGTTACTCAAACTGATGGTAGCCTTGTCATTATGGAATGTAGTTTGTTGTTGAGATTTTGTTACTCCAATGAATGGTAGCCTTGTATTTATGGAAGGTAGTTCAGTGTTGAGATTTTTGTTACTCCAATGGATGATAGTCTTTTCATTATGGAAGTTAGTTCTTTGTTGAGATTTTGGTACTCCAATGGATGGTATCCTTGTCATTATGCAAGGTAGTTCGTAGTTGAGATTTTGTTACTCCAATGGATGGTAGCCTTGTCGTTATGGAAGGTAGTTCGTTGTTGAGATTTTTGTTACTCCAATGGATGATAGCCTTGTAATTATGGAAGGTAGTTCAATGTTGAGATTTTTGTTACTCTAATGGATGGTAGCCTTTTCATTATGGAATTAGTTCGTTGTTGAGATTTTTTTACTCAAATGGATGGTAGCCTTGTCAATATGGAATGTAGTTCGTTGTTCAGATTTTGTTACTCCAATGGATGGTATCCTTTTCATTATGGAAGGTAGTTTGTGTTTGAGATTTTGTTACTCCAATGGATGGTAGCCTTGTAATTATAGAATGTAGTTCGTTGTTGAGATTTTTGTTACTCCAATGGATGGTAGCTGTGTCATTATGGATGGTATTGCGTTGTTGAGATTTTGTTACTCCTGTGGATGGTAGACTTGTCGTTATGGAAGGTAGTTCAGTGTTGAGATTTTTGTTACTCCAATGGATGATAGTCTTTTCATTATAGAAGTTAGTTCTGTGTTGAGATTTTGTTACTCAAATTGATGGTAGCCTTGTCATTATTGAATGTAGTTTGTTGTTGAGATTTTGTTAATCCAGTAGATGATAGCCTTGTCATTATGGAAGGTTATTCGTTGTTGAGATTTTGTTACACCAATGGATGGTAGCCTTGTCGTTATGAAATGTAGTTCGTTGTTGAGATGTTGTTACTCCAACGGATGGTAGCCTTGTCATTATGGAATGTAGTTTGTTGTTGATATTTTGTTACTCTAATGAATGGTAGCCTTGTCTTTATGGAAGGTAGTTCAGTGTTGAGATTTTTGCTACTCCAATGGATGATAGTCTTTTCATTATGGAAGTTAGTGCTTTGTTGAGATTTTGTTACTCCAGTAGATAATAGCCTTGTCATTATGCAAGGTAGTTCGTTGTTGAGATTTTGTTACTCCAATGGATGGTAGCCTTGTTGTTATGGAAGGTAGTTCGTTGTTGAGATTTTTGTTACTCGAATGGATGATAGCCTTGTAATTATGGAAGGTAGTTAAATGTTGAGATTTTTTTACTCCAATGGATGGTAGCCTTTTCATTATGGAAGGTAGTTCAATGTTGAGATTTTTTTACTCCAATGGATGGTAGCCTTTTCATTATGGAAGTAGTTTGTTGTTGAAATTTTTTACTCAAATGGATGGTAGCCTTGCCATTATGGAATGTAGTTTGTTGTTGAGATTTTGTTACTCCAATGGATGGTAGCCTTGTCATTATGGAAGGTAGTTTGTTGTTGAGATTTTGTTACTCCAAAGGATGGTAGCCTTGTCATTATGGAAGGTAGTTCATTGTTGAGATTTTGTTACTAAAATGGATGGTAGCCTTGTCATTATGGAAGAAAGTCCGTTGTTGAGATTTTGTTACTCCAATGGATGGTAGCCTTGTCATTATGGAATGAAGTTCGTTGTTGAGATTTTGTTACTCCAATGGATGGTATCCTTGTCGTTATGGAAGGTAGTTCAGTGTTGAGATTTTCGTTACTCCAATGGATGATAGTCTTTTCATTATGGAAGTTAGTTCTGTGTTGAGATTTTGTTACTCCAATGGATGGTAGCCTTGTCATTATGGAACGTAGTTTGTTGTTGAGATTTTGTTACTCCAGTAGATGACAGCCTTGTAATTATGGAAGGTTGTTCATTGTTGAGATTTTGTTATTCCAATGGATGGTAGCCTTGTCGTTAAGGAATGTAGGTCGTTGTTGATATTTTGTTACTCCAATGAATGGTAGCCTTGTATTTATGGTAGGTAGTTCAGTGTTTAGATTTTTGTTACATCAATGGATGATAGTCTTTTCATTATTGAAGTTAGTTCTTTGATGAGATTTTTTTAATCCAATGGATGGTAGCCCTGGCATTATGGAATGTAGTTCGTTGTTGAGATTTTGTTACTCCAGTAGATGGTAGCCTTGTCATTATGCAAGGTAGTTTGTTGTTGAGATTTTTGTTACTCCAATGGATGGTAGCCTTGTCATTATGGAATGTAGTTTGTTGTTGAGATTTTGTTACTCCAATGGATGGTAGCCTTGTCATTATGAAAGGTAATTTGTTGTTGAGATTTTGTTACTGCAATGGATGGTAGCATTGTCATTATGGAAGGTAGTTTGTTGTTGAGATTTTGTTACTCAAATGGAAGGTAGCCTTGTCATTATGGAAGAAAGTTTGTTGTTGAGATTTTGTTACTCCAATGGGTGGTAGACTTGTCATTATGGAATGTAGTTCGTTGTTGAGATTTTGTTACTCCAATGGATGGTAGCCTTGTCGTTATGTAAGGTAGCCTTTTCATTATGGATGTTAGTTCTCTGTTGATATTTTGTTACTCCAATGGATGGTAGCCTTGTCATTATGGAATGTAGTTCGTTGTTGAGATTTTGTTACTCCAATAGATGATAGCCTTGTCATTATGGAAAGTTATTCGTTGTTGAGATTTTGTTACTCCAATTGATGGTAGCCTTGTCGTTATGGAATGTATTTCGTTGTTGAGATTTTGTAACTCCAATGGATGGTAGCCTTGTCATTATGGAATGTAGTTTGTTTTTGAGATTTTGTTACTCCAATGAATGGTAGCCTTGTCTTTATGGAAGGTAGTTCAGTGTTGAGATTTTTGTTACTCCAATGGATGATAGTCTTTTCATTATGGAAGTTAGTTCTTTGTTGAGATTTTGTTACTCCAATGGATGGTAGACTTGTCATTATGGAATGTAGTTCGTTGTTGAGATTTTGTTACTCTAGTAGATGATAGCCTTGTCATTATGCAAGGTAGTTCGTTGTTGAGATTTTTGTTACTCCAATGGATGATAGCCTTGTAATTATGGAAGGTAGTTCAATGTTGAGATTTTTGTTACTCCAATGGATGGTAGCCTTTTCATTATGGAAGGTAGTTCAATGTTGAGATTTTTGTTACTCCAATGGATGGTAGCCTTTTCATTATGGAAGTAGTTCGTTGTTGAGATTTTTTTACTCAAATGGATGGTAGCCTTGTAATTATATAAGGTAGTTCGTTGTTGAGATTATGGAAGGTAGTTCAATGTTGAGATTTTGTTACTCCAATGGATGGTAGCCTTGTAATTATAGAAGGTAGTTCGTTGTTTAGATTTTTTTTTACTCCAAAGGATGGTAGCTGTGTCATTATCGATGGTAGTGCGTTGTTGAGATTTTGTTACACCAATGGATGGTAGCCTTGTCATTAAGGAATTTAGTTTGTTGTTGAGATTTTGTTACTCCAGTAGATGATAGCCTTGTAATTATGGAAGGTTGTTCGTTGTTGAGATTTTGTTACTCCAATGGATGGTAGCCTTGTCATTATGGAATGTAGTTTGTTGTTGAGATTTTGTTACTCCAATGGATGGTAGCCTTGTCGTTATGGAAGGTAGTTCAGTGTTGAGATTTTTGTTACTCCAATGGATGATAGTCTTTTCATTATGGAAGTTAGTTCTGTGTTGAGACTTTGTTTCTCCAATGGATGGTAGCCTTGTCATTATGGAATGTAGTTTTTTGTTGAGATTTTGTTACTCCATTAGATGATAGCCTTGTCATTATGGAAGGTTATTCGTTGTTCAGATTTTGTTACTCCTATGGATGGTAGCCTTGTCGTTATGGAATGTAGTTCTTTGTTGAGATTTTGTTACTCCAATAGATGGTAGCCTTGTCATTATGGAATGTAGTTCGTTGTTGAGATTTTGTTACTCCAGTAGATGATAGCCTTTTCATTATGCAAGGTAGTTCGTTGTTGAGATTTTTGTTACTCTCATGGATTGTAGCCTTGTCATTATGGAATGTAGTTTGTTGTTGATATTTAGTTACTGCAATGGATGTTAGTCTTTTCATTATGGAAGGTTATTCGTCGTTGAGATTTTGTTACTCCAATGGATGGTAGCCTTGTCATTATAGATGGTAGCCTTGTCGTTATGAAAAGTAGTTCGTTGTTGATATTTTTTTACTCCAATGGATGGTAGCCTTGTCATTATGGAATGTAGTTCGTTGTTGAGATTTTGTTACTCCAATGAATGGTAGCCTTGTCTTTATGGAAGGTAGTTCAGTGTTGAGATTTTTGTTACTCCAATGAATGATAGTCTTTTCATTATGGAAGTTAGTTCTTTGTTGAGATTTTGTTACTCCAATGGATGGTAGCCTTGTCATTATGGAATGTAGTTCGTTGTTGAGATTTTGTTACTCTAGTAGAATGTAGCCTTTTCATTATGCAAGGTAGTTCGTTGTTGGGATTTTGTTACTCCAATGGATGGTAGCCTTGTCGTTATAGAAGGTAGTTCGTTGTTGAGATTTTTGGTACCCCAATGGATGATAGCCTTGTAATTATGGAAGGTAGTTCAATGTTGAGATTTTTGTTACTCCAATTGATGGTAGCCTTTTCATTATGGAAGTAGTTCGTTGTTGAGATTTTTTTACTCAAATGGATGGTAGCCTTGTCAATATGGAATGTAGTTCGTTGTTGATATTTTGTTACTCCAATGGATGTTAGCCTTTTTTATTATGGAAGGTAGTTTGTTATTGATATTTTGTTACTCCAATGGATGGTAGCCTTGTAATTATAGAAGGTAGTTCGTTGTTGAGATTTTTGTTACTCCAATGGATGGTAGCTGTGTCATTATGGATGGTAGTGCGTTGTTGATATTTTGTTACACCAATGGATGGTAGCCTTGTCATTAAGGAATTTAGTTTGTTGTTGATATTTTGTTACTCCAGTAGATGATAGCCTTGTCATTAAGGAAGGTTGTTCGTTGTTGAGATTTTGTTACTCCTATGGATGGTAGCCTTGTCGTTATGGTATGTAGTTTGTTATTGAGATTTGGTTACTCCAATGGATGGTAGCCTTGTCATTATGGAATGTAGTTTGTTGTTGAGATTTTGTTACTCCAATGAATGGTAGCCTTGTCTTTATGGAAGGTAGTTCAGTATTGAGATTTTTGTTACTCGAATGGATGATAGTCTTTTCATTATGGAAGTTAGTTCTATGTTAATATTTTGTTACTCCAATGGATGGTAGCCTAGTCATTATGGAAAAAAGTTTGTTGTTGAGATTTTGTTACTCCAATGTATGGTAGCCTTGTCATTATGGAATGTAGTTCGTTGTTAAGATTTTGTTACTCCAATGGATGGTAGCCTTGTCGTTATGGAAGGTAGTTCAGTGTTGAGATTTTGGTTACTCCAATGGATGATAGTCTTTTCATTATGGAAGTTAGTTATGTGTTGAGATTTTGTTACTCCAATGGATGGTAGCATTGTCATTATGGAATGTAGTTCGTTGTTGAGATTTTGTTATTCAGTAGATGATAGCCTTGTCATTATGGAATGTTATTCGTCGTTGAGATTTTGTTAATCCAATGGATGGTAGCCTTGTCATTATAGATGGTAGCCTTGTCGTTATGAAAAGTAGTTCGTTGTTGAGATTTTGTTACTCCAATGGATGGTAGCCTTTTCATTATGGAATGTAGTTCGTTGTTGAGATTTTTTTACTCCAATGAATGGTAGCCTTGTCTTTATGGAAGGTAGTTCAGTGTTGAGATTTTTGTTACTCCAATGAATGATAGTCTTTTCATTATGGAAGTTAGTTCTTTGTTGAGATTTTGTTACTCCAATGGATGGTAGCCTTGTCATTATGGAATGTAGTTCGTTGTTGAGATTTTGTTACTCCAGTAGATGATAGCCTTTTCACTATGCAAGGTAGTTCGTTGTTGGGATTTTGTTACTCCAATGGATGGTAGCCTTGTTGTTATAGAAGGTAGTTCGTTGTTGAGATTTTTGTAACTCCAATGGATGATAGCCTTGTAAATATGGAAGGTAGTTCAATGTTGATATTTTTGTTACTCCAATGGATGGTAGCCTTTTCATTATTGAAGTAGTTCGTTGTTGATATTTTTTTACTCAATGGATGGTAGCCTTGTCAATATGGAATGTAGTTTGTTGTTGAGATTTTGTTACTTCAATGGATGTTAGCCTTTTTATTATGGAAGGTAGTTTTTTGTTGAGATTTTGTTACTCCAAGGGATGGTAGCCATGTAATTATAGAAGGTAGTTCATTGTTGAGATTTTTGTTACTCCAATGGATGGTAGTTGTGTCATTATGGATGGTAGTGCGTTGTTGATATTTTGTTACACCAAGGGATGGTAGACTTGTCATTAAGGAATTTAGTTTGTTGTTGAGATTTTGTTACTCCAGTAGATGATAGCATTGTCATTAAGGAAGGTTGTTCGTTGTTGAGATTTCGTTACTCCTATGGATGGTAGCCTTGTCGTTATGGAATGTAGTTTGTTATTGAGATTTGGTTACTCCAATGGATGGTAGCATTGTCATTATGAAATGTAGTTGGTTGTTGAGATTTTGTTACTCCAATGAATGGTAGCCTTGTCTTTATGGAAGGTAGTTCAGTGTTGAGATTTTTGTTACTCGAATGGATGATAGTCTTTTAATTATGGAAGTTAGTTCTTTATTGATATTTTGTTACTCCAATGGATGGTAGCCTTGTCGTTATGGAAGGTAGTTCGTTGTTGAGATTTTTGTTACTCCAATGGATGATAGCCTTGTAATTATGGAAGGTAGTTCAATGTTGATATTTTTGTTACTCCAATGGATGGTAGCCTTTTCATTATGAAAGTAGTTCGTTGTTGATATTTTTTTACTCAAATGGATGGTAGCCTTGTCAATATGGAATGTAGTTCGTTGTTGAGATTTTGTTACTCGAATGGATGGTAGCCTTGTCATTATGGAAGGTAGTTTGTTGTTGAGATTTTGTAACTCCAATGGATGGTAGCCTTGTCAATATGGAATGTAGTTCGTTGTTGAGATTTTGTTACTCCAATGTATGGTAGCCTTGTCATTATGGAAGGTAGTTTGTTGTTGAGATTTTGTTACTCCAATGGATAGTAGCCTTGTAATTATAAAAGTTAGTTCGTTGTTGAGATTTTTGTTACTCCAATGGATGGTAGGTGTGTCATTATGGATGGTAGTGCATTGTTGAGATTTTGTTACACCAATGGATCGTAGCCTTGTGATTATGGAATTTAGTTCGTTGTTGAGATTTTGTTACTCCAGTAGATGATAGCCTTGTCATTATGGAAGGTTGTTCGTTGTTGAGATTTTGTTACTCCAATGGATGGTAGCCTTGTCGTTACGGAATGTAGTTCGTTGTTGGGATTTTGTTACTCCAATGGATGGTAGACTTGTCATTATGGAATGTAGTTCGTTGTTGAGATTTTGTTACTCCAATGAATGGTAGCCTTGTCTTTGTGGAAGGTAGTTCAGTGTTGAGATTTTTGTTACTCCAATGGATGATAGTCTTTTCATTATGGAAGTTAGTTCTTTGTTGAGATTTTGTTACTCCAATGGATGGTAGCCTTGTCATTATGGAATGTAGTTGATTGTTGAGATTTTGTTACTCCAGTAGATAATAGCCTTGTCATTATGGAAGGTAGTTTGTTGTTGAGATTTTGTTACTCCAATGGATGGTAGCCTTGTCGTTATGGAAGGTAGTTCGTTGTTGAGATTTTTGTTACTCCAAAAAATAATAGCCTTGTAATTATGGAAGGTAGTTCAATGTTGAGATTTTTTTTACTATAATGGATGGTAGCCTTTTCATTATGGAAGTAGTTTGTTGTTGAGATTTTTTTACTCCAATGGATGGTAGCCTTTTCATTATGGAATGTAGTTCGTTGTTGAGATTTTGTTACTCAAGTAGATGATAGCCTTGTCATTATGGAAGGTAGTTTCTTGTTCAGATTTTGTTACTCCAATGGATGGTAGCCTTGTTGTTATGGAAGGTAGTTCGTTGTTGAGATTTTTTTACTCCAATGAATGATAGCCTTGTAATTATGGAAGGTAGTTCAATGTTGAGATTTTTTTTACTCCAATGGATGGTAGCCTTTTCATTATGGAAGTAGTTCGTTGTTGAGATTTTTTTTACTCAAATGGATGGTAGCCTTGTGAATATGGAATGTAGTTCGTTGTTGAGATTTTGTTACTCCAATGGATGTTAGCCTTTTTATTATGGAAGGTAGTTTGTTGTTCAGATTTTGTTACTCCAATGGATGGTAGCCTTGTAATTATAGAAGGTAGTTCGTTGTTGAGATTTTTGTTACTCCAATGGATGGTAGCTGTGTCATTATGGATGGTAGTGCATTGTTGATATTTTGTTACACCAAGGGATGGTAGCCTTGTCGTTAAGGAATTTAGTTTGTTGTTGAGATTTTGTTACTCCAGTAGATGATAGCCTTGTCATTAAGGAAGGTTGTTCGTTGTTGAGATTTCGTTACTCCCATGGATGGTAGCCTTGTCGTTATGGAATGTAGTTTGTTATTGAGATTTGGTTACTCCAATGGATGGTAGCCTTGTCATTATGAAATGTAGTTTGTTGTTTAGATTTTGTTACTCCAATGAATGGTAGCCTTGTCTTTATGGAAGGTAGTTCAGTGTTGAGATTTTTGTTACTCGAATGGATGATAGTCTTTTCATTACGGAAGTTAGTTCTTTATTGATATTTTGTTACTCCAATGTATGGTAGCCTTGTCGTTATGGAAGGTAGTTCGTTGTTGAGATTTTTGTTACTCCAATGGATGATAGCCTTGTAATTATGGAAGGTAGTTCAATGTTGAGATTTTTGTTACTCCAATGGATGGTAGCCTTTTCATTATGGAAGTAGTTCGTTGTTGATATTTTTTTACTCAAATGGATGGTAGCCTTGTCAATATGGAATGTAGTTCGTTGTTGAGATTTTGTTACTCGAATGGATGGTAGCCTTGTCATTATGGAAGGTAGTTTGTTGTTGAGATTTTGTAACTCCAATGGATGGTAGCCTTGTCAATATGGAATGTAGTTCGTTGTTGAGATTTTGTTACTCCAATGTATGGTAGCCTTGTCATTATGGAAGGTAGTTTGTTGTTGAGATTTTGTTACTCCAATGGATGGTAGCCTTGTAATTATAAAAGTTAGTTCGTTGTTGAGATTTTTGTTACTCCAATGGATGGTAGGTGTGTCATTATGGATGGTAGTGCGTTGTTGAGATTTTGTTACACCAATGGATGGTAGCCTTGTGATTATGGAATTTAGTTCAATGTTGAGATTTTGTTACTCCAGTAGATGATAGCCTTGTCATTATGGAAGGTTGTTCGTTGTTGAGATTTTTTTACTCCAATGGATGGTAGCCTTGTCGTTATGGAATGTAGTTCGTTGTTGATATTTTGTTACTCCAATGGATGGTAGACTTGTCATTATGGAATGTAGTTCGTTGTTGAGATTTTGTTACTCCAATGAATGGTAGCCTTGTCTTTATGGAAGGTAGTTCAGTGTTGAGATTTTTGTTACTCTAATGGATGATAGTCTTTTCGTTATGGAAGTTAGTTCTTTGTTGAGATTTTGTTACTCCAATGGATGGAAGCCTTGTCATTATGGAATGTAGTTCATTGTTGAGATTTTGTTACTCCAGTAGATGATAGCCTTGTCATTATGGAAGGTAGTTTGTTGTTGAGATTTTGTTACTCCAATGGATGGTAGCCTTGTCGTTATGGAAGGTAGTTCGTTGTTGAGATTTTTTTTACTCCAAAAAATAATAGCCTTGTAATTATGGAAAGTAGTACAGTGTTGAGATTTTTTTTACTCCAATGGATGGTAGCCTTTTCATTATGGAAGTTGTTTGTTGTTGAGATTTTTTTACTCCAATGGATGGTAGCCTTGTCATTATGGAATGTAGTTCGTTGTTGAGATTTTGTTACTCAAGTAGATGATAGCCTTGTCATTATGGAAGGTAGTTTCTTGTTCAGATTTTGTTACTCCATTGGATGGTAGCCTTGTCGTTATGGAAGGTAATTCGTTGTTGAGATTTTTTTTACTCCAATGAATGATAGCCTTGTAATTATGGAAGGTAGTTCAATGTTGAGATTTTTTTTACTCCAATGGATGGTAGCCTTTTCATTATGGAAGTAGTTTGTTGTTGATATTTTTTACTCAAATGGATGGTAGCTTTGCCATTATGGAATATCGTTTGTTGTTAAGATTTTGTTACTCCGATGGATGGTATCCTTGTCATTATGGAAGATATTTTGTTGTTGAGATTTTTTTACTTCAATGGATGGTAGCCTTGTCATTATGGAATGTAGTTCGTTGTTGAGATTTTGTTACTCAAGTAGATGATAGCCTTGTCATTATGGAAGGTAGTTTCTTGTTCAGATTTTGTTACTCCAATGGATGGTAGCCTTGTCGTTATGGAAGGTAGTTCGTTGTTGAGATTTTTTTTACTCCAATGAATGATAGCCTTGTAATTATGGAAGGTAGTTCGTTGTTAAGATTTTATTACTCAAATTGATGGTAGCATTGTCATTATGGAAGAAAGTTCGTTGTTGAGATTTTGTTTACTCCAATGGATGGTAGCCTTGTCATTATGGAAGGTAGTTTATTGTTGAGATTTTGTTACTCCAATGGATGGTAGCATTGTCATTATGGAAGGTAGTTTGTTGTTGAGATTTTGTTACTCCAAAGGATGGTAACCTTGTCATTATGGAAGGTAGTTTGTTGTTAAGATTTTGTTACTCAAATGGATGTTAGCTTTGTCATTATGGAAGAAAGTTCGTTTTTGAGATTTTTTTACTCCAATGGATGGTAGCCTTGTCATTATGTAATATAGTTTGTTGTTGAGATTTTGTTACTTCAATGGATGGTAGCCTTTTCATTACGGAAGGTAGTTCAGTGTTGAGATTTTTGTTACTCCAATGGATGATAGTCTTTTCATTATGGAAGTTAGTTCTGTCTTGAGATTTTGTTACCCCAATGGATGGTAGTCTAGTCATTATGGAATGTAGTTCATTGTTGAGATTTTGTTACTCTAGTAGATGATAGCCTTGTCATCATGGAAGGTTATTCGTTGTTGATATTTTGTTACTCCAATGGATTGTAGCCTTGTCGTTATGGAATGTAGTTTGTTGTTGAGATTTTGTTACTCAAACTGATGGTAGCCTTGTCATTATGGAATGTAGTTTGTTGTTGAGATTTTGTTACTCCAATGAATGGTAGCCTTGTATTTATGGAAGGTAGTTCAGTGTTGAGATTTTTGTTACTCCAATGGATGATAGTCTTTTCATTATGGAAGTTAGTTCTTTGTTGAGATTTTGGTACTCCAATGGATGGTATCCTTGTCATTATGCAAGGTAGTTCGTAGTTGAGATTTTGTTACTCCAATGGATGGTAGCCTTGTCGTTATGGAAGGTAGTTCGTTGTTGAGATTTTTGTTACTCCAATGGATGATAGCCTTGTAATTATGGAAGGTAGTTCAATGTTGAGATTTTTGTTACTCTAATGGATGGTAGCCTTTTCATTATGGAATTAGTTCGTTGTTGAGATTTTTTTACTCAAATGGATGGTAGCCTTGTCAATATGGAATGTAGTTCGTTGTTCAGATTTTGTTACTCCAATGGATGGTATCCTTTTCATTATGGAAGGTAGTTTGTGTTTGAGATTTTGTTACTCCAATGGATGGTAGCCTTGTAATTATAGAATGTAGTTCGTTGTTGAGATTTTTGTTACTCCAATGGATGGTAGCTGTGTCATTATGGATGGTATTGCGTTGTTGAGATTTTGTTACTCCTGTGGATGGTAGACTTGTCGTTATGGAAGGTAGTTCAGTGTTGAGATTTTTGTTACTCCAATGGATGATAGTCTTTTCATTATAGAAGTTAGTTCTGTGTTGAGATTTTGTTACTCAAATTGATGGTAGCCTTGTCATTATTGAATGTAGTTTGTTGTTGAGATTTTGTTAATCCAGTAGATGATAGCCTTGTCATTATGGAAGGTTATTCGTTGTTGAGATTTTGTTACACCAATGGATGGTAGCCTTGTCGTTATGAAATGTAGTTCGTTGTTGAGATGTTGTTACTCCAACGGATGGTAGCCTTGTCATTATGGAATGTAGTTTGTTGTTGATATTTTGTTACTCTAATGAATGGTAGCCTTGTCTTTATGGAAGGTAGTTCAGTGTTGAGATTTTTGCTACTCCAATGGATGATAGTCTTTTCATTATGGAAGTTAGTGCTTTGTTGAGATTTTGTTACTCCAGTAGATAATAGCCTTGTCATTATGCAAGGTAGTTCGTTGTTGAGATTTTGTTACTCCAATGGATGGTAGCCTTGTTGTTATGGAAGGTAGTTCGTTGTTGAGATTTTTGTTACTCGAATGGATGATAGCCTTGTAATTATGGAAGGTAGTTAAATGTTGAGATTTTTTTACTCCAATGGATGGTAGCCTTTTCATTATGGAAGGTAGTTCAATGTTGAGATTTTTTTACTCCAATGGATGGTAGCCTTTTCATTATGGAAGTAGTTTGTTGTTGAAATTTTTTACTCAAATGGATGGTAGCCTTGCCATTATGGAATGTAGTTTGTTGTTGAGATTTTGTTACTCCAATGGATGGTAGCCTTGTCATTATGGAAGGTAGTTTGTTGTTGAGATTTTGTTACTCCAAAGGATGGTAGCCTTGTCATTATGGAAGGTAGTTCATTGTTGAGATTTTGTTACTAAAATGGATGGTAGCCTTGTCATTATGGAAGAAAGTCCGTTGTTGAGATTTTGTTACTCCAATGGATGGTAGCCTTGTCATTATGGAATGAAGTTCGTTGTTGAGATTTTGTTACTCCAATGGATGGTATCCTTGTCGTTATGGAAGGTAGTTCAGTGTTGAGATTTTCGTTACTCCAATGGATGATAGTCTTTTCATTATGGAAGTTAGTTCTGTGTTGAGATTTTGTTACTCCAATGGATGGTAGCCTTGTCATTATGGAACGTAGTTTGTTGTTGAGATTTTGTTACTCCAGTAGATGACAGCCTTGTAATTATGGAAGGTTGTTCATTGTTGAGATTTTGTTATTCCAATGGATGGTAGCCTTGTCGTTAAGGAATGTAGGTCGTTGTTGATATTTTGTTACTCCAATGAATGGTAGCCTTGTATTTATGGTAGGTAGTTCAGTGTTTAGATTTTTGTTACATCAATGGATGATAGTCTTTTCATTATTGAAGTTAGTTCTTTGATGAGATTTTTTTAATCCAATGGATGGTAGCCCTGGCATTATGGAATGTAGTTCGTTGTTGAGATTTTGTTACTCCAGTAGATGGTAGCCTTGTCATTATGCAAGGTAGTTTGTTGTTGAGATTTTTGTTACTCCAATGGATGGTAGCCTTGTCATTATGGAATGTAGTTTGTTGTTGAGATTTTGTTACTCCAATGGATGGTAGCCTTGTCATTATGAAAGGTAATTTGTTGTTGAGATTTTGTTACTGCAATGGATGGTAGCATTGTCATTATGGAAGGTAGTTTGTTGTTGAGATTTTGTTACTCAAATGGAAGGTAGCCTTGTCATTATGGAAGAAAGTTTGTTGTTGAGATTTTGTTACTCCAATGGGTGGTAGACTTGTCATTATGGAATGTAGTTCGTTGTTGAGATTTTGTTACTCCAATGGATGGTAGCCTTGTCGTTATGTAAGGTAGCCTTTTCATTATGGATGTTAGTTCTCTGTTGATATTTTGTTACTCCAATGGATGGTAGCCTTGTCATTATGGAATGTAGTTCGTTGTTGAGATTTTGTTACTCCAATAGATGATAGCCTTGTCATTATGGAAAGTTATTCGTTGTTGAGATTTTGTTACTCCAATTGATGGTAGCCTTGTCGTTATGGAATGTATTTCGTTGTTGAGATTTTGTAACTCCAATGGATGGTAGCCTTGTCATTATGGAATGTAGTTCGTTTTTGAGATTTTGTTACTCCAATGAATGGTAGCCTTGTCTTTATGGAAGGTAGTTCAGTGTTGAGATTTTTGTTACTCCAATGGATGATAGTCTTTTCATTATGGAAGTTAGTTCTTTGTTGAGATTTTGTTACTCCAATGGATGGTAGACTTGTCATTATGGAATGTAGTTCGTTGTTGAGATTTTGTTACTCTAGTAGATGATAGCCTTGTCATTATGCAAGGTAGTTCGTTGTTGAGATTTTTGTTACTCCAATGGATGATAGCCTTGTAATTATGGAAGGTAGTTCAATGTTGAGATTTTTGTTACTCCAATGGATGGTAGCCTTTTCATTATGGAAGGTAGTTCAATGTTGAGATTTTTGTTACTCCAATGGATGGTAGCCTTTTCATTATGGAAGTAGTTCGTTGTTGAGATTTTTTTACTCAAATGGATGGTAGCCTTGTAATTATATAAGGTAGTTCGTTGTTGAGATTATGGAAGGTAGTTCAATGTTGAGATTTTGTTACTCCAATGGATGGTAGCCTTGTAATTATAGAAGGTAGTTCGTTGTTTAGATTTTTTTTTACTCCAAAGGATGGTAGCTGTGTCATTATCGATGGTAGTGCGTTGTTGAGATTTTGTTACACCAATGGATGGTAGCCTTGTCATTAAGGAATTTAGTTTGTTGTTGAGATTTTGTTACTCCAGTAGATGATAGCCTTGTAATTATGGAAGGTTGTTCGTTGTTGAGATTTTGTTACTCCAATGGATGGTAGCCTTGTCATTATGGAATGTAGTTTGTTGTTGAGATTTTGTTACTCCAATGGATGGTAGCCTTGTCGTTATGGAAGGTAGTTCAGTGTTGAGATTTTTGTTACTCCAATGGATGATAGTCTTTTCATTATGGAAGTTAGTTCTGTGTTGAGACTTTGTTTCTCCAATGGATGGTAGCCTTGTCATTATGGAATGTAGTTTTTTGTTGAGATTTTGTTACTCCATTAGATGATAGCCTTGTCATTATGGAAGGTTATTCGTTGTTCAGATTTTGTTACTCCTATGGATGGTAGCCTTGTCGTTATGGAATGTAGTTCTTTGTTGAGATTTTGTTACTCCAATAGATGGTAGCCTTGTCATTATGGAATGTAGTTCGTTGTTGAGATTTTGTTACTCCAGTAGATGATAGCCTTTTCATTATGCAAGGTAGTTCGTTGTTGAGATTTTTGTTACTCTCATGGATTGTAGCCTTGTCATTATGGAATGTAGTTTGTTGTTGATATTTAGTTACTGCAATGGATGTTAGTCTTTTCATTATGGAAGGTTATTCGTCGTTGAGATTTTGTTACTCCAATGGATGGTAGCCTTGTCATTATAGATGGTAGCCTTGTCGTTATGAAAAGTAGTTCGTTGTTGATATTTTTTTACTCCAATGGATGGTAGCCTTGTCATTATGGAATGTAGTTCGTTGTTGAGATTTTGTTACTCCAATGAATGGTAGCCTTGTCTTTATGGAAGGTAGTTCAGTGTTGAGATTTTTGTTACTCCAATGAATGATAGTCTTTTCATTATGGAAGTTAGTTCTTTGTTGAGATTTTGTTACTCCAATGGATGGTAGCCTTGTCATTATGGAATGTAGTTCGTTGTTGAGATTTTGTTACTCTAGTAGAATGTAGCCTTTTCATTATGCAAGGTAGTTCGTTGTTGGGATTTTGTTACTCCAATGGATGGTAGCCTTGTCGTTATAGAAGGTAGTTCGTTGTTGAGATTTTTGGTACCCCAATGGATGATAGCCTTGTAATTATGGAAGGTAGTTCAATGTTGAGATTTTTGTTACTCCAATTGATGGTAGCCTTTTCATTATGGAAGTAGTTCGTTGTTGAGATTTTTTTACTCAAATGGATGGTAGCCTTGTCAATATGGAATGTAGTTCGTTGTTGATATTTTGTTACTCCAATGGATGTTAGCCTTTTTTATTATGGAAGGTAGTTTGTTATTGATATTTTGTTACTCCAATGGATGGTAGCCTTGTAATTATAGAAGGTAGTTCGTTGTTGAGATTTTTGTTACTCCAATGGATGGTAGCTGTGTCATTATGGATGGTAGTGCGTTGTTGATATTTTGTTACACCAATGGATGGTAGCCTTGTCATTAAGGAATTTAGTTTGTTGTTGATATTTTGTTACTCCAGTAGATGATAGCCTTGTCATTAAGGAAGGTTGTTCGTTGTTGAGATTTTGTTACTCCTATGGATGGTAGCCTTGTCGTTATGGTATGTAGTTTGTTATTGAGATTTGGTTACTCCAATGGATGGTAGCCTTGTCATTATGGAATGTAGTTTGTTGTTGAGATTTTGTTACTCCAATGAATGGTAGCCTTGTCTTTATGGAAGGTAGTTCAGTATTGAGATTTTTGTTACTCGAATGGATGATAGTCTTTTCATTATGGAAGTTAGTTCTATGTTAATATTTTGTTACTCCAATGGATGGTAGCCTAGTCATTATGGAAAAAAGTTTGTTGTTGAGATTTTGTTACTCCAATGTATGGTAGCCTTGTCATTATGGAATGTAGTTCGTTGTTAAGATTTTGTTACTCCAATGGATGGTAGCCTTGTCGTTATGGAAGGTAGTTCAGTGTTGAGATTTTGGTTACTCCAATGGATGATAGTCTTTTCATTATGGAAGTTAGTTATGTGTTGAGATTTTGTTACTCCAATGGATGGTAGCATTGTCATTATGGAATGTAGTTCGTTGTTGAGATTTTGTTATTCAGTAGATGATAGCCTTGTCATTATGGAATGTTATTCGTCATTGAGATTTTGTTAATCCAATGGATGGTAGCCTTGTCATTATAGATGGTAGCCTTGTCGTTATGAAAAGTAGTTCGTTGTTGAGATTTTGTTACTCCAATGGATGGTAGCCTTGTCATTATGGAATGTAGTTCGTTGTTGAGATTTTTTTACTCCAATGAATGGTAGCCTTGTCTTTATGGAAGGTAGTTCAGTGTTGAGATTTTTGTTACTCCAATGAATGATAGTCTTTTCATTATGGAAGTTAGTTCTTTGTTGAGATTTTGTTACTCCAATGGATGGTAGCCTTGTCATTATGGAATGTAGTTCGTTGTTGAGATTTTGTTACTCCAGTAGATGATAGCCTTTTCATTATGCAAGGTAGTTCGTTGTTGGGATTTTGTTACTCCAATGGATGGTAGCCTTGTTGTTATAGAAGGTAGTTCGTTGTTGAGATTTTTGTAACTCCAATGGATGATAGCCTTGTAAATATGGAAGGTAGTTCAATGTTGATATTTTTGTTACTCCAATGGATGGTAGCCTTTTCATTATTGAAGTAGTTCGTTGTTGATATTTTTTTACTCAATGGATGGTAGCCTTGTCAATATGGAATGTAGTTTGTTGTTGAGATTTTGTTACTCCAATGGATGTTAGCCTTTTTATTATGGAAGGTAGTTTTTTGTTGAGATTTTGTTACTCCAAGGGATGGTAGCCATGTAATTATAGAAGGTAGTTCATTGTTGAGATTTTTGTTACTCCAATGGATGGTAGTTGTGTCATTATAGATGGTAGTGCGTTGTTGATATTTTGTTACACCAAGGGATGGTAGACTTGTCATTAAGGAATTTAGTTTGTTGTTGAGATTTTGTTACTCCAGTAGATGATAGCATTGTCATTAAGGAAGGTTGTTCGTTGTTGAGATTTCGTTACTCCTATGGATGGTAGCCTTGTCGTTATGGAATGTAGTTTGTTATTGAGATTTGGTTACTCCAATGGATGGTAGCATTGTCATTATGAAATGTAGTTGGTTGTTGAGATTTTGTTACTCCAATGAATGGTAGCCTTGTCTTTATGGAAGGTAGTTCAGTGTTGAGATTTTTGTTACTCGAATGGATGATAGTCTTTTAATGATGGAAGTTAGTTCTTTATTGATATTTTGTTACTCCAATGGATGGTAGCCTTGTCGTTATGGAAGGTAGTTCGTTGTTGAGATTTTTGTTACTCCAATGGATGGTAGACTTGTCATTATGGAATGTAGTTCGTTGTTGAGATTTTGTTACTCCAATGAATGGTAGCCTTGTCTTTGTGGAAGGTAGTTCAGTGTTGAGATTTTTGTTACTCCAATGGATGATAGTCTTTTCATTATGGAAGTTAGTTCTTTGTTGAGATTTTGTTACTCCAATGGATGGTAGCCTTGTCATTATGGAATGTAGTTGATTGTTGAGATTTTGTTACTCCAGTAGATAATAGCCTTGTCATTATGGAAGGTAGTTTGTTGTTGAGATTTTGTTACTCCAATGGATGGTAGCCTTGTCGTTATGGAAGGTAGTTCGTTGTTGAGATTTTTGTTACTCCAAAAAATAATAGCCTTGTAATTATGGAAGGTAGTTCAATGTTGAGATTTTTTTTACTATAATGGATGGTAGCCTTTTCATTATGGAAGTAGTTTGTTGTTGAGATTTTTTTACTCCAATGGATGGTAGCCTTTTCATTATGGAATGTAGTTCGTTGTTGAGATTTTGTTACTCAAGTAGATGATAGCCTTGTCATTATGGAAGGTAGTTTCTTGTTCAGATTTTGTTACTCCAATGGATGGTAGCCTTGTTGTTATGGAAGGTAGTTCGTTGTTGAGATTTTTTTTACTCCAATGAATGATAGCCTTGTAATTATGGAAGGTAGTTCAATGTTGAGATTTTTTTTACTCCAATGGATGGTAGCCTTTTCATTATGGAAGTAGTTCGTTGTTGAGATTTTTTTTACTCAAATGGATGGTAGCCTTGTGAATATGGAATGTAGTTCGTTGTTGAGATTTTGTTACTCCAATGGATGTTAGCCTTTTTATTATGGAAGGTAGTTTGTTGTTCAGATTTTGTTACTCCAATGGATGGTAGCCTTGTAATTATAGAAGGTAGTTCGTTGTTGAGATTTTTGTTACTCCAATGGATGGTAGCTGTGTCATTATGGATGGTAGTGCATTGTTGATATTTTGTTACACCAAGGGATGGTAGCCTTGTCGTTAAGGAATTTAGTTTGTTGTTGAGATTTTGTTACTCCAGTAGATGATAGCCTTGTCATTAAGGAAGGTTGTTCGTTGTTGAGATTTCGTTACTCCCATGGATGGTAGCCTTGTCGTTATGGAATGTAGTTTGTTATTGAGATTTGGTTACTCCAATGGATGGTAGCCTTGTCATTATGAAATGTAGTTTGTTGTTTAGATTTTGTTACTCCAATGAATGGTAGCCTTGTCTTTATGGAAGGTAGTTCAGTGTTGAGATTTTTGTTACTCGAATGGATGATAGTCTTTTCATTACGGAAGTTAGTTCTTTATTGATATTTTGTTACTCCAATGTATGGTAGCCTTGTCGTTATGGAAGGTAGTTCGTTGTTGAGATTTTTGTTACTCCAATGGATGATAGCCTTGTAATTATGGAAGGTAGTTCAATGTTGAGATTTTTGTTACTCCAATGGATGGTAGCCTTTTCATTATGGAAGTAGTTCGTTGTTGATATTTTTTTACTCAAATGGATGGTAGCCTTGTCAATATGGAATGTAGTTCGTTGTTGAGATTTTATTACTCGAATGGATGGTAGCCTTGTCATTATGGAAGGTAGTTTGTTGTTGAGATTTTGTAACTCCAATGGATGGTAGCCTTGTCAATATGGAATGTAGTTCGTTGTTGAGATTTTGTTACTCCAATGTATGGTAGCCTTGTCATTATGGAAGGTAGTTTGTTGTTGAGATTTTGTTACTCCAATGGATGGTAGCCTTGTAATTATAAAAGTTAGTTCGTTGTTGAGATTTTTGTTACTCCAATGGATGGTAGGTGTGTCATTATGGATGGTAGTGCGTTGTTGAGATTTTGTTACACCAATGGATGGTAGCCTTGTGATTATGGAATTTAGTTCAATGTTGAGATTTTGTTACTCCAGTAGATGATAGCCTTGTCATTATGGAAGGTTGTTCGTTGTTGAGATTTTTTTACTCCAATGGATGGTAGCCTTGTCGTTATGGAATGTAGTTCGTTGTTGAGATTTTGTTACTCCAATGGATGGTAGACTTGTCATTATGGAATGTAGTTCGTTGTTGAGATTTTGTTACTCCAATGAATGGTAGCCTTGTCTTTATGGAAGGTAGTTCAGTGTTGAGATTTTTGTTACTCTAATGGATGATAGTCTTTTCGTTATGGAAGTTAGTTCTTTGTTGAGATTTTGTTACTCCAATGGATGGAAGCCTTGTCATTATGGAATGTAGTTCATTGTTGAGATTTTGTTACTCCAGTAGATGATAGCCTTGTCATTATGGAAGGTAGTTTGTTGTTGAGATTTTGTTACTCCAATGGATGGTAGCCTTGTCGTTATGGAAGGTAGTTCGTTGTTGAGATTTTTTTTACTCCAAAAAATAATAGCCTTGTAATTATGGAAAGTAGTACAGTGTTGAGATTTTTTTTACTCCAATGGATGGTAGCCTTTTCATTATGGAAGTTGTTTGTTGTTGAGATTTTTTTACTCCAATGGATGGTAGCCTTGTCATTATGGAATGTAGTTCGTTGTTGAGATTTTGTTACTCAAGTAGATGATAGCCTTGTCATTATGGAAGGTAGTTTCTTGTTCAGATTTTGTTACTCCATTGGATGGTAGCCTTGTCGTTATGGAAGGTAATTCGTTGTTGAGATTTTTTTTACTCCAATGAATGATAGCCTTGTAATTATGGAAGGTAGTTCAATGTTGAGATTTTTTTTACTCCAATGGATGGTAGCCTTTTCATTATGGAAGTAGTTTGTTGTTGATATTTTTTACTCAAATGGATGGTAGCTTTGCCATTATGGAATATCGTTTGTTGTTAAGATTTTGTTACTCCGATGGATGGTATCCTTGTCATTATGGAAGATATTTTGTTGTTGAGATTTTTTTACTTCAATGGATGGTAGCCTTGTCATTATGGAATGTAGTTCGTTGTTGAGATTTTGTTACTCAAGTAGATGATAGCCTTGTCATTATGGAAGGTAGTTTCTTGTTCAGATTTTGTTACTCCAATGGATGGTAGCCTTGTCGTTATGGAAGGTAGTTCGTTGTTGAGATTTTTTTTACTCCAATGAATGATAGCCTTGTAATTATGGAAGGTAGTTCAATGTTGAGATTTTTTTTACTCCAATGGATGGTAGCCTTTTCATTATGGAAGTAGTTCGTTGTTGATATTTTTTTTACTCAAATGGATGGTAGCCTTGTGAATATGGAATGTAGTTCGTTGTTGAGATTTTTTTACTCCAATGGATGTTAGCCTTTTTATTATGGAAGGTAGTTTGTTGTTGAGATTTTGTTACTTCAATGGATGGTAGCCTTGTAATTATAGAAGGTAGTTCGTTGTTGAGATTTTTGTTACTCCAATGGATGGTAGCTGTGTCATTATGGATGGTAGTGCGTTGTTGATATTTTGTTACACCAAGGGATGGTAGCCTTGTCATTAAGGAATTTAGTTTGTTGTTGAGATTTTGTTACTCCAGTAGATGATAGCCTTGTCATTAAGGAAGGTTGTTCGTTGTTGACATTTCGTTACTCCTATGGATGGTAGCCTTGTTGTTATGGAATGTAGTTTGTTATTGAGATTTGGTTCCTCCAATGGATGGTAGCCTTGTCATTATGAAATGTAGTTTGTTGTTGAGATTTTGTTACTCAAATGAATGGTAGCCTTGTCTTTATGGAAGGTAGTTCAGTGTTGAGATTTTTGTTACTCGAATGGATGATAGTCTTTTCATTACGGAAGTTAGTTCTTTATTGATATTTTGTTACTCCAATGGATGGTAGCCTTGTCGTTATGGAAGGTAGTTCGTTGTTGAGATTTTTGTTACTCCAATGGATGGTAGCCTTGTCAATATGGAATGTAGTTTGTTGTTGAGATTTTGTTACTCCAATGTATGGTAGCCTTGTCATTATGGAAGGTAGTTTGTTGTTGAGATTTTGTTACTCCAATGGATGGTAGCCTTGTAATTATAGAAGTTAGTTCGTTGTTGATATTTTTGTTACTCCAATGGATGGTAGGTGTGTCATTATGGATGGTAGTGCGTTGTTGAGATTTTGTTACACCAATGGATGGTAGCCTTGTCATTATGGAATTTAGTTTGTTGTTGAGATTTTGTTACTCCAGTAGATGATAGCCTTGTCATTATGGAAGGTTGTTCGTTGTTGAGATTTTGTTACTCCAATGGATGGTAGCCTTGTCGTTATGGAATGTAGTTCGTTGTTGAGATTTTGTTACTCCAATGGATGGTAAACTTGTCATTATGGAATGTAGTTCGTTGTTGAGATTTTGTTACTCCAATGAATGGTAGCCTTGTCTTTATGGAAGGTAGTTCAGTGTTGATATTTTTGTTACTCCAATGGATGATAGTCTTTTCATTATGGAAGTTAGTTCTTTGTTGAGATTTTGTTACTCCAATGGATGGTAGCCTTGTCATTATGGAATGTAGTTCATTGTTGAGATTTTGTTACTCCAGTAGATGATAGCCTTGTCATTATGGAAGGTAGTTTGTTGTTGAGATTTTGTTACTCCAATGGATGGTAGCCTTGTCGTTATGGAAGGTAGTTCGTTGTTGAGAGTTTTGTTACTCCAAAAAATAATAGCCTCGTAATTATGGAAGGTAGTACAATGTTGAGATTTTTTTTACTCCAATGGATGGTAGCCTTTTCATTATGGAAGTTGTTTGTTGTTGAGATTTCTTACTCCAATGGATGGTAGCCTTGTCATTATGGAATGTAGTTCGTTGTTGAGATTTTGTTACTCAAGTAGATGATAGCCTTGTCATTATGGAAGGTAGTTTCTTGTTCAGATTTTGTTACTCCATTGGATGGTAGCCTTGTCGTTATGGAAGGTAATTCGTTGTTGAGATTTTTTTTACTCCAATGAATGATAGCCTTGTAATTATGGAAGGTAGTTCAATGTTGAGATTTTTTTTACTTCAATGGATGGTAGCCTTTTCATTATGGAAGTAGTTTGTTTTTGATATTTTTTACTCAAATGGATGGTAGCTTTGCCATTATGGAATGTCGTTTGTTGTTGAGATTTTGTTACTCCGATGGATGGTATCCTTGTCATTATGGAAGATAGTTTGTTGTTGAGATTTTGTTACTCTAATGGATGGCAGCCTTTTCATTATGGAAGGGAGTTTGTTGTTGAGATTTTGTTACTCCACAGGATGGTAGCCTTGTCATTTTGGAAGGTAGTTTGTTGTGGAGATTTTGTTACTCAAATGGATGGTAGCCTTGTCATTATGCAAGAAAGTTCGTTGTTGAGATTTTGTTACTCCAATGGATGGTAGCCTTGTCATTATGGAATGTAGTTCGTTGTTGATATTTTGTTAGTCCAATGAATGGTAACCTTGTCTTTATGGAAGGTAGTTTAGTGTTGAGATTTTTGATACTCCAATGGATGATAGTCTTTTCATTATGAAAGTTAGTTCTTTGTTGAGATTTTGTTACTCCAATGGATGGTAGCCTTGTCATTATGGAATGTAGTTCGTTGTTGAGATTTTGTTACTCCTGTAGATGATAGCCTTGTCATTATGCAAGGTAGTTAGTTGTTGAGATTTTTGTTACTCCAATGGATGGTAGCCTTGTCATTATGGAATGTAGTTTGTTGTTGAGATTTTGTTACTCCAATGAATGGTAGCCTTGTCATTATGGAAGGTAGTTTGTTGTTGAGATTTTGTTACTCAAAAGGATGGTAGCCTTGTCATTATGGAAGGTAGTTCGTTGTTAAGATTTTGTTACTCAAATGGATGGTAGCCTTGTCATTATGGAAGAAAGTTCATTGTTGAGATTTTGTTACTCCAATGGATGGTAGCCTTGTCATTATGGAATGTAGTTCGTTATTGAGATTTTGTTACTCCAATGGATGGTAACTTGTCGTTATGGAAGGTAGTTCAGTGTTGATATTTTTGTTACTCCAATGGATGATAGTCTTTTCATTATGGAAGTTAGTTCTGTTCTAAGATTTTGTTACTCCAATGGATGGTAGCCTTGTCATTATGGAATGTAGTTCGTTGTTGAGATTTTGTTATTCAGTAGATGATAGCCTTGTCATTATGGAAGGTTATTCGTTGTTGAGATTTTGTTACTCCAATGGATGGTAGCCTTGTCGTTATGGAATGTAGTTCGTTGTTAAGACTTTGTTACTCCAATGGATGGTAGCCTTGTCATTATGGAATGTAGTTCGTTGTTGAGATTTTGTTACTCCAATTAATGGTAGCCTTGTCTTTATGGAAGGTAGTTTAGTGTTGAGATTTTTGTTACTCCAATGGATGATAGTCTTTTCATTATGGAACTTAGTTCTTTGTTGAGATTTTGTTACTCCAATGGATGGTAGCCTTGTCATTATGGAATGTAGTTCGTTGTTGAGATTTTGTTACTCCAGTATATGATAGCCTTTTCATTATGCAAGGTAGTTCGTTGTTGAGATTTTGTTACTCCAATGGATGGTAGCCTTGTCGTTATGGAAGAAAGATCGTTGTTGAGATTTTGTTACTCCAATGGATGGTAGCCTTGTCATTATGGAATGTAGTTCGTTATTGAGATTTTGTTACTCCAATGGATGGTAGCTTGTCGTTATGGAAGGTAGTTCAGTGTTGATATTTTTGTTACTCCAATGGATGATAGTCTTTTCATTATGGAAGTTAGTTCTGTGCTAAGATTTTGTTACTCCAATGGATGGTAGCCTTGTCATTATGGAATGTAGTTCGTTGTTGAGATTTTGTTATTCAGTAAATGATAGCCTTGTCATTATGGAAGGTTATTCGTTGTTGAGATTTTGTTACTCCAATGGATGGTAGCCTTGTCGTTATGGAATGTAGTTCGTTGTTAAGACTTTGTTACTCCAATGGATGGTAGCCTTGTCAATATGGAATGTAGTTTGTTGTTGAGATTTTGTTACTCCAATTAATGGTAGCCTTGCCTTTATGGAAGGTAGTTCAGTGTTGAGATTTTTGTTACTCCAATGGATGATAGTCTTTTCATTATGGAACTTAGTTCTTTGTTGAGATTTTGTTACTCCAATGGATGGTAGCCTTGTCATTATGGAATGTAGTTCGTTGTTGAGATTTTGTTACTCCAGTATATGATAGCCTTTTCATTATGCAAGGTAGTTCGTTGTTGAGATTTTGTTACTCCAATGGATGGTAGCCTTGTCGTTATGGAAGGTAGTTTGTTGTTGAGATTTTTATTACTCCAATGGATGATAGCCTTATAATTATGGAAGGTAGTTCAATGTTGAGATTTTTGTTACTCCAATGGATGGTAGCATTTACATTATGGAAGTAGTTCGTTGTTGAGATTTTTTTACTCAAATGGATGGTAGCCTTGTCAATATGGAATGTAGTTTGTTGTTGAGATTTTGTTACTCCAATGGATGGTAGCCTTTTCATTATGGAAGGTAGTTTGTTGTTGAGATTTTGTTACTCCAATGGATGGTAGCCTTGTAATTATAAAAGGTAGTTCGTTGTTGAGATTTTTGTTACTCCAATGGATGGTAGCTGTGTCATTATGGATGGTAGTGCGTTGTTGATATTTTGTTACACGAATGGATGGTAGCCTTGTCATTAAGGAATTTAGTTTGTTGTTGAGATTTTGTTACTCCAGTAGATGATAGACTTGTCATTATGGAAGGTTGTTCGTTGTTGAGATTTTGTTACTCCAATGTATGGTAGCCTTGTCATTATGGAATGTAGTTCGTTGTTAAGATTTTGTTACTCCAATGAATGGTAGCCTTGTCTTTATGGAAGGTAGTTTAGTGTTGAGATTTTTGTTAATCGAATGGATTATAGTCTTTTTATTATGGAAGTTAGTTCTTTGTTGAAACTTTATTACTCCAATGGATGATAGCCTTGTCATTATGGAATGCAGTTCATTGTTGAGATTTTGTTACTCCAATGACTGGTAGCCTTGTTTTATGGAAGGTAGTTCAAGGTTGATATTTTTGTTACTCCAATGGATGATAGTCTTTTCATTATGGAAGTTAGTTCTTTGTTGAGATTTTGTTACTACAATGGATGGTAGCCTTGTCATTATGGAATGTAGTTCGTTGTTGAGATTTTGATACTCAAGTAGATGATAGCCTTGTGATTATGGAAGGTACTTTGTTGTTGAGATTTTGTTACTCCAATGTATGGTAGACTTGTCGTTATGGAAGGTAGTTCGTAGTTGAGATTTTTGTTACTCCAATGAATTATAGCCTTGTAATTATGGAAGGTAGGTCAATGTTGAGATTTTTTTTACTCCAGTGGATGGAAGCATTTTCATTATGGAAGGAGTTTGTTGTTGAGATTTTTTACTAAAATGGATGGTAGCCTTACCATTATGGAATGTAGTTTGTTGTTGAGATTTTGTTACTCCAAAGGATGGTAGCCTTGTCATTATGGAAGGTAGTTCGTTGTTGAGATTTTGTTACTCAAATGGATGGTAGCATTGTCATTATGGAAGAAAGTTCGTTGTTGAGATTTTGTTACTCCAATGGATGGTAGCTGTGTCATTATGGAATGTAGTTCGTTGTTGACATTTTGTTACTCCAATGGATGGTAGCCTTGTCATTATGGAAGGTAGTTTATTATTGAGATTTGGTTACTCCAATGGATGGTAGCCTTGTAATTATAAAAGGTAGTTTGTTGTTGAGATTTTTGTACTCCAATGGATGGTAGATGTGTCATTATGGATGGTAGTGCGTTGTTGAGATTTTGTTACACCAATGGATGGTAGCCTTGTCATTATGGAATTTAGTTCGTTGTTGAGATTTTGTTACTCCAATATATGATTGCCTTGTCATTATGGAAGGTTGTTTGTTGTTGAGATTTTCTTACTCCAATGGATGGTAGCCTTGTCGTTATGGAATGTAGTTCGTTGTTGAGATTTTGTTACTCCAATGGACGGTAGACTTGTCATTATGGAATGTAGTTCGTTGTTGAGATTTTGTTACTCCAATGAACGGTAGCCTTGTCTTTATGGAAGGTAGTTCAGTGTTGAGATTTTAGTTACTCCAATGGATGATAGTCTTTTCATTATGGAAGTTAGTTCTTTGTTGAGATTTTGTTACTCCAATGGATGGTAGCCCTGTCATTATGGATTGTAGTTTGTTGTTGAGATTTTGTTACTCAAGTAGATGAAAGCCTTGTCATTATGGAAGGTAGTTTGTAGTTGATATTTTGTTACTCCAATGGATGGTAGCCTTGTCGTTAGGGAAGGTATTTCGTTGTTGAGATTTTTGTTACTCCAATGAATGATAGCCTTGTAATTATGGAAGGTAGTTCAATGTTGAGATTTCTTTTACTCCATTGGATGGTATCCTTTTCATTATGGAAGTAGTTTGTTGTTGAGATTTTTTACTCAAATGGATGGTAGCCTTGCCATTATGGAATGTAGTTCGTTGTTGAGGTTTTGTTACTCCAATGGATGATAGCCTTGTCATTATGGAAGAAAGTTCGTTGTTGAGATTTTGTTACTCAAATGGATGGTAGCCTTGTCATTATGGAATGTAGTTCGTTGTTGATATTTTGTTACTTTAATGAATGGTAACCTTGTCTTTATGGAAGGTAGTTCAGTGTTGAGATTTTTGTTACTCCAATGGATGATAGTCTTTTCATTATGGAAGTTAGTTCTTTGTTGAGATTTTGTTACTCCAATGGATGGTAGCCTTGTCATTATGGAATGTAGTTCGTTGTTGAGATTTTGATACTCAAGTAGATGATAGCCTTGTCATTATGGAAGGTAGTTTTTTGTTGAGATTTTGTTACTCCAATGGATGGTAGCCTTGTCGTTATTGAAGGTAGTTCGTAGTTGAGATTTTTGTTACTCCAATGAATTATAGCCTTGTAATTATGGAAGGTAGTTCAATGTTGAGATTTTTTTTACTCCAATGGATGGTAGCATTTTCATTATGGAAGTAGTTTGTTGTTGATATTTTTTACTCAAATGGATGGTAGCCTTGCCATTATGGAATGTAGTTTGTTGTTGAGATTTTGTTACTCCAAGGATGGTAGCCTTGTCATTATGGAAGATAGTTTGTTGTTGAGATTTTGTTACTCTAATGGATGGTAGCCTTGTCATTATGGAATGTAGTTCGTTGTTGATATTTTGTTACTTTAATGAATGGTAACCTTGTCTTTATGGAAGGTAGTTCAGTGTTGAGATTTTTGTTACTCCAATGGATGATAGTCTTTTCATTATGGAAGTTAGTTCTTTGTTGAGATTTTGTTACTCCAATGGATGGTAGCCTTGTCATTATGCAATGTAGTTCGTTGTTGAGATTTTGATACTCAAGTAGATGATAGCCTTGTCATTATGGAAGGTAGTTTTTTGTTGAGATTTTGTTACTCCAATGGATGGTAGCCTTGTCGTTAGGGAAGGTATTTCGTTGTTGAGATTTTTGTTACTCCAATGAATGATAGCCTTGTAATTATGGAAGGTAGTTCAATGTTGAGATTTCTTTTACTCCATTGGATGGTATCCTTTTCATTATGGAAGTAGTTTGTTGTTGAGATTTTTTACTCAAATGGATGGTAGCCTTGCCATTATGGAATGTAGTTCGTTGTTGAGATTTTGTTACTCCAATGGATGATAGCCTTGTCATTATGGAAGAAAGTTCGTTGTTGAGATTTTGTTACTCCAATGGATGGTAGCCTTGTCATTATGGAATGTAGTTCGTTGTTGATATTTTGTTACTCCAATGAATGGTAACCTTGTCTTTATGGAAGGTAGTTCAGTGTTGAGATTTTTGTTACTCCAATGGATGATAGTCTTTTCATTATGGAAGTTAGTTCTTTGTTGAGATTTTGTTACTCCAATGGATTGTAGCCTTGTCATTATGGAATGTAGTTCGTTGTTGAGATTTTGATACTCAAGTAGATGATAGCCTTGTCATTATGGAAGGTAGTTTTTTGTTGAGATTTTGTTACTCCAATGGATGGTAGCCTTGTCGTTATTGAAGGTAGTTCGTAGTTGAGACTTTTGTTACTCCAATGAATTATAGCCTTGTAATTATGGAAGGTAGTTCAATGTTGAGATTTTTTTTACTCCAATGGATGGTTGCATTTTAATTATGGAAGTAGTTTGTTGTTGAGATTTTTTACTCAAATGGATGGTAGCCTTGCCATTATGGAATGTAATTTGTTGTTGCGATTTTGTTACTCCAATGGATGGTAGCCTTGTCATTATGGAAGATAGTTTGTTGTTGAGATTTTGTTACTCTAATGGATGGTAGCCTTTTCATTATGGAAGGCAGTTTGTTGTTGAGATTTTGTTACTCCAAAGGATGGTAGCCTTGTCATTATGGAAGGTAGTTCGTTGTTGATATTTTGTTACTCAAATGGATGGTAGCCTTGTCATTATGGAAGAAAGTTCGTTGTTGAGATTTTGTTACTCCAATGGATGGTAGCCCTGTCATTATGGATTGTAGTTCGTTGTTGAGATTTTGTTACTCAAGTAGATGACAGCCTTGTCATTATGGAAGGTAGTTTGTTGTTGATATTTTGTTACTCCAATGGATGGTAGCCTTGTCGTTAGGGAAGGTATTTCGTTGTTGAGATTTTTGTTACTCCAATGAATGATAGCCTTGTAATTATGGAAGGTAGTTCAATGTTGAGATTTCTTTTACTCCATTGGATGGTATCCTTTTTATTATGGAAGTAGTTTGTTGTTGAGATTTTTTACTCAAATGGATGGTAGCCTTGCCATTTTGGAATGTAGTTCGTTGTTGAGATTTTGTTACTCCAATGGATGGTAGCCTTGTCATTATGGAAGAAAGTTCGTTGTTGAGATTTTGTTACTCCAATGGATGGTAGCCTTGTCATTATGGAATGTAGTTCGTTGTTGATATTTTGTTACTCCAATGAATGGTAACCTTGTCTTTATGGAAGGTAGTTCAGTGTTGAGATTTTTGTTACTCCAATGGATGATAGTCTTTTCATTATGGAAGTTAGTTCTTTGTTGAGATTTTGTTACTCCAATGGATGGTAACCTTGTCATTATGGAATGTAGTTCGTTGTTGAGATTTTGATACTCAAGTAGATGATAGCCTTGTCATTATTGAAGGTAGTTTGTTGTTGAGATTTTGTTACTCCAATGGATGGTAGCCTGTTGTTATGGAAGGTAGTTCTTAGTTTAGATTTTTGTTACTCCAATGAATTATGGCCTTGTAATTATGGAAGGTAGTTCAATGTTGAGATTTTTTTTACTCCAATGGATGGTAGCATTTTCATTATGTAAGTAGATTGTTGTTGAGATTTTATACTCAAATGGATGGTTGCCTTGCCATTATGGAATGTAGTTTGTTGTTTAGATTTTGTTACTCCAGTGGATGGTAGCCTTGTCATTATGGAAGATAGTTTGTTGTTGAGATTTTGTTACTCTAATGGATGGTAGCCTTTTAATTATGGAAGGCAGTTTGTTGTTGAGATTTTGTTACTCCAAAGGATGGTAGCCTTGTCATTATGGAAGGTAGTTTGTTGTTGAGATTTTGTTACTCAAATGGATGGTAGCCTTTTCATTATGGAAGAAAGTTCGTTGTTGAGATTTTGTTACTCCAATGGATGTTAGCCTTGTCATTATGGAATGTAGTTCGTTGTTGACATTTTGTTACTCCAATGGATGGTAGCCTTGTCATTATGGAAGGTAGTTTATTATTGAGACTTTGTTACTCCAATGGATGGTAGCCTTGTAATTATAGAAGGTAGTTTGTTGTTGAGATTTTTGTTACTCCAATGGATGGTAGATGTGTAATTATGGATGGTAGTGTGTTGTTGAGATTTTGTTACATCAATGGATGGTAGCCTTGTCATTATGGAATTTAGTTCGTTGTTGAGATTTTGGTACTCCAATAGATGATTGCCTTGTCATTATGGAAGGTTGTTCGTTGTTGAGATTTTGTTACTCCAATGGATGGTAGCCTTGTCGTTATGGAATGTAGTTAGTTGTTGAGATTTTGTTACTCCAATGGATGGTAGACTTGTCATTATGGAATGTAGTTCGTTGTTGAGATTTTGTTACTCCAATGAATGGTAGCCTTGTCTTTATAGAAGGTAGTTCAGTGTTGAGATTTTTGTTACTCCAATGGATGACTGTCTTTTCATTATAGAAGTTAGTTCTTTGGTGAGATTTTGTTACTCCAATGGATGGTAGCCTTGTCATTATGGAATGTAGTTCGTTGTTGAGATTTTGTTACTCAAGTAGATGATAGCCTTGTCATTATGGAAGATAGTTTGTTGTTGAGATTTTGTTACTCCAATGGATGATAGCCTTGTCCTTATGGAAGGTAGTTCGTTGTTGAGATTTTTGTTACTCCAATGAATGATAGCCTTGTAATTATGGAAGGTAGTTCAATGTTGAGATTTTTTTTACTCCAATGGATGGTAGCCTTTTCATTATGGAATTAGTTTGTTGTTGAGATTTTTTACTCAAATGGATGGTAGCCTTGTCATTATGGAAGATAGTTTGTTGTTGAGATTTTGTTAATCTAATGGATGGTAGCATTGTCATTATGGAAGGTAGTTTGTTGTTGAGATTTTGTTACTCCAAATAATGGTAGCCTTGTCATTATGGAAGGTAGTTTGTTGTTGAGATTTTGTTACTCAAATGGATGGTAGCCTTGTCATTATGGAAGAAAGTTCCTTGTTGAGATTTTGTTACTCCAATGGATGGTAGCCTTGTCATTATGGAATGTAGTTCGTTGTTGAGATTTTGTTACTCCAATGGATGGTAGCCTTGTCATTATGGAAGGTAGTTCGTTGTTGAGATTTTGTTACTCCAATGGACGGTAGCCTTTTCATTATGGAAAGTAGTTCGTTGTTGATATTTTGTTACTCCAATGAATGGTAGCCTTGTCTTTATGGAAGGTAGTTCAGTGTTGAGATTTTTGTTACTCCAATGGATGATAGTCTTTTCATTATAGAAGTTAGTTATTTGTTGAGATTTTATTACTTCAATGGATGGTAGCCTTGTCATTATGGAATGTAGTTTGTTGTTAAGATTTTGTTACTCCAGTAGATGATAGCCTTGTCATTATGCAAGGTAGTTCGTTGTTGAGATTTTGTTACTCGAATGGATGGTAGCCTTGTCGTTATGGAAGGTAGTTCGTTGTTGAGATTTTTGTTACTCCAATGGATGATAGCCTTGTAATTATGGAAGGTAGTTCAATGTTGAGATTTTTGTTACTCCAATGGATGGTATCCTTTTCATTATGGAAGTAGTTCGTTGTTGAGACTTTTTTACTCAAATGGATGGTAGCCTTGTCAATTTAGAATGTAGTTCGTTGTTGAGATTTTGTTACTCCAATGGATGGTAGACTTGTCATTATAGAATGTAGTTCACTGTGAAGATTTTGTTACTTCAATGAATGGTATCCTTGTATTTATGGAAGGTAGTTCAATGTTGAGATTTTTGTTACTCCAATGGATGACAGCCTTTTCATTATAGAAGTTAGTTCTTTGTTGAGATTTTGTTACTCCAATGGATGGTAGCCTTGTCATTATGGAATGTAGTTCGTTGTTGAGATTTTGTTACTCAAGTAGATGATAGCCTTGTCATTATGGAAGATAGTTTGTTGTTGAGATTTTGTTACTCCAATGGATGATAGCCTTGTCCTTATGGAAGGTAGTTCGTTGTTGAGATTTTTGTTACTCCAATGAATGATAGCCTTGTAATTATGGAAGGTAGTTCAATGTGAGATTTTTTTTACTCCAATGGATGGTAGCCTTTTCATTATGGAATTAGTTTGTTGTTGAGATTTTTTACTCAAATGGATGGTAGCCTTGCCATTATGGAATGTAGTTTGTTGTTGAGATTTTGTTACACCAATGGATGGTAGCCTTGTTATTATGGAAGATAGTTTGTTGTTGAGATTTTGTTAATCTAATGGATGGTAGAATTTTCATTATGGAAGGTAGTTTGTTGTTGAGAGTTTGTTACTCCAAAGGATGGTAGCCTTGTCATTATGGAAGGTAGTTCGTTGTTGAGATTTTGTTACTCAAATGGATGGTAGACTTGTCATTATGGAAGAAAGTTCGTTGTTGAGATTTTGTTACTCCAATGGATTGTAGCCTTGTCATTATGGAATGTAGTTCGTTGTTGAGATTTTGTTACTCAAATGGATGGTAGCCTTGTCATTATGGAAGAAAGTTCGTTGTTGAGATTTTGATACTCCAATAGATGGTAGCCTTGTCATTATGAAATGTACTTCGTTGTTGTTATTTTGTTACTCCAATGAATGGTATCCTTGTCTTTATGGAAGGTAGTTCAGTGTTGAGATTTTTGTTACTCCAATGGATGATAGTCTTTTCATTATGGAAGTTTGTTCTTTGTTGAGATTTTGTTACTCTAATGGATGGTAGCCTTGTCATTATGGAATGTAGTTCGTTGTTGAGATTTTGATACTCAAGTAGATGATAGCCTTATCATTATGGAAGGTAGTTTGTTGTTGAGATTTTGTTACTCCAATGGATGGTAGCCTTGTCGTTATGGAAGGTAGTTCGTAGTTGAGATTTTTGTTACTCCAATGAATTATAGCCTTATAATTATGGAAGGTAGTTCAATGTTGAGATTTTTTTTACTCCAATGGATGGTAGCATTTTCATTATGGAAGTAGTTTGTTTTTGAGATTTTTTACTCAAATGGATGGTAGCCTTGCCATTATGGAATCTAGTTTGTTGTTGAGATTTTGTTATTCCAATGGATGGTAGCCTTGTCATTATGGAAGATAGTTTGTTGTTGAGATTTTGTAACTCAAATGGATGGTAGCCTTTTCATTATGGAAGGCAGTTTGTTGTTGAGATTTTTTTACTCCAAAGGATGGTAGCCTTGTCATTATGGAAGGTAGTTCGTTGTTTAGATTTTGTTACTCAAATGGATGGTAGCCTTGTCATTATGGAAAAAAGTTTGTTGTTGAGATTTTGTTACTCCAATGGATGTTAGCCTTGTCATTATGGAATGTAGTTCGTTGTTGACATTTTGTTACTCCAATGGATGGTAGCCTTGTCATTATGGAAGGTAGTTTATTGTTGAGATTTTGTTATTCCAATGGATGGTAGCCTTGTAATTATAGAAGGTAGTTCGTTGTTGAGATTTTTGTTACTCCAATGGATGGTAGATGTGTCATTATTGATTGTAGTGCGTTGTTGAGATTTTGTTACACCAATGGATGGTAGCCTTGTCATTATGGAATTTAGTTCGTTGTTGAGATTTTGTTACTCCAATAGATGATTGCCTTGTCATTATGGAAGGTTGTTTGTTGTTGAGATTTTCTTACTCCAATGGATGCCAGCCTTGTCGTTATGGAATGTAGTTCGTTGTTGAGATTTTGTTACTCCAATGGATGGTAGACTTGTCAATATGGAATGTAGTTCGTTGTTGAGATTTTGTTACTCCAATGAATGGTAGCCTTGTCTTTATGGAAGGTAGTTCAGTGTTGAGATTTTTGTTACTCCAATGGATGATAGTCTTTTCATTATGGAAGTTAGTTCTTTGTTGAGATTTTGTTACTCCAATGGATGTTAGCCATGTCATTATGGAATGTAGTTTGTTGTTGAGATTTTGTTACTCAAGTAGATGACAGCCTTGCCATTATGGAAGGTAGTTTGTTGTTGATATTTTGTTACTCCAATGGATGGTAGCCTTGTCGTTAGGGAAGGTTGTTCGTTGTTGAGATTTTTGTTACTCCAATGAATGATAGCCTTGTAATTATGGAAGGTAGTTCAATGTTGAGATTTCTTTACTCCAATGGATGGTATCCTTTTCATTATGGAAGTAGTTTGTTGTTGAGATTTTTTACTCAAATGGATGGTAGCCTTGCCATTATGGAATATAGTTTGTTGTTGAGATTTTGTTACTCTAATGGATGGTAGCCTTGTCATTATGGAAGATAGTTTGTTGTTGAGATTTTGTTAATCTAATGGATGGTAGCATTGTCATTATGGAAGGTAGTTTGTTGTTAAGATTTTGTTACTCCAAAGGATGGTAGCCTTGTCATTATGGAAGGTAGTTCGTTGTTGATATTTTGTTACTTAAATGGATGGTAGCCTTGTCATTATGGAAGAAAGTTCCTTGTTGAGATTTTGTTACTCCAATGGATGGTAGCCTTGTCGTTATGGAAGGTAGTTCGTTGTTGAGATTTTTGTTACTCCAATGGATGATAGCCTTGTAATTATGGAAGGTAGTTCAATGTTGAGATTTTTGTTACTCCAATGGATGGTATCCTTTTCATTATGGAAGTAGTTCGTTGTTGAGACTTTTTTACTCAAATGGATGGTAGCCTTGTCAATTTAGAATGTAGTTCGTTGTTGAGATTTTGTTACTCCAATGGATGGTAGACTTGTCATTATAGAATGTAGTTCACTGTGAAGATTTTGTTACTTCAATGAATGGTATCCTTGTATTTATGGAAGGTAGTTCAATGTTGAGATTTTTGTTACTCCAATGGATGACAGCCTTTTCATTATAGAAGTTAGTTCTTTGTTGAGATTTTGTTACTCCAATGGATGGTAGCCTTGTCATTATGGAATGTAGTTCGTTGTTGAGATTTTGTTACTCAAGTAGATGATAGCCTTGTCATTATGGAAGATAGTTTGTTGTTGAGATTTTGTTACTCCAATGGATGATAGCCTTGTCCTTATGGAAGGTAGTTCGTTGTTGAGATTTTTGTTACTCCAATGAATGATAGCCTTGTAATTATGGAAGGTAGTTCAATGTGAGATTTTTTTTACTCCAATGGATGGTAGCCTTTTCATTATGGAATTAGTTTGTTGTTGAGATTTTTTACTCAAATGGATGGTAGCCTTGCCATTATGGAATGTAGTTTGTTGTTGAGATTTTGTTACTCCAATGGATGGTAGCCTTGTTATTATGGAAGATAGTTTGTTGTTGAGATTTTGTTAATCTAATGGATGGTAGAATTTTCATTATGGAAGGTAGTTTGTTGTTGAGAGTTTGTTACTCCAAAGGATGGTAGCCTTGTCATTATGGAAGGTAGTTCGTTGTTGAGATTTTGTTACTCAAATGGATGGTAGACTTGTCATTATGGAAGAAAGTTTGTTGTTGAGATTTTGTTACTCCAATGGATTGTAGCCTTGTCATTATGGAATGTAGTTCGTTGTTGAGATTTTGTTACTCAAATGGATGGTAGCCTTGTCATTATGGAAGAAAGTTCGTTGTTGAGATTTTGATACTCCAATAGATGGTAGCCTTGTCATTATGAAATGTACTTCGTTGTTGTTATTTTGTTACTCCAATGAATGGTATCCTTGTCTTTATGGAAGGTAGTTCAGTGTTGAGATTTTTGTTACTCCAATGGATGATAGTCTTTTCATTATGGAAGTTTGTTCTTTGTTGAGATTTTGTTACTCTAATGGATGGTAGCCTTGTCATTATGGAATGTAGTTCGTTGTTGAGATTTTGATACTCAAGTAGATGATAGCCTTATCATTATGGAAGGTAGTTTGTTGTTGAGATTTTGTTACTCCAATGGATGGTAGCCTTGTCGTTATGGAAGGTAGTTCGTAGTTGAGATTTTTGTTACTCCAATGAATTATAGCCTTATAATTATGGAAGGTAGTTCAATGTTGAGATTTTTTTTACTCCAATGGATGGTAGCATTTTCATTATGGAAGTAGTTTGTTTTTGAGATTTTTTACTCAAATGGATGGTAGCCTTGCCATTATGGAATCTAGTTTGTTGTTGAGATTTTGTTATTCCAATGGATGGTAGCCTTGTCATTATGGAAGATAGTTTGTTGTTGAGATTTTGTAACTCAAATGGATGGTAGCCTTTTCATTATGGAAGGCAGTTTGTTGTTGAGATTTTTTTACTCCAAAGGATGGTAGCCTTGTCATTATGGAAGGTAGTTCGTTGTTGAGATTTTGTTACTCAAATGGATGGTAGCCTTGTCATTATGGAAAAAAGTTTGTTGTTGAGATTTTGTTACTCCAATGGATGTTAGCCTTGTCATTATGGAATGTAGTTCGTTGTTGACATTTTGTTACTCCAATGGATGGTAGCCTTGTCATTATGGAAGGTAGTTTATTGTTGAGATTTTGTTATTCCAATGGATGGTAGCCTTGTAATTATAGAAGGTAGTTCGTTGTTGAGATTTTTGTTACTCCAATGGATGGTAGATGTGTCATTATTGATTGTAGTGCGTTGTTGAGATTTTGTTACACCAATGGATGGTAGCCTTGTCATTATGGAATTTAGTTCGTTGTTGAGATTTTGTTACTCCAATAGATGATTGCCTTGTCATTATGGAAGGTTGTTTGTTGTTGAGATTTTCTTACTCCAATGGATGCCAGCCTTGTCGTTATGGAATGTAGTTCGTTGTTGAGATTTTGTTACTCCAATGGATGGTAGACTTGTCAATATGGAATGTAGTTCGTTGTTGAGATTTTGTTACTCCAATGAATGGTAGCCTTGTCTTTATGGAAGGTAGTTCAGTGTTGAGATTTTTGTTACTCCAATGGATGATAGTCTTTTCATTATGGAAGTTAGTTCTTTGTTGAGATTTTGTTACTCCAATGGATGTTAGCCATGTCATTATGGAATGTAGTTCGTTGTTGAGATTTTGTTACTCAAGTAGATGACAGCCTTGCCATTATGGAAGGTAGTTTGTTGTTGATATTTTGTTACTCCAATGGATGGTAGCCTTGTCGTTAGGGAAGGTTGTTCGTTGTTGAGATTTTTGTTACTCCAATGAATGATAGCCTTGTAATTATGGAAGGTAGTTCAATGTTGAGATTTCTTTACTCCAATGGATGGTATCCTTTTCATTATGGAAGTAGTTTGTTGTTGAGATTTTTTACTCAAATGGATGGTAGCCTTGCCATTATGGAATATAGTTTGTTGTTGAGATTTTGTTACTCTAATGGATGGTAGCCTTGTCATTATGGAAGATAGTTTGTTGTTGAGATTTTGTTAATCTAATGGATGATAGCATTGTCATTATGGAAGGTAGTTTGTTGTTAAGATTTTGTTACTCCAAAGGATGGTAGCCTTGTCATTATGGAAGGTAGTTCGTTGTTGATATTTTGTTACTTAAATGGATGGTAGCCTTGTCATTATGGAAGAAAGTTCCTTGTTGAGATTTTGTTACTCCAATGGATGGTAGCCTTGTCATTATGGAATGTAGTTCTTTGTTGAGATTTTGTTACTCCAATGGATGGTAGCCTTGTCGGTGTGGAAGGTAGTTCAGTGTTGAGATTTTTGTTACTCCAATGGATGATAGTCTTTTCATTATGGAAGTTAGTTATGTGTTGAGATTTTGTTATCCAATGGATGGTAGCCTTGACATTATGGAATGTAGTTCATTGTTGAGATTTTGTTACTCCAGTAGATGATATCCTTGTCATTATGGAAGGTTATTCGTTGTTAAGATTTTGTTACTTTAATGGATGGTAGCTTTGTCATTATGGAATGTAGTTTGTTGTTGAGATTTTGTTACTCCAATGAATGGTAGCCTTGTCTTTATGGAAGGTAGTTCAGTGTTGAGATTTTTGTTACTCCAATGGATGATAGTCTTTTCATTATGGAAGTTAATTATTTGTTGAGATTTTATTACTCCAATGGATGGTAGCCTTGTCATTATGGAATGTAGTTGGTTGTTGAGATTTTGTTACTCTAGTAGATGATAGCCTTGTCATTATGCAAGGTAGTTCGTTGTTGAGATTTTGTTACTCCAATGGATGGTAGCCTTGTCGTTATGGAAGGTAGTTCGTGGTTGAGATTTTTGTTACTCCAATGGATGATAGCCTTGTAATTATGGAAGGTAGTTCAATGTTGAGATTTTTGTTACTCCAATGGATGGTATCCTTTTCATTATGGAAGTAATTCGTTGTTGAGACTTTTTTACTCAAATGGATGGTAGCCTTGTCAATATGGAATGTAGTTCGTTGTTGAGATTTTGTAACTACAATGGATGGTAGACTTGTCATTATTGAATGTGGTTCGTTGTTGAGATTTTGTTACTCCAATGAATGGTATCCTTGTATTTATGGAAGGTAGTTCAGTGTTGAGATTTTTGTTACTCTAATGGATGACAGTCTTTTCATTATAGAAGTTAGTTCTTTGTTGAGATTTTGTTACTACAATGGATGGTAGCCTTGTCATTATGGAATGTAGTTCGTTGTTGAGATTTTGTTACTCAAGTAGATGATAGCCTTGTCATTATGGAAGATAGTTTGTTGTTGAGATTTTGTTACTCCAATGGATGATAGCCTTGTCCTTATGGAAGGTAGTTCGTTGTTGAGATTTTTGTTACTCCAATGAATGATAGCCTTGTAATTATGGAAGGTAGTTCAATGTGAGATTTTTTTTACTCCAATGGATGGTAGCCTTTTCATTATGGAATTAGTTTGTTGTTGAGATTTTTTACTCAAATGGATGGTAGCCTTGCCATTATGGAATGTAGTTTGTTGTTGAGATTTTGTTACTCCAATGGCTGGTAGCCTTGTTATTATGGAAGATAGTTTGTTGTTGAGATTTTGTTAATCTAATGGATGGTAGCATTTTCATTATGGAAGGTAGTTTGTTGTTGAGAGTTTGTTACTCCAAAGGATGGTAGCCTTGTCATTATGGAAGGTAGTTCGTTGTTGAGATTTTGTTACTCAAATGGATGGTAGACTTGTCATTATGGAAGAAAGTTCGTTGTTGAGATTTTGTTAATCCAATGGATGGTAGCCTTGTCGTTATGGAAGGAAGTTCAGTGTTAAGATTTTTGTTACTCCAATGGATGATAGTCTTTTCATTGTGGAAGTTAGTTCTGTGTTGAGATTTTGTTATCCAATGGATGGTAGCCTTGTCATTATGGAATGTAGTTCATTGTTGAGATTTTGTTACTCCAATGGATGGTAGCGTTGTCGGTGTGGAAGGTAGTTCAGTGTTGAGATTTTTGTTACTCCAATGGATGATAGTCTTTTCATTATTGAAGTTAGTTCTGTGTTGAGATTTTGTTATCCAATGGATGGTAGCCTTGACATTATGGAATGTAGTTCATTGTTGAGATTTTTTTACTCCAGTAGATGATATCCTTGTCATTATGGAAGGTTATTCGTTGTTAAGATTTTGTTACTCTAATGGATGGTAGCCTTGTCGTTATGGAATGTAGTTCGTTGTTGAGATTTTGTTACTCCAATGGATGGTAGCCTTGTCATTATGGAATGTAGTTCGTTGTTGAGATTTTGTTACTCCAATGAATGGTAGCCTTGTCTTTATGGAAGGTAGTTCAGTGTTGAGATTTTTGTTACTCCAATGGATGATAGTCTTTTCATTATGGAAGTTAGTTATTTGTTGAGATTTTATTACTCCAATGGATGGTAGCCTTTTCATTATGGAATGTAGTTGGTTGTTGAGACTTTGTTACTCCAGTAGATGATAGCCTTGTCATTATGCAAGGTAGTTCGTTGTTGAGATTTTGTTACTCCAATGGATGGTAGCCTTGTCGTTATGGAAGGTAGTTCGTTGTTGAGATTTTTGTTACTCCAATGGATGATAGCCTTGTAATTATGGAAGGTAGTTCAATGTTGAGATTTTTGTTACTCCAATGGATGGTATCCTTTTCATTATGGAAGTAATTCGTTGTTGAGACTTTTTTACTCAAATGGATGGTAGCCTTGTCAATATGGAATGTAGTTCGTTGTTGAGATTTTGTTACTCCAATGGATGGTAGACTTGTCATTATAGAATGTGGTTCGTTGTTGAGATTTTGTTACTCCAATGAATGGTATCCTTGTATTTATGGAAGGTAGTTCAGTGTTGAGATTTTTGTTACTCTAATGGATGACAGTCTTTTCATTATAGAAGTTAGTTCTTTGTTGAGATTTTGTTACTCCAATGGATGGAAGCCTTGTCATTATGGAATGTAGTTCGTTGTTGAGATTTTGTTACTCAAGTAGATGATAGCTTTGTCATTATGGAAGATAGTTTGTTGTTGAGATTTTGTTACTCCAATGGATGATAGCCTTGTCCTTATGGAAGGTAGTTCGTTGTTGAGATTTTTGTTACTCCAATGAATGATAGCCTTGTAATTATGGAAGGTAGTTCAATGTGAGATTTTTTTTACTCCAATGGATGGTAGCCTTTTTATTATGGAATTAGTTTGTTGTTGAGATTTTTTACTCAAATGGATGTTAGCCTTGCCATTATGGAATGTAGTTTGTTGTTGAGATTTTGTTACTCCAATGGATGTTAGCCTTGTTATTATGGAAGATAGTTTGTTGTTGAGATTTTGTTAATCTAATGGATGGTAGCATTTTCATTATGGAAGGTAGTTTGTTGTTGAGAGTTTGTTACTCCAAAGGATGGTAGCCTTGTCATTATGGAAGGTAGTTCGTTGTTGAGATTTTGTTACTCAAATGGATGGTAGACTTGTCATTATGGAAGAAAGTTCGTTGTTGAGATTTTGTTACTCCAATGGATGGTATCCTTGTCGTTATGGAAGGAAGTTCAGTGTTAAGATTTTTGTTAATCCAATGGATGATAGTCTTTTCATTATGGAAGTTAGTTCTGTGTTGAGATTTTGTTATCCAATGGATGGTAGCCTTGTCATTATGGAATGTAGTTCATTGTTGAGATTTTGTTACTCCAGTAGATGATAGCCTTGTCATTATGGAAGGTTGTTCGTTGTTGAGATTTTGTTACTCCAATGGACGGTAGCCTTGTCCTTATGGAATTTAGTTCGTTGTTGAGATTTTGCTACTCCAATGGATGGTAGCCTTGTCATTATGGAATGTAGTTCGTTGTTGAGATTTTGTTACTCCAATGGATGGTAGCCCTGTCATTATGGATTGTAGTTCGTTGTTGAGATTTTGTTACTCAAGTAGATGACAGCCTTGTCATTATGGAAGGTAGTTTGTTGTTGATATTTTGTTACTCCAATGGATGGTAGCCTTGTCGTTAGGGAAGGTATTTCGTTGTTGAGATTTTTGTTACTCCAATGAATGATAGCCTTGTAATTATGGAAGGTAGTTCAATGTTGAGATTTCTTTTACTCCATTGGATGGTATCCTTTTTATTATGGAAGTAGTTTGTTGTTGAGATTTTTTACTCAAATGGATGGTAGCCTTGCCATTTTGGAATGTAGTTCGTTGTTGAGATTTTGTTACTCCAATGGATGGTAGCCTTGTCATTATGGAAGAAAGTTCGTTGTTGAGATTTTGTTACTCCAATGGATGGTAGCCTTGTCATTATGGAATGTAGTTCGTTGTTGATATTTTGTTACTCCAATGAATGGTAACCTTGTCTTTATGGAAGGTAGTTCAGTGTTGAGATTTTTGTTACTCCAATGGATGATAGTCTTTTCATTATGGAAGTTAGTTCTTTGTTGAGATTTTGTTACTCCAATGGATGGTAACCTTGTCATTATGGAATGTAGTTCGTTGTTGAGATTTTGATACTCAAGTAGATGATAGCCTTGTCATTATGGAAGGTAGTTTGTTGTTGAGATTTTGTTACTCCAATGGATGGTAGCCTTGTCGTTATGGAAGGTAGTTCGTAGTTGAGATTTTTGTTACTCCAATGAATTATGGCCTTGTAATTATGGAAGGTAGTTCAATGTTGAGATTTTTTTTACTCCAATGGATGGTAGCATTTTCATTATGTAAGTAGATTGTTGTTGAGATTTTATACTCAAATGGATGGTAGCCTTGCCACTATGGAATGTAGTTTGTTGTTTAGATTTTGTTACTCAAGTGGATGGTAGCCTTGTCATTATGGAAGATAGTTTGTTGTTGAGATTTTGTTACTCTAAAGGATGGTAGCCTTTTCATTATGGAAGGCAGTTTGTTGTTGAGATTTTGTTACTCCAAAGGATGGTAGCCTTGTCATTATGGAAGGTAGTTTGTTGTTGAGATTTTGTTACTCAAATGGATGGTAGCCTTTTCATTATGGAAGAAAGTTCGTTGTTGAGATTTTGTTACTCCAATGGATGTTAGCCTTGTCATTATGGAATGTAGTTCGTTGTTGACATTTTGTTACTCCAATGGATGGTAGCCTTGTCATTATGGAAGGTAGTTTATTATTGAGATTTTGTTACTCCAATGGATGGTAGCCTTGTAATTATAGAAGGTAGTTTGTTGTTGAGATTTTTGTTACTCCAATGGATGGTAGATGTGTCATTATGGATGGTAGTGCGTTGTTGAGATTTTGTTACACCAATGGATGGTAGCCTTGTCATTATGGAATTTAGTTCGTTGTTGAGATTTTGGTACTCCAATAGATGATTGCCTTGTCATTATGGAAGGTTGTTCGTTGTTGAGATTTTGTTACTCCAATGGATGGTAGCTTTGTCGTTATGGAATGTAGTTAGTTGTTGAGATTTTGTTACTCCAATGGATGGTAGACTTGTCATTATGGAATGTAGTTCGTTGTTGAGATTTTGTTACTCCAATGAATGGTAGCCTTGTCTTTATAGAAGGTAGTTCAGTGTTGAGATTTTTGTTACTCCAATGGATGACAGTCTTTTCATTATAGAAGTTAGTTCTTTGGTGAGATTTTGTTACTCCAATGGATGGTAGCCTTGTCATTATGGAATGTAGTTCGTTGTTGAGATTTTGTTACTAAAGTAGATGATAGCCTTGTCATTATGGAAGATAGTTTGTTGTTGAGATTTTGTTACTCCAATGGATGATAGCCTTGTCCTTATTGAAGGTAGTTCGTTGTTGAGATTTTTGTTACTCCAATGAATGATAGCCTTGTAATTATGGAAGGTAGTTCAATGTTGAGATTTTTTTTACTCCAATGGATGGTAGCCTTTTCATTATGGAATTAGTTTGTTATTGAGATTTTTTACTCAAATGGATGGTAGCCTTGTCATTATGGAAGATAGTTTGTTGTTGAGATTTTGTTAATCTAATGGATGGTAGCATTGTCATTATGGAAGGTAGTTTGTTGTTGAGATTTTGTTACTCCAAATAATGGTAGCCTTATCATTATGAAAGGTAGTTTGTTGTTGAGATTTTGTTACTCAAATGGATGGTAGCCTTGTCATTATGGAAGAAAGTTCCTTGTTGAGATTTTGTTACTCCAATGGATGGTAGCCTTGTCATTATGGAATGTAGTTCGTTGTTGAGATTTTGTTACTCCAATGGATGGTAGCCTTGTCATTATGGAAGGTAGTTCAGTGTTGAGATTTTTGTTACTCCAATGGATGATAGTCTTTTCATTATGGAAGTTAGTTCTGTGTTGAGATTTTGTTATCCAATGGATGGTAGCCTTGTCATTATGTAATGTAGTTCATTGTTGAGATTTTGTTACTCCAGTAGATGATATCCTTGTCATTATGGAAGGTTATTCATTGTTAATATTTTTTACTCCACTGGATGGTAGCCTTGTCGTTATGGAATGTAGTTCGTTGTTGAGATTTTGTTACTCCAATGGACGGTAGCCTTTTCATTATGGAAAGTTGTTCGTTGTTGATATTTTGTTACTCCAATGAATGGTAGCCTTGTCTTTATGGAAGGTAGTTCAGTGTTGAGATTTTTGTTACTCCAATGGATGATAGTCTTTTCATTATGGAAGTTAGTTATTTGTTGAGATTTTATTACTTCAATGGATGGTAGCCTTGTCATTATGGAATGTAGTTTGTTGTTAAGATTTTGTTACTCCAGTAGATGATAGCCTTGTCATTATGCAAGGTAGTTCGTTGTTGAGATTTTGTTACTCCAATGGATGGTAGCCTTGTCGTTATGGAAGGTAGTTCGTTGTTGAGATTTTTGTTACTCCAATGGATGATAGCCTTGTAATTATGGAAGGTAGTTCAATGTTGAGATTTTTGTTACTCCAATGGATGGTATCCTTTTCATTATGGAAGTAGTTCGTTGTTGAGACTTTTTTACTCAAATGGATGGTAGCCTTGTCAATTTAGAATGTAGTTCGTTGTTGAGATTTTGTTACTCCAATGGATGGTAGACTTGTCATTATAGAATGTAGTTCACTGTGAAGATTTTGTTACTTCAATGAATGGTATCCTTGTATTTATGGAAGGTAGTTCAATGTTGAGATTTTTGTTACTCCAATGGATGACAGCCTTTTCATTATAGAAGTTAGTTCTTTGTTTAGATTTTGTTACTCCAATGGATGGTAGCCTTGTCATTATGGAATGTAGTTCGTTGTTGAGATTTTGTTACTCAAGTAGATGATAGCCTTGTCATTATGGAAGATAGTTTGTTGTTGAGATTTTGTTACTCCAATGGATGATAGCCTTGTCCTTATGGAAGGTAGTTCGTTGTTGAGATTTTTGTTACTCCAATGAATGATAGCCTTGTAATTATGGAAGGTAGTTCAATGTGAGATTTTTTTACTCCAATGGATGGTAGCCTTTTCATTATGGAATTAGTTTGTTGTTGAGATTTTTTACTCAAATGGATGATAGCCTTGCCATTATGGAATGTAGTTTGTTGTTGAGATTTTGTTACTCCAATGGATGGTAGCCTTGTTATTATGGAAGATAGTTTGTTGTTGAGATTTTGTTAATCTAATGGATGGTAGAATTTTCATTATGGAAGGTAGTTTGTTGTTGAGAGTTTGTTACTCCAAAGGATGGTAGCCTTGTCATTATGGAATGTAGTTCGTTGTTGAGGTTTTGTTACTCAAATGGATGGTAACCTTGTCATTATGGAAGAAAGTTCGTTTTTGAGATTTTGATACTCCAATGGATGGTAGCCTTGTCATTATGGAATGTACTTCGTTGTTGTTATTTTGTTACTCCAATGAATGGTATCCTTGTCTTTATGGAAGGTAGTTCAGTGTTGATATTTTTGTTACTCCAATGGATGATAGTCTTTTCATTATGGAAGTTTGTTCTTTGTTGAGATTTTGTTACTCCAATGGATGGTAGCCTTGTCATTATGGAATGTAGTTCGTTGTAGAGATTTTGATACTCAAGTAGATGATAGCCTTATCATTATGGAAGGTAGTTTGTTGTTGAGATTTTGTTACTCCAATGGATGGTAGCCTTGTCGTTATGGAAGGTAGTTCGTAGTTGAGATTTTTGTTACTCCAATGAATTATAGCCTTATAATTATGGAAGGTAGTTCAATGTTGAGATTTTTTTTACTCCAATGGATGGTAGCATTTTCATTATGGAAGTAGTTTGTTTTTGAGATTTTTTACTCAAATGGATGGTAGCCTTGCCATTATGGAATCTAGTTTGTTGTTGAGATTTTGTTATTCCAATGGATGGTAGCCTTGTCATTATGGAAGATAGTTTGTTGTTGAGATTTTGTAACTCAAATGGATGGTAGCCTTTTCATTATGGAAGGCAGTTTGTTGGTGAGATTTTTTTACTCCAAAGGACGGTAGCCTTGTCATTATGGAAGGTAGTTCGTTGTTGAGATTTTGTTACTCAAATGGATGGTAGCCTTGTCATTATGGAAAAAAGTTTGTTGTTGAGATTTTGTTACTCCAATGGATGTTAGCCTTGTCATTATGGAATGTAGTTCGTTGTTGACATTTTGTTACTCCAATGGATGGTAGCCTTGTCATTATGGAAGGTAGTTTATTGTTGAGATTTTGTTATTCCAATGGATGGTAGCCTTGTAATTATAGAAGGTAGTTCGTTGTTGAGATTTTTGTTACTCCAATGGATGGTAGATGTGTCATTATTGATTGTAGTGCGTTGTTGAGATTTTGTTACACCAATGGATGCCAACCTTGTCGTTATGGAATGTAGTTCGTTGTTGAGATTTTGTTACTCCAATAGATGGTAGACTTCTCAATATGGAATGTAGTTCGTTCTTGAGATTTTGTTACTCCAATGAATGGTAGCCTTGTCTTTATGGAAGGTAGTTCAGTGTTGAGATTTTTGATACTCCAATGGATGATAGTCTTTTCATTATGGAAGTTAGTTCTTTGTTGAGATTTTGTTACTCCAATGGATGGTAGCCATGTCATTATGGAATGTAGTTCGTTGTTGAGATTTTGTTACTCAAGTAGATGACACCCTTGCCATTATGGAAGGTAGTTTGTTGTTGATATTTTGTTACTCCAATGGATGGTAGCCTTGTCGTTAGGGAAGGTTGTTCGTTGTTGAGATTTTTGTTACTCCAATGAATGATAGCCTTGTAATTATGGAAGGTAGTTCAATGTTGAGATTTCTTTACTCCAATGGATGGTATCCTTTTCATTATGGAAGTAGTTTGTTGTTGAGATTTTTTACTCAAATGGATGGTAGCCTTGCCATTATGGAATATAGTTTGTTGTTGAGATTTTGTTACTCTAATGGATGGTAGCCTTGTCATTATGGAAGATAGTTTGTTGTTGAGATTTTGTTAATCTAATGGATGGTAGCATTGTCATTATGGAAGGTAGTTTGTTGTTAAGATTTTGTTACTCCAAAGGATGGTAGCCTTGTCATTATGGAAGGTAGTTCGTTGTTGATATTTTGTTACTTAAATGGATGGTAGCCTTGTCATTATGGAAGAAAGTTCCTTGTTGAGATTTTGTTACTCCAATGGATGGTAGCCTTGTCATTATGGAATGTAGTTCTTTGTTGAGATTTTGTTACTCCAATGGATGGTAGCCTTGTCGGTGTGGAAGGTAGTTCAGTGTTGAGATTTTTGTTACTCCAATGGATGATAGTCTTTTCATTATGGAAGTTAGTTCTGTGTTGAGATTTTGTTATCCAATGGATGGTAGCCTTGACATTATGGAATGTAGTTCATTGTTGAGATTTTGTTACTCCAGTAGATGATATCCTTGTCATTATGGAAGGTTATTCGTTGTTAAGATTTTGTTACTCTAATGGATGGTAGCCTTGTCGTTATGGAATGTAGTTCGTTGTTGAGATTTTGTTACTCCAATGGATGGTAGCCTTGTCATTATGGAATGTAGTTTGTTGTTGATATTTTGTTACTCCAATGAATGGTAGCCTTGTCTTTATGGAAGGTAGTTCAGTGTTGAGATTTTTGTTACTCCAATGGATGATAGTCTTTTCATTATGGAAGTTAGTTATTTGTTGAGATTTTATTACTTCAATGGATGGTAGCCTTGTCATTATGGAATGTAGTTGGTTGTTGAGATTTTGTTACTCCAGTAGATGATAGCCTTGTCATTATGCAAGGTAGTTCGTTGTTGAGATTTTGTTACTCCAATGGATGGTAGCCTTGTCGTTATGGAAGGTAGTTCGTAGTTGAGATTTTTGTTACTCCAATGGATGATAGCCTTGTAATTATGGAAGGTAGTTCAATGTTGAGATTTTTGTTACTCCAATGGATGGTATCCTTTTCATTATGGAAGTAATTCGTTGTTGAGACTTTTTTACTCAAATGGATGGTAGCCTTGTCAATATGGAATGTAGTTCGTTGTTGAGATTTTGTAACTACAATGGATGGTAGACTTGTCATTATAGAATGTGGTTCGTTGTTGAGATTTTGTTACTCCAATGAATGGTATCCTTGTATTTATGGAAGGTAGTTCAGTGTTGAGACTTTTGTTACTCTAATGGATGACAGTCTTTTCATTATAGAAGTTAGTTCTTTGTTGAGATTTTGTTACTCCAATGGATGGTAGCCTTGTCATTATGGAATGTAGTTCGTTGTTGAGATTTTGTTACTCAAGTAGATGATAGCCTTGTCATTATGGAAGATAGTTTGTTGTTGAGATTTTGTTACTCCAATGGATGATAGCCTTGTCCTTATGGAAGGTAGTTCGTTGTTGAGATTTTTGTTACTCCAATGAATGATAGCCTTGTAATTATGGAAGGTAGTTCAATGTGAGATTTTTTTTACTCCAATGGATGGTAGCCTTTTCATTATGGAATTAGTTTGTTGTTGAGATTTTTTACTCAAATGGATGGTAGCCTTGCCATTATGGAATGTAGTTTTTTGTTGAGATTTTATTACTCCAATGGCTGGTATCCTTGTTATTATGGAAGATAGTTTGTTGTTGAGATTTTGTTAATCTAATGGATGGTAGCATTTTCATTATGGAAGGTAGTTTGTTGTTGAGAGTTTGTTACTCCAAAGGATGGTAGCCTTGTCATTATGGAAGGTAGTTCGTTGTTGAGATTTTGTTACTCAAATGGATGGTAGACTTGTCATTATGGAAGAAAGTTCGTTGTTGAGATTTTGTTACTCCAATGGATGGTAGCCTTGTTGTTATGGAAGGAAGTTCAGTGTTAAGATTTTTGTTACTCCAATGGATGATAGTCTTTTCATTATGGAAGTTAGTTCTGTGTTGAGATTTTGTTATCCAATGGATGGTAGCCTTGTCATTATGGAATGTAGTTCATTGTTGAGATTTTGTTACTCCAATGGATGGTAGCCTTGTCGGTGTGGAAGGTAGTTCAGTGTTGAGATTTTTGTTACTCCAATGGATGATAGTCTTTTCATTATGGAAGTTAGTTCTGTGTTGAGATTTTGTTATCCAATGGATGGTAGCCTTGACATTATGGAATGTAGTTCATTGTTGAGATTTTGTTACTCCAGTAGATGATATCCTTGTCATTATGGAAGGTTATTCGTTGTTAAGATTTTGTTACTCTAATGGATGGTAGCCTTGTCGTTATGGAATGTAGTTCGTTGTTGAGATTTTGTTACTCCAATGGATGGTAGCCTTGTCATTATGGAATGTAGTTCGTTGTTGAGATTTTGTTACTCCAATGAATGGTAGCCTTGTCTTTATAGAAGGTAGTTCAGTGTTGAGATTTTTGTTACTCCAATGGATGATAGTCTTTTCATTATGGAAGTTAGTTATTTGTTGAGATTTTATTACTCCAATGGATGGTAGCCTTTTCATTATGGAATGTAGTTGGTTGTTGAGACTTTGTTACTCCAGTAGATGATAGCCTTGTCATTATGCAAGGTAGTTCGTTGTTGAGATTTTGTTACTCCAATGGATGGTAGCCTTGTCGTTATGGAAGGTAGTTCGTTGTTGAGATTTTTGTTACTCCAATGGATGATAGCCTTGTAATTATGGAAGGTAGTTCAATGTTGAGATTTTTGTTACTCCAATGGATGGTATCCTTTTCATTATGGAAGTAATTCGTTGTTGAGACTTTTTTACTCAAATGGATGGTAGCCTTGTCAATATGGAATGTAGTTCGTTTTTGAGATTTTGTTACTCCAATGGATGGTAGACTTGTCATTATAGAATGTGGTTCGTTGTTGAGATTTTGTTACTCCAATGAATGGTATCCTTGTATTTATGGAAGGTAGTTCAGTGTTGAGATTTTTGTTACTCTAATGGATGACAGTCTTTTCATTATAGAAGTTAGTTCTTTGTTGAGATTTTGTTACTCCAATGGATGGAAGCCTTGTCATTATGGAATGTAGTTCGTTGTTGAGATTTTGTTACTCAAGTAGATGATAGCCTTGTCATTATGGAAGATAGTTTGTTGTTGAGATTTTGTTACTCCAATGGATGATAGCCTTGTCCTTATGGAAGGTAGTTCGTTGTTGAGATTTTTGTTACTCCAATGAATGATAGCCTTGTAATTATGGAAGGTAGTTCAATGTGAGATTTTTTTTACTCCAATGAATGGTAGCCTTTTTATTATGGAATTAGTTTGTTGTAGAGATTTTTTACTCAAATGGATGGTAGCCTTGCCATTATGGAATGTAGTTTGTTGTTGAGATTTTGTTACTCCAATGGATGGTAGCCTTGTTATTATGGAAGATAGTTTGTTGTTGAGATTTTGTTAATCTAATGGATGGTAGCATTTTCATTATGGAAGGTAGTTTGTTGTTGAGAGTTTGTTACTCCAAAGGATGGTAGCCTTGTCATTATGGAAGGTAGTTCGTTGTTGAGATTTTGTTACTCAAATGGATGGTAGACTTGTCATTATGGAAGAAAGTTCGTTGTTGAGATTTTGTTACTCCAATGGATGGTATCCTTGTCGTTATGGAAGGAAGTTCAGTGTTAAGATTTTTGTTACTCCAATGGATGATAGTCTTTTCATTATGGAAGTTAGTTCTGTGTTGAGATTTTGTTATCCAATGGATGGTAGCCTTGTCATTATGGAATGTAGTTCATTGTTGAGATTTTGTTACTCCAGTAGATGATAGCCTTGTCATTATGGAAGGTTGTTCATTGTTGAGATTTTGTTACTCCAATGGACGGTAGCCTTGTCCTTATGGAATTTAGTTCGTTGTTGATATTTTGCTACTCCAATGGATGGTACCCTTGTCATTATGGAATGTAGTTCGTTGTTGAGATTTTGTTACTCCAATGAATGGTAGCCTTGTTTTTATGGAAGGTAGTTCAGTGTTGAGATTTTTGTTACTCCTATGGATGATAGTCTTTTCATTATGGAAGTTAGTTCTTTGTTGAGCTTTTGTTACTCCAATGGATGGTAGCCTTGTCATTATGGAATGTAGTTTGTTGTTGAGATTTTGTTACTCCATTGAATAGTAGCCTTGTCTTTATCGAAGGTAGTTCAGTGTTGAGATTTTTGTTACTCCAATGGATGATAGTCTTTTCATTATGGAAGTTAGTTCTGTGTTGAGATTTTGTTATCCAATGGATGGTAGCCTTGACATTATGGAATGTAGTTTGTTGTTGAGATTTTGTTACTCCAGTAGATGATAGCCTGGTCATTATGCAAGATAGTTTTTTGTTGAGATTTTATTACTCCAATGGATGGTATCCTTGTCGTTATGGAAGGTAGTTTATTGTTAAGATTTTTGTTACTCCAATGGATGATAGCCTTGTAATTATGGAAGGTAGTTCAAAGTTCTGATTTTTGTTACTCCAATGGATGGTAGCCTTTTCATTATGGACGTAGTTCGTTGTTGATATTTTTTTAATCAAATGGAAGGTATCCTTGTCAATATGGAATGTAGTTCGTTGTTGAGATTTTGTTACTCCAATGGATGGTAGCCTTGTCATTATGGAAGGTAGTTTGTCGTTGAGATTTTGTAACTCCAATGGATGGTAGCCTTGTCAATATGGAATGTAGTTCGTTGTTGAGATTTTTTTACTCCAATGGATGGTAGCCTTGTTATTATGGAAGGTAGTTTGTTGTTGAGATTTGTTACTCCAATATGTGGTAGCCTTGTAATTATAAAAGGTAGTTCGTTGTTGACATTTTTGTTACTCCAATGAATGGTAGTTGTGTCATTATGGATGGTAGTGCGTTGTTGAGACTTTGTTACACCAATGGATGGTAGCCTTGTCATTATGGAATTTAGTTCGTTGTTGAGATTTTGTTATTCCAATAGATGATAGCCTTGTCATTATGGAAGGTTGTTTGTTGTTGAGATTTTGTTACTCCAATGGATGGTAGCCTTGTCATTATGGAATGTAGTTCGTTGTTGAGATTTTGTTACTCTAGTAGATGATAGCCTGGTCATTGTGCAAGGTAGTTTCTTGTTGAGATTTTATTACTCCAATGGATGGTATCCTTTTCGTTATGGAAGGTAGTTCGTTGTTAAGATTTTTGTTACTCCAATGGATGATAGCCTTGTAATTATGGAAGGTAGTTCAATGTTGAGATTTTTGTTACTCAAATGGATGGTAGCCTTTTCATTATGGAAGTAATTCGTTCTTGATATTTTTTTACTCAAATGGATGGTATCCTTGTCAATATGGAATGTATTTCGTTGTTGAGATTTTGTTACTCCAATGGATGGTAGCCTTGTCATTATGGAAGGTAGTTTGTTGTTGAGATTTTGTAACTCCAATGGATGGTAGCCTTATCAATATGGAATGTAGTTCGTTGTTGAGATTTTGTTACTCCAATGGATGGTAGCCTTGTCATTATGGAAGGTAGTTTGTTGTTGAGATTTGTTACTCCAATATGTGGTAGCCTTGTAATTATAGAAGGTAGTTCGTTGTTGAGTTTTTTGTTACTCCAATGGATGGTAGCTGTGTCATTATGGATGGTAGTGTGTTGTTGAGACTTTGTTACACCAATGGATGGTAGCCTTGTCATTATGGAATTTAGTTCGTTGTTGAGATTTTGTTACTCCAGTAGATGATAGCCTTGTCATTATGGAAGGTTGTTCGTTGTTGAGATTTTGTTACTCCAATGGATGGTAGCCTTGTCGTTATGGAATTTAGTTCGTTGTTGAGATTTTGTTACTCCAATGCATGGTAGCCTTGTCATTATGGAATGTAGTTTGTTGTTGAGATTTTGTTACTCCAATGAATGGTAGCCTTGTCTTTATGGAAGGTAGTTCAGTGTTGAGATTTTTGTTACTACAATGGATGATATTCTTTTCATTATGGAAGTTAGTTCTTTGTTGAGATTTTTTTACTCCAATGGATGGTAACCTTGTCATTATTGAATGTAGTTCGTTGTTGAGATTTTGTTTCAAGTAGATGATAGCATTTTCATTATGGAAGGTAGTTTGATGTTGAGATTTTGTTATTCCAATGGATGGTAGCCTTGTCGTTATGGAAGTTAGTTTCTTGTTGAGATTTGTTACTCCAATGTGTGGTAGCATTGTAATTATATAAGGTAGTTCGTTGTTGAGATTTTTGTTACTCCAATGGATGGTAGCTGTGTCATTATGGATGGTAGTGCTTTGTTGAGACTTTGTTACACCAATGGATGGTAGCCTTGTCATTATGGAATTTAGTTCGTTGTTGAGATTTTGTTACTCCAATGGATGGTAGCCTTGTCGTTATGGAATGTAGTTCGTTGTTGAGATTTTGTTACTCCAATAGATGGTAGCCTTGTCATTAAGGAATGTAGTTTGTTGTTGAGATTTTGTTACTCCAATGAATGGTAGGCTTGTCTTTATGGAAGGTAGTTCAGTGTTGAGATTTTTGTTACTACAAAGGATGATAGTCTTTTCACTATGGAAGTTAGTTCTTTGTTGAGATTTGTTTACTCCAATGGATGGTAGCCTTGTCATTATTGAATGTAGTTCGTTGTTGAGATTTTGTTACTCAAGTAGATGATAGCCTTTTCATTATGGAAGGTAGTTTGATGTTGAGATTTTGTTACTCCAATGGATGGTAACCTTGTCATTATGGAAGATAGTTTGATGTTGAGATTTTGTTAGTCTAATGGATGGTAGCATTGTCATTATGGAAGGTAGTTTGTTGTTGAGATTTTGCTACTCCAAAGGATGGTAGCCTTGTCATTATGTAAGGTAGTTCGTTGTTGAGATTTTGTTACTCAAATTGATGGTAGCCTTGTCATTTTGGAAGAAAGTTCGTTGTTGAGATTTTGTTACTCCAATTAATGGTAGCCTTGTCATTATGGAATGTAGTTCGTTGTTGAGATTTCGTTACTCAAGTAGATGATAGCCTTGTCATTATGGAAGGTAGTTTGCTGTTGAGATTTTGTTACTCCAATGGATGGTAGCCTTGTCATTATGGAAGGTAGTTCGTTGTTGAGATTTTTGTTACTCCAATGAATGATAGCCTTGTAATTATGGAAGGTAGTTCAATGTTAAGATTTTTTTTACTCCAATGGATGGTAGCCTTGTCATTATGGAATGTAGTTTGTTGTTGAGATTTGTTACTCCAATGTGTGGTAGCCTTGTAATTATAGAAGGTAGTTCGTTGTTGAGATTTTTGTTACTCCAATGGATGGTAGCTGTGTCATTATGGATGGTAGTGCGTTGTTGAGACTTTGTTACACCAATGGATGGTAGCCTTGTCATTATGGAATTTAGTTCGTTGTTAAGATTTTGTTACTCTAGTAGATGATAGCCTTTTCATTATGGAAGGTTGTTCGTTGTTGAGATTTTGTTACTCCAATGGATGGTAGCCTTGTCGTTATGGAATGTAGTTCGTTGTTGAGATTTTGCTACTCCAATGGATGGTAGCCTTGTCATTATTGAACGTAGTTTTTTGTTGAGATTTTGTTACTCAAATGAATGGTAGCTTTGTCTTTATGGAAGGTAGTTCAGTGTTGAGATTTTTGTTACTCCAATGGATGATAGTCTTTTCATTATGGAAGTTAGTTCTTTGTTGAGATTTTGTTACTCCAATGGATGGTAGCCTTGTCATTATGGAATGTAGTTTGTTGTTGAGATTTTGTTACTCCATTGAATGATAGCCTTGTCTTTATCGAAGGTAGTTCAGTGTTGAGATTTTTGTTACTCCAATGGATGATAGTCTTTTCATTATGGAAGTTAGTTCTTTGTTTAGATTTTGTTACTCCAATGGATGGTAGCCTTGTAGTTATGGAATGTAGTTCGTTGTTGAGATTTTGTTACTCCAGTAGATGATAGCCTGGTCATTATGCAAGGTAGTTTGTTATTGAGATTTAATTACTCCAATGGATGGTATCCTTGTCGTTATGGAAGGTAGTTCGTGTTTGAGATTTTTGTTACTCCAATGGATGATATCCTTGTAATTATGGAAGGTAGTTCAATGTTGAGATTTTTGTTACTCCAATGGATGGTAGCCTTTTCATTATGGAAGTAGTTCGTTGTTGATATTTTTTTACTCAAATGGATGGTATCCTTGTCAATATGGAATATAGTTTGTTGTTGAGATTTTGTTACTCCAATGGATGGTAGCCTTGTCATTATGGAAGGTAGTTTGTTGTTGACATTTTGTAACTCCAATGAATGGTAGCCTTGTCAATATGGAATGTCATTCGTTGTTGAGATTTTGTTACTCCAATGGATGGTAGCCTTGTCATTATGGAAGGTAGTTTGTTGTTGATATTTGTTACTCCAATGTGTGGTAGCCTTGTAATTATAGAAGGTAATTCGTTGTTGAGATTTTTGTTACTCCAATGGATGGTAGTTGTGTCATTATGGATGGTAGTGTGTTGTTGAGACTTTGTTACACCAATGGATGGTAGCCTTATCATTATGGAATTTAGTTCGTTGTTGAGATTTTGTTACTCCAGTAGATGATAGCGTTGTCATTATGGAAGGTGGTTCATTGTTGAGATTTTGTTACTCCAATGGATGGTAGCCTTGTCGTTATGGAATGTAGTTCGTTGTTGAGATTTTGTTACTCCAATGAATGGTAGCCTTGTCTTTATGGAAGGTAGTTCAGTATTGAGATTTTTGTTACTACAATGGATGATAGTCTTTTCATTATGGAAGTTAGTTCTTTGTTGAGATTTTTTTACTCGAATGGATGGTAGCCTTGTCATTATGGAATGTAGTTCGTTGTTGAGATTTTGTTACTCAAGTAGATGATAGCCTTTTCATTATGGAAGGTAGTTTGATGTTGAGATTTTGTTACTCCAATGGATGGTAGCCTTGTCGTTTTGGAAGGTAGTTTGTTGTTGAGATTTTTGTTACTCCAATGAATGATAGCCTTGTAATTATGGAAGGTAGTTCAATGTTAAGATTTTTTTTACTCCAATGGATGGTAGCCTTGTCATTATGAAAGGTAGTTTGTTGTTGAGATTTTTTTACTCCAACGGATGGTAGCATTGTCATTATGGAAGGTAGTTTATTGTTGAGATTTTGTTACTCCAAAGGATGGTAGCCTTGTCATTATGGAAGGTAGTTCGTTGTTGAGATTTTGTTAATCAAATGGATGGTAGCCTTGTCATTATGGAAGAAAGTTTGTTGTTGAGATTTTTTTACTCCAATGGATGGTAGCTTTGTTAATATGGAATGTAGTTCGTTCTTGAGATTTTGTTACTCCAATAGATGGTAACCTTGTCGTTATGGAAGGTAGTTCAGTGTTGATATTTTTGTTACTCCAATGGATGATAGTCTTTTCATTATTGAAGTTAGTTTTGTGTTGAGATTTTGTTACTCCAATGGATGGTTTCCTTGTCATTATGGAATGTAGTTCGTTGTTGAGATTTTGTTACTCCAGTAGACGATAGCCTTGTCATTATGGAAGGTTGTTCGTTGTTGAGATTTTGTTACTACAATGGATGGTAGCCTTGTCGTTATGGAATGTAATTAGTTGTTTAGATTTTGTTATTCCAATGGATGATAGCCTTGTAATTATGGAAGGTAGTTCAACGTTGAGATTTTTGTTACTCCAATGGATGGTAGCCTTTTCATTATGGAAGTAGTTCGTTGTTGATATTTTTTTACTAAAATGGACGGTAGCCTTGTCAATATGGAATGTAGTTTGTTGTTGAGATTTTGTTACTCCAATGGATGGTAGCCTTGTCATTATGGAATGTAGTTTGTTGTTGAGATTTTGTTACTCCAATGAATGGTAGCCTTGTCTTTATGGAAGGTAGTTCGTTATTGAGATTTTTGTTACTCCAATGGATGGTATCTGTGACATTATGGATGGTAGTGCATTGTTGAGATTTTGTTACTCCAATGGATGGTAGCCTTGACTTTATGGAAGGTAGTTTGTTGTTGAGATTTTTGTTACTCCAATGGATGATAGCCTTGTAATTATGGAAGGTAGTTCAATGTTGAGATTTTTGTTACTCCAATGAATGGTAGCATTTTCATTATGGAAGGTAGTTTGTTGTTGAGATTTTGTAACTCCAATGGATGGTAGCCTTGTCAATATGGAATGTAGTTCGTTGTTGAGATTTTGTTACTCCAATGGATGGTAGCCTTGTCATTATGGAAGGTAGTTTGGTATTGATATTTTGTTACTCCAATGTGTGGTAGCCTTGTAATTATAGAAGGTAGTTCGTTGTTGAGATTTTTGTTACTCCAATGGACGGTAGTTGTGTCATTATGGATGGTAGTGCGTTGCAGAGACTTTGTTACACCAATAGATGGTAGCCTTGTCATTATGGAATTTAGTTCGTTGTTGATATTTTGTTACTCTGGTAGATGATAGCCTTGTCATTATGGAAGGTTGTTCGTTGTTGAGATTTTATTACTCCAATGGATGGTAGCCTTGTCGTTATGGAATGTAGTTCGTTGTTGAGATTTTGTTACTCCAATGCATGGTAGCCTTGTCATTATGGAATGTACTTTGTTGTTGAGATTTTGTTACTCCAATGAATGGTAGCCTTGTCTTTATGGAAGATAGTTCAGTGTTAAGATTTTTGTTACTACAATGGATGATAGTCTTTTCATTATGGAAGTTAGTTCTTTGTTGATATTTTTTAACTCCAATGGATGGTAGCCTTGTCATTATTGAATGTAGTTCGTTGTTGAGATTTTGTTTCAAGTAGATGATAGCATTTTCATTATGGAAGGTAGTTTAATGTTGAGATTTTGTTACTCCAATGGATGGTAGCCTTGTCGTTATGGAAGTTAGTTTGTTGTTGAGATTTGTTACTCCAATGTGTGGTAGCATTGTAATTATAGAAGGTAGTTTGTTGTTGAGATTTTTATTACTCCAATGGATGGTAGTTGTGTCATTATGGATGGTAGTGCGTTGTTGAGACTTTGTTACACCAATGGATGGTAGCCTAGTCATTATGGAATTTAGTTCGTTGTTGAGATTTTGTTACTCCAATGGATGGAAGCCTTGTCGTTATGGAATGTAGTTCGTTGTTGAGATTTTGTTACTCCAATGGGTGGTAGCCTTGTCATTAAGGAATTTAGTTTGTTGTTGAGATTTTGTTACTCCAATGAATGGTAGGCTTGTCTTTATGGAAGGTAGTTCAGTGTTGAGATTTTTGTTACTACAATGGATGATAGTATTTTCATTATGGAAGTTAGTTCTTTGTTGAGATTTTTTAACTCCAATGGATGGTAGCCTTGTCATTATTGAATGTAGTTCATTGTTGAGATTTTGTTACTCAAGTAGATGATAGCCTTTTCATTATGGAAGGTAGTTTGATGTTAAGATTTTGTTACTCCATTGGATAGTAGCCTTGTCATTATGGAAGATAGTTTGATGTTGAGATTTTGTTAATCTAATGGATGGTAGCATTGTCATTATGGAAGGTAGTTTGTTGTTGAGATTTTGTTACTCCAAAGGATGGTAGCCTTGTCATTATGTAAGGTAGTTCGTTGTTGAGATTTTGTTACTCAGATGGATGGTAGCCTTGTCATTATGGAAGAAAGTTCGTTGTTGAGATTTTGTTACTCCAATGGATGGCAGCCTTGTCATTATGGAATGTAGTTTGTTGTTGAGATTTTGTTACTCCAATGAATGGTAGCCTTGTCGTTATGGAAGGTAGTTCAGTGTTGAGATTTTTGTTACTCCAATGAATAATAGTCTTTTCATTATGGAAGTTAGTTCTGTGTTGAGATTTTGTTATCCAATGGATGGTAGCCTTGTCATTATGGAATTTAGTTCATTGTTGAGATTTTGTTACTCCAGTAGATGATAGCCTTGTCATTATGGGAGTTTGTTCGTTGTTGAGATTTTGTTACTCCAATGGATGGTAGCCTTGTCGTTATGGAATGTAGTTCGTTGTTGAGATTTTGCTACTCCAATGGATGGTAGCCTTGTCATTATGGAATGTAGTTTGTTGTTGAGATTTTGTTACTCTAATGAATGGTAGCCTTGTCTTTATGGAAGGTAGTTCAGTGTTGAGATTTTTGTTACTCCAATGGATGATAGTCTTTTCATTATGGAAGTTAGTTCTTTGTTGAGATTTTGTTACTCCAATGGATGGTAGCCTTGTCATTATGGAATGTAGTTTGTTGTTGAGATTTTGTTACTCCATTGAATGGTAGCCTTGTCTTTATCGAAGGTAGTTCAGTGTTGAGATTTTTGTTACTCCAATGGATGATAGTCTTTTCATTATGGAAGTTAGTTCTTGTTTTAGATTTTGTTACTCCAATGGATGGTAGCCCTGTAATTATGGAATGTAGTTCGTTGTTGAGATTTTGTTACTCCAGTAGATGATAGCCTGGTCATTATGCAAGGTAGTTTGTTATTGAGATTTAATTACCCCGTGGATGGTATCCTTGTCGTTATGGAAGGTAGTTCGTTGTTGAGATTTTTGTTACTCCAATGGATGATAGCCTTGTAATTATGGAAGGTAGTTCAATATTGAGAATTTTGTTACTCCAATGGATGGTAGCCTTTTCATTATGGGAGTAGTTCGTTATTGATATTTTTTTACTCTAATGGATGGTATCCTTGTCAATATGGAATATAGTTTGTTGTTGAGATTTTGTTACTCCAATTAATGGTAGCCTTGTCATTATAGAAGGTAGTTTGTTGTTGAGATTTTGTAACTCCAATGGATGGTAGCCTTGTCAATATGGAATGCAATTCGTTGTTTAGATTTTGTTACTCCAATGGATGGTAGCCTTGTCATTATGGAAGGTAGTTTGTTGTTGATATTTGTTACTCCAATGTGTGGTAGCCTTGTAATTATAGAATGTAGTTCGTTGTTGAGATTTTTGTTACTCCAATGGATTGTAGTTGTGTCATTATGGATGGTAGTGCGTTGTTGAGACTTTGTTACACCAATGGATGGTAGCCTTGTCATTATGGAATTTAGTTCGTTGTTGAGACTTTGTTACACTAATGGATGGTAGCCTTGTCATTATGGAATTTAGTTCGTTGTTGAGATTTTGTTACTCCAATGGATGGTAGCCTTGTCGTTATGGAATGTAGTTCGTTGTTGAGATTTTGTTACTCCAATAGATGGTAGCCTTGTCATTATGGAATGTAGTTTGTTGTTGAGATTTTGTTACTCCAATGAATGGTAGCCTTGTCTTTATGAAAGGTAGTTCAGTGTTGAGATTTTTGTTACTACAATTGATGATAGTCTTTTCATTATGGAAGTTAGTTCTTTGTTGAGATATTTTCTACTCCAATGGATGGTAGCCTTATCATTATAGAATGTAGTTCGTTGTTGAGATTTTGTTACTCAAGTAGATGATAGCCTTTTCATTATGGAAGGTAGTTTGATGTTGAGATTTTTTTACTCCAATGGATGGTAGCCTTGTCGTTTTGGAAGGTAGTTTGTTATTGAGATTTTTTTTACTCCAATGAATGATAGCCTTGTAATTATCGAAGGTAGTTCAATGTTAAGATTTTTTTACTCCAATGGATGGTAGCCTTTTCATTATGGAAGTAGTTTGTTGAGATTTTTTTACTCAAATGGATGGTAGCCTTGTCATTATGGTATGTAGTTTGTTGTTGAGATTTTGTTACTCCAATGGATGGTAGCCTTGTCATTATGGAAGGTAGTTTGTTGTTGAGATTTTTTTACTCCAACGGATGGTAGCATTGTCATTATGGAAGGTAGTTTACTCTTGAGATTTTGTTACTCCAAAGGATGGTAGCCTTGTCATTATTGAAGGTAGTTCGTTGTTGAGATTTAGTTACTCAAATGGATGGTAGCCTTGTCATTATGGAAGAAAGTTCGTTGTTGAGATTTTTTTACTCCAATGGATGGTAGCCTTGTTAATATGGAATGTAGTTTGTTGTTGAGATTTTTTACTCCAATGGATGGTAGCCTTGTCGTTATGGAAGGTAGTTCAGTGTTGAGATTTTTGTTACTCAAATGAATGATAGTCTTTTCATTATTGAAGTTAGTTATGTGTTGAGATTTTGTTACTCCAATGGAAGGTAGCCTTGTCATTATGGAATGTAGTTCGTTGTTGAGATTTTTTTATTCCGGTAGATGATAGCCTTGTCATTATGGAAGGTTGTTCGTTGTTGAGATTTTTGTTACTCCAATGGATGATAGCCTTGTAATTATGGAAGGTAGTTAAATGTTGAGATTTTTGTTACTCCAATGTATGGTAGCCTTTTCATTATGGAAGTAGTTCGTTGTTGAGATTTTTTTACTCAAATGGATGGTAGCCTTGTCAATATGGAATGTAGTTCGTTGTTGAGATTTTGTTACTCTAATGGATGGTAGCCTTGTCATTATGGAAGGTAGTTTGTTGTTGATATTTTGTAACTCCAATGGATGGTATCCTTGTCAATATGGAATGTAGTTCGTTGTTGAGATTTTGTTACTCCAATGGATGATAGGCTTGTCATTATGGAAGGTAGTTTGTTGTTGAGATTTTGTTACTCCGATGTGTGGTTGCCTTATAATTATAGAAGGTACTTCGTTTTTGAGATTTTTGTTACTCCAATGGATGGTAGCTGTGTCATTATGGATGGTAGTGCCTTGTTGAGACTTTGTTACACCAATGGATGGTAGCCTTTTCATTATGGAATTTAGTTCGTTGTTGAGACTTTGTTTCTCTAGTAGATGATAGCCTTGTCATTATGGAAGATTGTTCGTTGTTGAGATTTTGTTACTCCAATGGATGGTAGCCTTGTCGTTAAGGAATGTAGTTCGTTATTGAGATTTTGTTACTCCAACGGATGGTATCCTTGTGATTATGGAATGTAGGTTGTTGAGATTTTGTTACTCCAATGAATGGTAGCCTTGTCTTTTTGGAAGGTAGTTCAGTGTTGAGATTTTTGATACTCCAATGGATGATAGTCTTTTCATTATGGAAGTTAGTTCTTTGTTAAGATTTTTTTACTCCAATGGATGGTAGCCTTGTCATTATGGAATGTAATTCGTTGTTGAGATTTTGTTACTCATGTAGATGTTAGCCTTGTCATTATGGAAGGTAGTTTGTTGTTGAGATTTTGTTACGCCAATGGATGGTAGCCTAGTCGTTATGGAAGGTAGTTTGTTGTTGATATTTTTGTTACTCCAATGAATGATAGCCTTGTAATTATGGAAGGTAGTTCAATATTAAGATTTTTTTACTCCAATGGATGGTAGCCTTTTCATTATGGAAGTAGTTCGTTGAGATTTTTTTACTCAAATGGCTGGTAGCCTTGTCAATATGGAATGTAGTTCGTTGTTGAGATTTTGTTACTCAAATGGATGGTAGCCTTGTCATTATGGAAGGTAGTTTGTTGTTTAGATTTTGTAACTCCAATGGATGGTAGCCTTGTCATTATGGAAGAAAGTTCGTTGTTGAGATTTTGTTACTCCAATGGATGGTAGCCTTGTCATTATGGAATGTAGTTCGTTGTTGAGATTTTGTTACTCCAATGGATGGTAGCCTTGTCGTTATGGAAGGTAGTTTGTTGTTGAGATTTTGTTACTCAAATGGATGGTAGCCATGTCATTATGGAAGAAAGTTTGCTATTGAGATGTTGTTACTCCAATGGATGGTAGCCTTGTCATTATGGAATGTAGTTCATTGTTGAGATTTTTTTACTCTGATGGATGGTAGCCTTGTCGTTATGGAAGGTAGTTCAGTGTTGAGATTTTTTTACTCCAATGGATGATAGTGTTTTCATTATGGAAGTTATTTCTGTGTTGAGATTTTGTTACTCCAATGGATGGTAGCATTGTCATTATGGAAGGTAGTTTGTTGTTGGGATTTTGTTACTCCAAAGGATGGTAGCCTTGTCATTATGGAAGGTAGTTCGTTGTTGAGATTTTGTTACTCCAATGGATGGTAGCCTTGTCATTATGGAAGAAAGTTCGTTGTTGAGATTTTTTTACTCCAATGGATGGTAGCCTTGTCGTTATAGAAGGTAGTTCGATGTTGAGATTTTTGTTACTCCAATGGATGATAGTCTTTTCATTATTGAAGTTAGTTATGTGTTGAGATTTTGGTACTTCAATGGATGGTAGCCTTGTCATTATGGAATGTAGTTCGTTGTTGAGATTTTTTTACTCCAGTAGATGATAGCCTTGTCATTATGGAAGGTTGTTCGTTGTTGAGATTTTTGTTACTCCAATGGATGATAGCCTTGTAATTATGGAGGGTAGTTAAATGTTGAGATTTTTGTTACTCCAATGGATGGTAGCCTTTTCATTATGGAAGTAGTTTGTTGTTGAGATTTTTTTACTCAAATGGATGGTAGCCTTGTCAATATGGAATGTAGTTCGTTGTTGAGATTTTGTTACTCCAAATGATGGTAGCCTTGTAATTATAGAAGGTACTTCGTTTTTGAGATTTTTGTTACTCCAATGGATGGTAGCTGTGTCATTATGGATGGTAGTGCGTTGTTGAGACTTTGTTACACCAATGGATGGTAGCCTTGTCATTATGGAATTTAGTTCATTGTTGAGACTTTGTTTCTCTAGTAGATGATAGCCTTGTCATTATGGAAGGTTGTTCGTTGTTGAGATTTTGTTACTGCAATGGATGGTAGCCTTGTCGTTAAGGAATGTAGTTCGTTATTTATATTTTGTTACTCCAATGGATGGTATCCTTGTGATTATGGAATGTAGGTTGTTGAGATTTTGTTACTCCGATGAATGGTAGCCTTGTCTTTTTGGAAGGTAGTTAAGTGTTGAGATTTTTAATACTCCAATGGATGATAGTCTTTTCATTATGGAAGTTAGTTCTTTGTTAAGATTTTTTTACTCCAATGGATGGTAGCCTTGTCATTATGGAATGTAATTCGTTGTTGAGATTTTGTTACTCAAGTAGATGATAGCCTTGTCATTATGGAAGGTAGTTTGTTGTTGAGATTTTGTTACACCAATGGATGGTAGCCTAGTCGTTATGGAAGGTAGTTTGTTGTTGATATTTTTGTTACTCCAATGAATGATAGCCTTGTAATTATGGAAGGTAGTTCAATATTAAGATTTTTTTTACTCCAATGGATGGTAGCCTTTTCATTATGGAAGTAGTTTGTTGAGATTTTTTTACTCAAATGGATGGTAGCCTTGTCAATATGGAATGTAGTTCGTTGTTGAGATTTAATTACTCAAATGGATGGTAGCCTTGTCATTATGGAAGGTAGTTTGTTGTTGAGATTTTGTAACTCCAATGGATGGTAGCCTTGTCATTATGGAAGAAAGTTCGTTGTTGAGATTTTGTTACTCCAATGGATGGTAGCCTTGTCATTATGGAATGTAGTTCATTGTTGAGATTTTGTTACTCCAATGGATGGTAGCCTTGTCGTTATGGAAGGTAGTTCAGTTTGAGATTTTGTTACTCCAAAGGATGGTAGCCTTGTCATTATGGAAGGTAGTTTGTTGTTGAGATTTTGTTATTCAAATGGATGGTAGCCTTGTCATTATGGAAGAAAGTTTGCTGTTGAGATGTTGTTACTCCAATGGATGGTAGCCTTGTCATTATGGAATGTAGTTCGTTGTTGAGATTTTGTTACTCTGATGGATGGTAGCCTTGTCGTTATGGAAGGTAGTTCAGTGTTGAGATTTTTGTTACTCATATGGATGATAGTGTTTTCATTATGGAAGTTAGTTCTGTGTTGAGATTTTGTTACTCCAATGGATGGTAGCATTGTCATTATGGAAGGTAGTTTGTTGTTGGGATTTTGTTACTCCAAAGGATGGTAGCCTTGTCATTATGGAAGGTAGTTCGTCGTTGAAATTTTGTTACTCAAATGGATGGTAGCCTTGTCATTATGGAAGAAAGTTCGTTGTTGAAATTTTTTTACTCCAATGGATGGTAGCCTTGTCGTTATAGAAGGTATTTCAATGTTGAGATTTTTGTTACTCCAATGGATGATAGTCTTTTCATTATTGAAGTTAGTTGTGTGTTGAGATTTTGGTACTCCAATGGATGGTAGCCTTGTCATTATGGAATGTAGTTCGTTGTTGAGATTTTGTTACTCTAGTAGATGATAGCCTTGTCATTATAGAAGGTTGCTCGTTGTTGAGATTTTTGTTACTCTAATGGATGATAGCCTTGTAATTATGGAAAGTAGTTCAATGTTGAGATTTTTGTTACTCCAATGGATGATAGTCTTTTCATTATGGAAGTTAGTTCTTTGTTGAGATTTTTTTACTCCAATGGATGGTAGCCTTGTCATTATGGAATGTAGTTCGTTGTTGAGATTTTGTTACTCAAGTAGATGATAGCCTTGTCATTATGGAAGGTAGTTTGTTGTTGAGATTTTTGTTACTCCAATGAATGATAGCCTTGTAATTATGGAAGGTAGTTCAATGTTAAGATTTTTTTTACTCCAATGGATGCTAGCCTTTTCATTATGGAAGTAGTTTGTTGATATTTTTTTACTCAAATGGATGGTAGCCTTGTCAATATGGAATGTAGTTCGTTGTTGAGATTTTGTTACTCCAATGGATGGTAGCCTTGTCATTATGGAAGGTAGTTTGTTGTTGAGATTTTGTAACTCCAATGGATGTTAGCCTTTTCATTTTGGAAGAAAGTTCATTGTTGAGATTTTGTTACTCCAATGAATGGTAGCCTTGTCGTTATGGAAGGTAGTTCAGTGTTGAGATTTTGTTACTCCAAAGGATGGTAGCCTTGTCATTATGGAAGGTAGTTTGTTGTTGAGATTTTGTTACTCAAATGGATGGTAGCCTTGTCATTATGGAAGAAAGTTTGCTGTTGAGATGTTGTTACTCCAATGGATGGTAGCCTTGTCATTATGGAATGTAGTTCATTCTTGAGATTTTTTTACTCTGATGGATGGTAGCCTTGTCGTTATGGAAGGTAGTTCAGTGTTGAGATTTTTTTACTCCAATGGATGATAGTGTTTTCATTATGGAAGTTAGTTCTGTGTTGAGATTTTGTTACTCCAATGGATGGTAGCATTGTCATTATGGAAGGTAGTTTGTTGTTGGGATTTTGTTACTCCAAAGGATGGTAGCCTTGTCATTATGGAAGGTAGTTCGTTGTTGAGATTTTGTTACTCCAATGGATGGTAGCCTTGTCATTATGGAAGAAAGTTCGTTGTTGAGATTTTTTTACTCCAATGGATGGTAGCCATGTCGTTATAGAAGGTAGTTCAATGTTGAGATTTTTGTTACTCCAATGGATGATAGTCTTTTCATTATTGAAGTTAGTTATGTGTTGAGATTTCGGTACTCCAATGGATGGTAGCCTTGTCATTATGGAATGTAGTTCGTTGTTGAGATTTTTTTACTCCAGTAGATGATAGCCTTGTCATTATGGAAGGTTGTTCGTTGTTGAGATTTTTGTTACTCCAATGGATGATAGCCTTGTAATTATGGAAGGTAGTTAAATGTTGAGATTTTTGTTACTCCAATGGATGGTAGCCTTTTCATTATGGAAGTAGTTCGTTGTTGAGATTTTTTTACTCAAATGGATGGTAGCCTTGTCAATATGGAATGTAGTTCGTTGTTGAGATTTTGTTACTCCAAATGATGGTAGCCTTGTAATTATAGAAGGTACTTCGTTTTTGAGATTTTTGTTACTCCAATGGATGGTAGCTGTGTCATTATGGATGGTAGTGCGTTGTTGAGACTTTGTTACACCAATGGATGGTAGCCTTGTCATTATGGAATTTAGTTTGTTGTTGAGACTTTGTTTCTCTAGTAGATGATAGCCTTGTCATTATGGAAGGTTGTTCGTTGTTGAGATTTTGTTACTGCAATGGATGGTAGCCTTGTCGTTAAGGAATGTAGTTCTTTATTTATATTTTGTTACTCCAATGGATGGTATCCTTGTGATTATGGAATGTAGGTTGTTGAGATTTTGTTACTCCAATGAATGGTAGCCTTGTCTTTTTGGAAGGTATTTAAGTGTTGAGATTTTTGATACTCCAATGGATGATAGTCTTTTCATTATGGAAGTTAGTTCTTTGTTAAGATTTTCTTACTCCAATGGATGGTAGCCTTGTCATTATGGAATGTAATTCGTTGTTGAGATTTTGTTACTCAAGTAGATGATAGCCTTGTCATTATGGAAGGTAGTTTGTTTTTGAGATTTTGTTACACCAATGGATGGTAGCCTAGTCGTTATGGAAGGTAGTTTGTTGTTGATATTTTTGTTACTCCAATGAATGATAGCCTTGTAATTATGGAAGGTAGTTCAATATTAATATTTTTTTTACTCCAATGGATGGTAGCCTTTTCATTATGGAAGTAGTTTGTTGAGATTTTTTTACTCAAATGGATGGTAGCCTTGTCAATATGGAATGTAGTTCGTTGTTGAGATTTAATTACTCAAATGGATGGTAGCCTTGTCATTATGGAAGGTAGTTTGTTGTTGAGATTTTGTAACTCCAATGGATGGTAGCCTTGTCATTATGGAAGAAAGTTCGTTGTTGAGATTTTGTTACTCCAATGGATTGTAGCCTTGTCATTATGGAATGTAGTTCGTTGTTGAGATTTTGTTACTCCAATGGATGGTAGCCTTGTCGTTATGGAAGGTAGTTTGTTGTTGAGATTTTGTTACTCAAATGGATGGTAGCCATGTCATTATGGAAGAAAGTTTGCTATTGAGATGTTGTTACTCCAATGGATGGTAGCCTTGTCATTATGGAATGTAGTTCATTGTTGAGATTTTTTTACTCTGATGGATGGTAGCCTTGTCGTTATGGAAGGTAGTTCAGTGTTGAGATTTTTTTACTCCAATGGATGATAGTGTTTTCATTATGGAAGTTAGTTCTGTGTTGAGATTTTGTTACTCCAATGGATGGTAGCATTGTCATTATGGAAGGTAGTTTGTTGTTGGGATTTTGTTACTCCAAAGGATGGTAGCCTTGTCATTATGGAAGGTAGTTCGTTGTTGAGATTTTGTTACTCCAATGGATGGTAGCCTTGTCATTATGGAAGAAAGTTCGTTGTTGAGATTTTTTTACTCCAATTGATGGTAGCCTTGTCGTTATAGAAGGTAGTTCGATGTTGAGATTTTTGTTACTCCAATGGATGATAGTCTTTTCATTATTGAAGTTAGTTATGTGTTGAGATTTTGGTACTTCAATGGATGGTAGCCTTGTCATTATGGAATGTAGTTCGTTGTTGAGATTTTTTTACTCCAGTAGATGATAGCCTTGTCATTATGGAAGGTTGTTCGTTGTTGAGATTTTTGTTACTCCAATGGATGATAGCCTTGTAATTATGGAGGGTAGTTAAATGTTGAGATTTTTGTTACTCCAATGGATGGTAGCCTTTTCATTATGGAAGTAGTTTGTTGTTGAGATTTTTTTACTCAAATGGATGGTAGCCTTGTCAATATGGAATGTAGTTCGTTGTTGAGATTTTGTTACTCCAAATGATGGTAGCCTTGTAATTATAGAAGGTACTTCGTTTTTGAGATTTTTGTTACTCCAATGGATGGTAGCTGTGTCATTATGGATGGTAGTGCGTTGTTGAGACTTTGTTACACCAATGGATGGTAGCCTTGTCATTATGGAATTTAGTTCGTTGTTGAGACTTTGTTTCTCTAGTAGATGATAGCCTTGTCATTATGGAAGGTTGTTCGTTGTTGAGATTTTGTTACTGCAATGGATGGTAGCCTTGTCGTTAAGGAATGTAGTTCGTTATTTATATTTTGTTACTCCAATGGATGGTATCCTTGTGATTATGGAATGTAGGTTGTTGAGATTTTGTTACTCCGATGAATGGTAGCCTTGTCTTTTTGGAAGGTAGTTAAGTGTTGAGATTTTTAATACTCCAATGGATGATAGTCTTTTCATTATGGAAGTTAGTTCTTTGTTAAGATTTTTTTACTCCAATGGATGGTAGCCTTGTCATTATGGAATGTAATTCGTTGTTGAGATTTTAATACTCAAGTAGATGATAGCCTTGTCATTATGGAAGGTAGTTTGTTGTTGAGATTTTGTTACACCAATGGATGGTAGCCTAGTCGTTATGGAAGGTAGTTTGTTGTTGATATTTTTGTTACTCCAATGAATGATAGCCTTGTAATTATGGAAGGTAGTTCAATATTAAGATTTTTTTTACTCCAATGGATGGTAGCCTTTTCATTATGGAAGTAGTTTGTTGAGATTTTTTTACTCAAATGGATGGTAGCCTTGTCAATATGGAATGTAGTTCGTTGTTGAGATTTAATTACTCAAATGGATGGTAGCCTTGTCATTATGGAAGGTAGTTTGTTGTTGAGATTTTGTAACTCCAATGGATGGTAGCCTTGTCATTATGGAAGAAAGTTCGTTGTTGAGATTTTGTTACTCCAATGGATGGTAGCCTTGTCATTATGGAATGTAGTTCATTGTTGAGATTTTGTTACTCCAATGGATGGTAGCCTTGTCGTTATGGAAGGTAGTTCAGTTTGAGATTTTGTTACTCCAAAGGATGGTAGCCTTGTCATTATGGAAGGTAGTTTGTTGTTGAGATTTTGTTATTTAAATGGATGGTAGCCTTGTCATTATGGAAGAAAGTTTGCTGTTGAGATGTTGTTACTCCAATGGATGGTAGCCTTGTCATTATGGAATGTAGTTCGTTGTTGAGATTTTGTTACTCTGATGGATGGTAGCCTTGTCGTTATGGAAGGTAGTTCAGTGTTGAGATTTTTGTTACTCATATGGATGATAGTGTTTTCATTATGGAAGTTAGTTCTGTGTTGAGATTTTGTTACTCCAATGGATGGTAGCATTGTCATTATGGAAGGTAGTTTGTTGTTGGGATTTTGTTACTCCAAAGGATGGTAGCCTTGTCATTATGGAAGGTAGTTCGTTGTTGAAATTTTGTTACTCAAATGGATGGTAGCCTTGTCATTATGGAAGAAAGTTCGTTGTTGAAATTTTTTTACTCCAATGGATGGTAGCCTTGTCGTTATAGAAGGTATTTCAATGTTGAGATTTTTGTTACTCCAATGGATGATAGTCTTTTCATTATTGAAGTTAGTTATGTATTGAGATTTTGGTACTCCAATGGATGGTAGCCTTGTCATTATGGAATGTAGTTCGTTGTTGAGATTTTGTTACTCTAGTAGATGATAGCCTTGTCATTATAGAAGGTTGCTCGTTGTTGAGATTTTTGTTACTCTAATGGATGATAGCCTTGTAATTATGGAAAGTAGTTCAATGTTGAGATTTTTGTTACTCCAATGGATGATAGTCTTTTCATTATGGAAGTTAGTTCTTTGTTGAGATTTTTTTACTCCAATGGATGGTAGCCTTGTCATTATGGAATGTAGTTCGTTGTTGAGATTTTGTTACTCAAGTAGATGATAGCCTTGTCATTATGGAAGGTAGTTTGTTGTTGAGATTTTTGTTACTCCAATGAATGATAGCCTTGTAATTATGGAAGGTAGTTCAATGTTAAGATTTTTTTTACTCCAATGGATGCTAGCCTTTTCATTATGGAAGTAGTTTGTTGATATTTTTTTACTCAAATGGATGGTAGCCTTGTCAATATGGAATGTAGTTCGTTGTTGAGATTTTGTTACTCCAATGGATGGTAGCCTTGTCATTATGGAAGGTAGTTTGTTGTTGAGATTTTGTAACTCCAATGGATGTTAGCCTTTTCATTTTGGAAGAAAGTTCATTGTTGATATTTTGTTACTCCAATGAATGGTAGCCTTGTCGTTATGGAAGGTAGTTCAGTGTTGAGATTTTGTTACTCCAAAGGATGGTAGCCTTGTCATTATGGAAGGTAGTTTGTTGTTGAGATTTTGTTACTCAAATGGATGGTAGCCTTGTCATTATGGAAGAAAGTTTGCTGTTGAGATGTTGTTACTCCAATGGATGGTAGCCGTGTCATTATGGAATGTAGTTCATTGTTGAGATTTTTTTACTCCAATGGATGGTAGCCTTGTCGTTATGGAAGGTAGTTCAGTTTGAGATTTTGTTACCCCAAAGGATGGTAGCCTTGTCATTATGGAAGGTAGTTTGTTGTTGAGATTTTGTTACTCAAATGGATGGTAGCCATGTCATTATGGAAGAAAGTTTGCTGTTGAGATGTTGTTACTCCAATGGATGGTAGCCTTGTCATTATGGAATGTAGTTCATTCTTGAGATTTTTTTACTCTGATGGATGGTAGCCTTGTCGTTATGGAAGGTAGTTCAGTGTTGAGATTTTTTTACTCCAATGGATGATAGTGTTTTCATTATGGAAGTTAGTTCTGTGTTGAGATTTTGTTACTCCAATGGATGGTAGCATTGTCATTATGGAAGGTAGTTTGTTGTTGGGATTTTGTTACTCCAAAGGATGGTAGCCTTGTCATTATGGAAGGTAGTTCGTTGTTGAGATTTTGTTACTCCAATGGATGGTAGCCTTGTCATTATGGAAGAAAGTTCGTTGTTGAGATTTTTTTACTCCAATGGATGGTAGCCATGTCGTTATAGAAGGTAGTTCAATGTTGAGATTTTTGTTACTCCAATGGATGATAGTCTTTTCATTATTGAAGTTAGTTATGTGTTGAGATTTCGGTACTCCAATGGATGGTAGCCTTGTCATTATGGAATGTAGTTCGTTGTTGAGATTTTTTTACTCCAGTAGATGATAGCCTTGTCATTATGGAAGGTTGTTCGTTGTTGAGATTTTTGTTACTCCAATGGATGATAGCCTTGTAATTATGGAAGGTAGTTAAATGTTGAGATTTTTGTTACTCCAATGGATGGTAGCCTTTTCATTATGGAAGTAGTTCGTTGTTGAGATTTTTTTACTCAAATGGATGGTAGCCTTGTCAATATGGAATGTAGTTCGTTGTTGAGATTTTGTTACTCCAAATGATGGTAGCCTTGTAATTATAGAAGGTACTTCGTTTTTGAGATTTTTGTTACTCCAATGGATGGTAGCTGTGTCATTATGGATGGTAGTGCGTTGTTGAGACTTTGTTACACCAATGGATGGTAGCCTTGTCATTATGGAATTTAGTTTGTTGTTGAGACTTTGTTTCTCTAGTAGATGATAGCCTTGTCATTATGGAAGGTTGTTCGTTGTTGAGATTTTGTTACTGCAATGGATGGTAGCCTTGTCGTTAAGGAATGTAGTTCTTTATTTATATTTTGTTACTCCAATGGATGGTATCCTTGTGATTATGGAATGTAGGTTGTTGAGATTTTGTTACTCCAATGAATGGTAGCCTTGTCTTTTTGGAAGGTATTTAAGTGTTGAGATTTTTGATACTCCAATGGATGATAGTCTTTTCATTATGGAAGTTAGTTCTTTGTTAAGATTTTCTTACTCCAATGGATGGTAGCCTTGTCATTATGGAATGTAATTCGTTGTTGAGATTTTGTTACTCAAGTAGATGATAGCCTTGTCATTATGGAAGGTAGTTTGTTTTTGAGATTTTGTTACACCAATGGATGGTAGCCTAGTCGTTATGGAAGGTAGTTTGTTGTTGATATTTTTGTTACTCCAATGAATGATAGCCTTGTAATTATGGAAGGTAGTTCAATATTAAGATTTTTTTTACTCCAATGGATGGTAGCCTTTTCATTATGGAAGTAGTTTGTTGAGATTTTTTTACTCAAATGGATGGTAGCCTTGTCAATATGGAATGTAGTTCGTTGTTGAGATTTAATTACTCAAATGGATGGTAGCCTTGTCATTATGGAAGGTAGTTTGTTGTTGAGATTTTGTAACTCCAATGGATGGTAGCCTTGTCATTATGGAAGAAAGTTCGTTGTTGAGATTTTGTTACTCCAATGGATGGTAGCCTTGTCATTATGGAATGTAGTTCATTGTTGAGATTTTGTTACTCCAATGGATGGTAGCCTTGTCGTTATGGAAGGTAGTTCAGTTTGAGATTTTGTTACTCCAAAGGATGGTAGCCTTGTCATTATGGAAGGTAGTTTGTTGTTGAGATTTTTTTATTCAAATGGATGGTAGCCTTGTCATTATGGAAGAAAGTTTGCTGTTGAGATGTTGTTACTCCAATGGATGGTAGCCTTGTCATTATGGAATGTAGTTCGTTGTTGAGATTTTGTTACTCTGATGGATGGTAGCCTTGTCGTTATGGAAGGTAGTTCAGTGTTGAGATTTTTGTTACTCATATGGATGATAGTGTTTTCATTATGGAAGTTAGTTCTGTGTTGAGATTTTGTTACTCCAATGGATGGTAGCATTGTCATTATGGAAGGTAGTTTGTTGTTGGGATTTTGTTACTCCAAAGGATGGTAGCCTTGTCATTATGGAAGGTAGTTCGTTGTTGAAATTTTGTTACTCAAATGGATGGTAGCCTTGTCATTCTGGAAGAAAGTTCGTTGTTGAGATTTTTTTACTCCAATGGATGGTAGACTTGTCGTTATAGAAGGTATTTCAATGTTGAGATTTTTGTTACTCCAATGGATGATAGTCTTTTCATTATTGAAGTTAGTTATGTGTTGAGATTTTGGTACTCCAATGGATGGTAGCCTTGTCATTATGGAATGTAGTTCGTTGTTGAGATTTTGTTACTCTAGTAGATGATAGCCTTGTCATTATAGAAGGTTGCTCGTTGTTGAGATTTTTGTTACTCTAATGGATGATAGCCTTGTAATTATGGAAAGTAGTTCAATGTTGAGATTTTTGTTACTCCAATGGATGATAGTCTTTTCATTATGGAAGTTAGTTCTTTGTTGAGATTTTTTTACTCCAATGGATGGTAGCCTTGTCATTATGGAATGTAGTTCGTTGTTGAGATTTTGTTACTCAAGTAGATGATAGCCTTGTCATTATGGAAGGTAGTTTGTTGTTGAGATTTTTGTTACTCCAATGAATGATAGCCTTGTAATTATGAAAGGTAGTTCAATGTTAAGATTTTTTTTACTCCAATGGATGCTAGCCTTTTCATTATGGAAGTAGTTTGTTGATATTTTTTTACTCAAATGGATGGTAGCCTTGTCAATATGGAATGTAGTTCGTTGTTGAGATTTTGTTACTCCAATGGATGGTAGCCTTGTCATTATGGAAGGTAGTTTGTTGTTGAGATTTTGTAACTCCAATGGATGGTAGCCTTTTCATTTTGGAAGAAAGTTCATTGTTGAGATTTTGTTACTCCAATGAATGGTAGCCTTGTCGTTATGGAAGGTAGTTCAGTGTTGAGATTTTGTTACTCCAAAGGATGGTAGCCTTGTCATTATGGAAGGTAGTTTGTTGTTGAGATTTTGTTACTCAAATGGATGGTAGCCTTGTCATTATGGAAGAAAGTTTGTTGTTGAGATTTTGTTACTCCAATGGATGGTAGCCTTGTCATTATGGAATGTACTTTGTTGTTAAGATTTTGTTACTCCGATGGATGGTAGCCTTGTCGTTATGGAAGGTAGTTCAGTGTTGAGATTTTTGTTACTCCAATGGATGATAGTCTTTTCATTATAGAAGTTAGTCCTCTGTTGATATTTTGTTACTCCAATGGATGGTAGCATTGTCATTATGGAAGGTAGTTTGTTGTTGGGATTTTGTTACTCCAAAGGATGGTAGCCTTGTCATTATGGAAGGTAGTTCGTTGTTGAGATTTTGTTACTCAAATGGATGGTAGCCTTGTCATTATGGAAGAAAGTTCGTTGTTGAGATTTTTTTACTCCAATGGATGGTAGCCTTGTCGTTATAGAAGGTAGTTCAATGTTGAGATTTTTGTTACTCCAATGGATGATAGTCTTTTCATTATTGAAGTTAGTTATGTGTTGAGATTTTGGTACTCCAATGGATGGTAGCCTTGTTATTATGGAATGTAGTTCGTTGTTTAGATTTTGTTACTCCAGTAGATGATAGCCTTGTCATTATAGAAGGTTGTTCGTTGTTGAGATTTCTGTTACTCTAATGGATGATAGCCTTGTAATTATGGAAGGTAGTTCAATGTTGAGATTTTTGTTACTCCAATGGATGGTAGCCTTTTCATTATGGAAGTAGTTTGTTGTTGAGATTTTTTTACTCAAATGGATGGTAGCCTTGTCAATATGGAATGTAGTTCGTTGTTGAGATTTTGTTACTCCAATGGATGGTAGCCTTGTCATTATGGAAGGTAGTTTGTTGTTGAGATTTTGTTACTCCAATGTGTGGTAGCCTTGTAATTATAGAAGGTAGTTCGTTGTTGAGATTTTTGTTACTCCAATGGATGGTAGCTGTGTCATTATGGATGGTAGTTCATTGTTGAGACTTTGTAACACCAATGGATGGTAACCTTGTCATTATGGAATTTAGTTCGTTGTTGAGACTTTATTACTCCAGTAGATGATAGCCTTGTCATTATGGAAGGTTGTTCGTTGTTGAGATTTGGTTACTCCAATGGATGCTAGCCTTGTCGTTATGGAATATAATTCGTTGTTGAGATTTTGTTCCTCCAATGGATGGTAGCCTTGTCATTATGGAATGTAGTTCGTTGTTGAGATTTTGTTACTCCAATGAATGGTAGCCTTGTCTTTATAGAAGGTAGTTCAGTGTTGAGATTTTTGTTACTCCAATGGATGATAGTCTTTTCATTATGGAAGTTAGTTCTTTGTTGAGATTTTTTTACTCCAATGGATGGTACCCTTGTCATTATGGAATTTAGTTCGGTGTTGAGATTTTTTTACTCAACTAGATGATAGCCTTGTCATTATGGAAGGTAGTTTGTTGTTGAGATTTTGTTACTCCAATGGTTGGTAGCCTTGTCGTTATGGAAGGTAGTTTGTTGTTGAGATTTTTGTTACTCCAATGAATGATAGCCTTGTAATTAAGGAAGGTAGTTCAATATTAAGATTTTTTTACTCCAATGGATGGTAGCCTTTTCATTATGGAAGTAGTTTGTTGAGATTTTTTTACTCAAATGGATGGTAGCCTTGTCAATATGGAATGTAGTTCGTTGTTGAGATTTTGTTACTCCAATGGATGGTAGCCTTGTCATTATGGAAGGTAGTTTGTTGTTGAGAATTTGTAACTCCAATGGATGGTAGCCTTGTCAATATGGAACATAGTTCGTTGTTGAGATTTTGTTACTCCAATGGATGGTAGCTGTGTCATTATGGATGGTAGTGCGTTGTTGAGACTTTGTTAAACCAATGGATGGTAACCTTGTCATTATGGAATTTAGTTCGTTGTTGAGACTTTGTTACTCCAGTAGATAATAGCCTTGTCATTATGGAAGGTTGTTCGTTGTTGAGATTTGGTTACTCCAATGGATGGTAGCCTTGTCGTTATGGAATGTAGTTCGTTGTTGAGATTTCGTTACTCCAATGGATGGTATCCTTGTCATTATGGAATGTAGTTCGTTGTTGAGATTTTGTTACTCCAATGAATGGTAGCCTTGTCTTTATAGAAGGTAGTTCAGTGTTGAGATTTTTGTTACTCCAATGGATGATAGTCTTTTCATTATGGAAGTTAGTTCTTTGTTGAGATTTTTTTACTCCAATGGATGGTAGCCTTGTCATTATGGAATTTAGTTCGGTGTTGAGATTTTTTTACTCAAGTAGATGATAGCCTTGTCATTATGGAAGGTATTTTGTTGTTGAGGTTTTTTTACTCCAATGGTTGGTAGCCTTGTCGTTATGGAAGGTAGTTTGTTGTTGAGATTTTTGTTACTCCAATGAATGATAGCCTTGTAATTATGGAAGGTAGTTCAATATTAAGATTTTTTTACTCCAATGGATGGTAGCCTTTTCATTATGGAAATAGTTTGTTGAGATTTTTTTACTCAAATGGATGGTAGCCTTGTCAATATGGAATGTAGTTTGTTGTTGAGATTTTGTTACTCCAACGGATGGTAGCCTTGTCATTATGGAAGGTAGTTTGTTGTTGATATTTTGTAACTCCAATGGATGGTAGCCTTGTCAATATGGAACGTAGTTCGTTGTTGAGATTTTGTTACTCCAATGGATGGTAGCTGTGTCATTATGGATGGTAGTGCGTTGTTGAGACTTTGTTACACCAATGGATGGTAACCTTGTCATTATGGAATTTAGTTCGTTGTTGAGACTTTGTTACTCCAGTAGATGATAGACTTGTCATTATGGAAGGTTGTTCGTTGTTGATATTTTGTTACTCCAATGGATGGTAGCCTTGTCGTTATGGAATGTAGTTCGTTGTTGAGATTTTGTTACTCCAATGGATGGTAGCCTTGTCATTATGGAATGTAGTTCGTTGTTGAGATTTTGTTACTCCAATGAATGGTAGCCTTGTCTTTATGGAAGGTAGTTCAGTGTTGAGATTTTTGTTACTCCAATGGATGATAGTCTTTTCATTATGGAAGTTATTCTTTGTTGAGATTTTTTTACTCCAATGGATGGTAGCCTTGTCATTATGGAATTTAGTTCGGTGTTGAGATTTTTTTACTCAAGTAGATGATAGCCTTGTCATTATGGAAGGTATTTTCTTGTTGAGATTTTGTTACTCCAATGGTTGGTAGCCTTGTCGTTAAGGAAGGTAGTTTGTTTTTGATATTTTTGTTACTCCAATGAATGATAGCCTTGTAATTATGGAAGGTAGTTCAATATTAAGATTTTTTTACTCCAATGGATGGTAGCCTTTTCATTATGGAAGTAGTTTGTTGAGATTTTTTTACTCAAATGGATGGTAGCCTTGTCAATATGGAATGTAGTTCGTTGTTGAGATTCTGTTACTCCAATGGATGGTAGCCTTGTCATTATGGAACGTAGTTCGTTGTTGAGATTTTGTTACTCCGATGGATGGTAGCCTTGTCGTTATGGAAGGTAGTTCAGTGTTGAGATTTTTGTTACTTCAATGGATGATAGTCTTTTCATTATGGAAGTTAGTTCTGTGTTGATATTTTGTTACTCCAATGGATGGTAGTATTGTCATTATGGAAGGTAGTTTGTTGTTGGGATTTTGTTACTCCAAAGGATGGTAGCCTTGTCATTATGAAAGGTAGTTCGTTGTTGAGATTTTGTTACTCAAATGGATGGTAGCCTTGTATTTATGGAAGAAAGTTCGTTGTTGAGATTTTGTTACTCCAATGAATGGTAGATGTTCTGGACTGGGCCCGGGTTGGCCCAAGAGCAAGAATGAAGGCCCAGTCCAAACGGCTCTATAGGGGGCGCGCCGACCAGAAGCTACAGCCGTGCCCGCCACTGCCCGCGAACGCAACATCCTCGACCTCATACAGTCCAGCTCGAGTCCATCTCGAGCACCCCCTTGTAGGTCAGACTATGACCGTTACACCCTCACCTGAACTCCGAAAAGACCACGTCCTCGTCCGTCCGTACTTCTCGCAGAGCACCCAGGAAGGAGACCACGTGCGGGTCCCCACTACACACGTAGAACCTGGCAGTTCCTTTATTGGGCCAATCCTGGTCGGCCCAATGAAGGGACCTTGGCCCAGCGCTGGGGGCTATAAATACCCTATGTTCCAAGAGGGTCAGGTATTCATTTCTCTTACCCATATACACACTTTTTACCTGTTCGTACTACCATTCATTTCAGCATCGGAGTTCCTTGCAGGTACCCCCCCCCCCCACATCTCGTTCAAACTTCAGCTCGGAGCCAGTCGTGACGGTCCAAGTCTGATCAGGTAAGATCAGTGGCGCCGTCTGTGGGAATCTAGCTTCCCCGTCTTGCAAAAACTCAAAGACCAAATCTCAACTCAACTATCACCGTCATGGCTGACCAAGTTCGTGATGAATAAAACGTTCGCGTCGTCGACACCAACAACGGCCTCACGGATAAAAATGGACACCTTGATAACACTGGTAACCCCGGTCATAACACCATCCCTGTGTCAACTGCCCCTGGGCCCTCAATCCACCACGAAGGAGTTACCGCTTCATCCTCCTCGGTCCCTCCGCCACTCGAAGAAGACGATGCAGCTCTCATAAACTATCGATCCGCTCAGTTTCAGGAAGTCCATGTCCCTGCCGGGGCAGATGCCACAACCCGAACGCTGTTTGCGGCGATCAATCAGACGAATTACCTCATCTTCGCCCAAGGGGAAAGATTGAGGGCACTTGAAGACGATCCAAGACCCCGAGGAGGCACCGGAGGCCCCAGACTCCACCTCTTCGAGTAACTGAGGTCAATTTCACATCTCCCCCGCGGAGACACTACAGAGATACCTCTCAAAGCCCGTCACCCCGACCATCGGGGAAACGGCCCCCTTTGGAGAGGCAACCCATCATCGAAGCCGGAGGACGCGGCCGCGCCCCCGCAAGGCAAGAAAGAAGACACTCCAGAGACGGGCATGGAAGAATCAACCAACGGGCATCGCGCTCGAGAGATGCCCGACACGACCAGGACCGTCGTGCTCGACAGTATTACAGGTCCCCGTCCCTGTCCCCGGAGCGAAGCGACGAGGACGACCCTCGCGGTCCCCTGTCGCAGGCCATCATGGAGGCGCCCATTCCCCAGGGCATGGAGAAGCCTCCACATCTGAAGGAATACGATGGAGTCGCAGACCCGGTCGACCACATAGACGGGTTCGAGGCTATGCTGCACTATCACAACATCGGGTGACCCATCAAATGCCGGTTGTTCCCCACGACCCTCAGAAAGGAAGCAATGGACTGGTATAAAGGCCTCGCCCCGGGATCAATCACCTCGTCGTGACGCCTGGGAGACAAGAGAACCGGAGGAAGACGCCCGACCATCTCACGAGTCGGTCCCCGTCCAGACCGCCTTCTTAGTGACCAGAACCGAGGACTCCAACGTCCCCGAACACCTGCAGGAGCCTCTCATAACACATAGCAGGTGGGAATATTTCCCCTCCTCCATGGTCATCAATGGCGGAGGGTTCAACGACCTGACTATCAATTCAGCTAAAAGGAAGCTGGATGAACTGGTCGACGCTGCAACCCCACAGACAGTGACATTTGAGAGGGTAAAAGGTAAGTCGGAGCCCATCACCTTCTACCTCGAAGAGCTCCCCGGGGGAGCCCCCAACACAGTCATTCCCCTGCTGATAACGGCACGAATGGCTAACTTCGATATGCACTGCATCCTAGTCGACGAAGGGAGTTCCATCGATGTAATGTACAGCCAATTGTTCCGAACTCTGCAGCTGGACGACTCCCACCTCTCGCCATATGTAGGGTCGGACTTACAGCGCTTCAACGGCTCGACCTCCAAGCCTTTGGGATATGTCGAGCTCATGGTTACCTTCGGCGAAGGCACAACGACAAGGCAGGTTAAAATACGCTTCCTCGTCATCGACTACCCGTCTCTGTACAACTGCATCCTGGGGAGACCAACACTGGCAGAACTGACAGCGGTGCCCTCCACCGTCCACCTGAAGATGAAGTTCTACACCAAAAGGGCACGGGTAGCTACTATCCAGGGAGACCTAGCCACTGCTCGGAGGTGTTTCAACGCTACATCTAAGGGACGCGACACTATCGACGTAGGGACAAGGCCCGCCAAAAGACCAGCGACGACACGACAGGAGCCCGATAAGCCAGAGTCCGCCAAGGAAGAAGTCCAGAAAGCTCCACCAAAGGTCGACTCTATAGCTCTGGACGCTCATTTCGATCAGGACGAACCTCCCAATGGCGAGCAAGTTCCACTCCGACCAATACCGGACGGGGATTTTGAGCTCGTCCCCCTCGGTGCAGACCCGAGAAAAGGAGTAACGATTGGCAAGGATCTCCCCGACCTGGCAAGGAAGCAAATCAAAGCCTACTTGCGCGAGAATGCCGACTTGTTCGCCTGGAGCACTGCGGAGATTCCCGGACTCGACCTGGAGGTCGCCTGTCACCACCTCGCCATAGATCGTGCCGCTAAAGCCGTAGTACAATGTAGGCGTAGGCAATCTCCAGAGAAAACGAAGGTTGATGAAAAAGCTGTAAAAGACCTCCTAGAGGCGAATTTTATTTCTGAAGCCCGGTATTCAACCTGGCTGTCGAACGTTGTACTTGTTAAAAAGAATAATGGAAAATGGAGGATGTGTGTTGACTATACCGATCTCAACTGGGCTTGCCCGAAAGATGCTTTCCCTTTACCGAACATAGACATGCTGGTTGACAACTCGGTCGGCTACAAAATGTTATTGTTCATGGATGCTTACTCGGGCTATAATCAAATCCTGATGGCCATGGGCGAAAAACACTGCACGGCTTTCATGACCAGCTCGGGCAATTATTACTACAACGTAATGCCCTTTGGACTAAAAAACACCGGGGCAACTTACCAGCGTATGATGAATAGGGTTTTCCACAAGCAGATTGGAGACATGCTCGAGGTCTACATGGACGACATGATCGTCAAATCTCGAGCAGACACCAATCATGCTACACACCTCAAGGCAGTCTTCACCCAAGCGAGACAATGTAAAATGAGATTCAACCCCAAAAATGCACGTTCGGAGTCAAGGCAGGGAAATTCCTCAGGTTCTACATGACAGAACGAGGAATTGAAGCCAACCCCGACAAATGTCAAGCGTTCTCTGACCTCCCGACACTGACGTCGAAGAAATCAATACAAGTCATGAACGACATGCTCACGTAATTGTCCCGCTTCGTCGCGAGGTCCACCCAGCACGCCCTCCCCTTCTTCAGACTCCTTCACAAAGAAGCATCCTTCGAATGGATCGAGGAGTGTGAACGGGCACTGTGCCACCTAAAGCAAAGTCTATCTGAACCACCCGTGTTATCTCGACCAGCGGATGGGGAGCCATTATTCCTATACTCGGCCGTCTCAAACAAAGCTGTCAGCGCGACTCTCATCTGCGAGACCACCGACGGCCAGAAACCTGTTTACTTCACGAGCAAAGCCCTACAAGGACCCGAAAGCAGGTACCAACAGATAGAAAAGGTAGCTCTGGCCCTGGTAAACACAGCGAGGAGACTCAGACACTATTTTCTGGCCCACACAGTCATCGTGTGAACCGACCAACCAGTAAGGCAGCTCTTGGGTCGGCCCGACATGGAGGGCAGAATGTTGAAATGGTCCTTGGAACTCTCCGAATTCGACATTCATTACGAGAGTAGGAAAGCTCTAAAAGCACAAGCCCTGGCCGACTTCATCGCGGAAATGACCGCTCACGACCCGGCCGCCGAGAAGGAACACAAATGAACCGTCTTCGTCGATGGAGCATCTAGCTCGTCCGGAAGCGGCACGGGGATCCTCTTGGAGAACGAGGAAGGCGTAGTGATCGAGCACTCATTAACCCTCTCCTTCCCGATGTCCAATAACCAAGTAGAGTACGAGGCCCTGCTCGCAGGACTAAGGCTAGCCGAGGACCTGGGAGCCCGCGAAATACAAATCTTCACAGACTCACAACTCGTTGCCTCCCATGTCCAGGGGAGTTACCAAGCCAAGAACGACAACCTCGTCGAATACTTAAGCTTAGTCAAAAAATACATGACAAAGTTTGAGCGAGCAGAAATATCACATGTCCCACGCGAGCAAAACACTAGGGCTGACATATTGTCCAAACTCGCGAGCATGAGAAAGAATGGCGGGAACAAATTCGTCATAAAAGAATCCCTGTCACGCCCGACCATCGAAAGGTCCTCGACACTAGTCGAGGTTCACGCCATAGGAGATGCCTCGTACTGGATGACCCCGGTGTACAATTTTCTGACGAAGGGCGAACTCCCCACGAACCAGACAGATGCAACCATCACGAAACGACGAGCATGCACCTACGTGGTACTCGAGCACAAACTATACCGCAGGGGATTCTCCATCCCCCTCTTGAAATGCATCGACAAATCCGCAGTCCTCGAGGTGTTGCGGGAGATACACGAAGGGATTAACGCCCAACACATGGGCGGTAAGTCCCTGGCGAGGAAAGCCCTTCAAGCGGGTATTATTGGCCGACAATGCAGCAGGACACCAAGGAACACGCCAAGAAGTGTGACAAGTGCCAGAGGCACGGCGACATGCACCTCGCTCCCCCTCACGAATTGAGCATACTGTCGTCTCCGTGGCCGTTCGCATGGTGGGGTATGGATATCCTCGGTCCTTTCGTGCAAGGGACTTACCAAAATAAATTCCTCATCGTAGCCGTGGATTACTTCACGAAATGGATAGAGGCCGAGGCTCTCGCGAATATCACCTTGCACAACATCCTCCGTTTCTACAAGAGAAACATCCTCGCCAAATTTTGAATCCCGAGGGCACTGGTGACTGACAACGGCACCCAATTCACCAACCACGGATTCCAGGACTTCGTCACAAAATTGGGAACAAAACAACACTTCACCTCGGTCGAGCACCCTCAAACCAACGGGCAAGCCGAAGCTGCAAACAGAGTCATCCTCCGAGGACTCAAACGTCGGCTCGGCGAAGCAAAAAGGGGTCGGGTCGAGGAGTTGCACAGTGTCTTGTGGGCGTTCCGCACCACGCCCCACTCGAATACGGGCGAGACCCCCTTCCGACTAACATACGGCACCGAGGCCATCATCCCGATAGAAATCAGGGAACCCTTCAGGTGGACAGAGAATCCCCTCGATGAAGAAATGAACGACGAGGCCCTCAGGAACGAACTCGACTTAGTCGAGGAAATCCGATCGGGGGCGGCCCTACGCGAGGCCACCCTGAAACAAGGAGTGGACATGCATCACAATGACAAGTTCATTAAACGCTAGTTCGAAATCGGCAGCCTGGGTATTACGAAGAAACCAGAAAGACTCCCGTGAAGGAAAATTGGCCGCGAACTGGGAAGGGCCTTATCGCATCCGCGGCACCACAGGTACCGGGGCATATTACCTCGAGCAACTAGACAGAAAACCACTACCACGGCCCTAGAACACTGCTAAACTAAAGCAGAACTATAGTTAAAAAACCCTTGACACCAAGGACCCTTGTTGTCGACATCCACGTCCGGTCAACGGGGAGAAACGTCCCGACCATGTAGAAAGGCTAAGGTACAGGCCCAATCTACGCCCAAACGACATACCGTCATTCAGAAAACGAGCATGAACGACAGTGCCCGACGTGGACACCTCAATCGAGCTCCACCATCGAAGTACCTGTAGGGCAGAACACCCAGCTTGCGATGGGCAGTTCACGCCACGGGCAAGCGACCCCGATCCAGGTCATACGCCCGAGCAAGCGGCTTAGCTCTGCACGCCCGACGAATCTCAAAGTACGTCGGCCACCCAAAGGGTCGAAAAAGAATCTCTCCTCGAGGTTGTAGCTTAGGCGAAATTCACCACAAAATAGAAAGTCAAGCACAAGCATGTCCCGAGGAAAAGACTTAGGAAAATTTGCCAACAAAGTGATAGCCGAGCACGGGTAAGACTCGGGGGCATAACTTAGGCAAATCCTATCACAAAATATGAAAACATAAACACAGGCAAAAGATCAAGGTCAAAACAAGCGTTCAATCAAAAGCTCATAAATAACAGATAGAAATAAACCGACCAAGAAGGCCGGCGATGTTCAAGAATTACAAGAACGGGCACGCAGGCCCAAAAAGTAGATATGCACGGGCACGCAGGCCCCCACAAACAACCATCAATAAAAAGGCGCGCAGGCCCGACTATAATTTTGCGGCTAGACTTCCCCGGGGCTACCAGCGTCGACAACAGGAGACTCGGGCGGAGGCACGATCTGGCCATTGATGATATGGGACATGAAGCCCACCCCTTCAGTGTTCAGATCGGGATTCAGCAGAGTGAGCTGGCTAACCGCGGCTTCAAAGCCATCAGCCAAGGCGCCAACACAGTCCGCCTCAAGGAGTTGAATACGGGCGACCAGTTCTGACTGACTCCGCAAGGGAGTTGTCTCATCCGACTCATCTTCGGCAGGGAGCATGGCGGCCTTCAGTTCCTCGACCTCTTTAGCGAGACGCCTGTTGTCGATTTCCAAGCATTCCCGACCCTTACGAGAGTAGTCTCTCTCCTCGGCAACCTTCCCCGAGTTCTCTTTCTCTGCGGCCAGTAGCTCGGCTTGCTCGCGGAACATCTCCTCAGAGCGCTCCAGGGCAGCCTTCAACTTTCGTGAGCTTGCAGTAAGGGCAGCTTTCTCCTGTTCCAGCTCTTTGAAGCGATCAGAGTCTGCCCCCTCCTCGGCCAGGACAATGGCCATCTCGGCCATCTTGACCATCCCGACCATGTTGGCAGCCAGATACTTTCTCCGACTTTCCTTACTCAGCTGCCTAATGGTATCAGCTTCATCGGCGCTTACAGACAAGGGAAACCCCTCAAAGAAATCCTCCTCTTTAAAACAGGGGGGCAACCCAAAGGACCTCACCGCACCGGACTCCTCGCCAACTTCCGACTGGCTCTCTACCCGGTTCCTTTTCCTCGGTATCAGATCGACATGATGCTCGACATCCTGAGCATCCGGGGACCCTCCAGAGGCATCACCCGAGCTAGTTGGCAGGCCCATCCTCGTCGCCTAAGGAGCTCGCACCACTCTCTTGTTGACTTTCTTATCATGTGTCAACTTTAGAAGCCTCTCCTTTCGCCCAGCCATGTGACCTGCATTAAAGAATCCCGGGTTAGTTACGAGCAAGTAACAAACGAAGAAATTCGAACAAGACTATAAGACAAAAAATAACCTAACAGGTTTGCGGCCTTCCCGTAGGACTGACACTCCATAAGCGCCTTTGTATCTATAGGTCAGGCCTCAAAGGTCGGGTACCCATCTTCGCCGAGAATATCCTTTCCCTCCCTCGTGGCCCACCTAGAAGGGAAGAAACTGTCGACATATCTGCAGAGGGTACCATAGGCCTCCTCATCTTCGATGTTCATCCCACCCGTGGGCGTATGGTAGTGCTCGGTGCCATGCTCGTAGTGACGCGAGGTCCAATACAAGGGAAACTTGGATACACGCCCCAACACCGGGCGAACCTCATCGTCCAGAAGAGCCTCCCCGTGATCGTAGGTCACTACAGTTTCTTCCTCGTATACAGACTCCAGGGCAGTTTTAGTGACCGGCCGCACGATGTACCATTTGTCCTTGAACCCCCTGACAGAATCCATATATATCCTCAACAGCCTCTTCGACTGTTTCAGGGAAACCCAATTGTGCCTACCTCCCCGAGACTGGAGCTGTAAATGGAAGACTCTGAAGAAAAGAGGTATGGTCGCCCCAATCCTTAAAAAACGACACGTCAGTTTGAATGCCCGAAGGAAAGAAATCGAGTTGGGGTGAAGCTGCGAAGGGGCCAGCTCCAAATGAATGAAGACCCCGACCTGAAAATCACTAAAGGGGAGCTTTAGGCCAAGGTCCTTAAACGCGATTTCATACATAGGAAATCCGTACTCGGGGAACTCCGAATAGATTCGTGCGTTAAGAGACGGTCTGGTGATGACGAAATTTTTCTGAAAGCCGGGCTGACTACCGCCCTGCTCGACGATAGTATACGTGCTCCAAATGCATCGACTATAAGCAGAAGCAATCCCTCTGGGCTCGGCGCCCACCCACTCTAGCAAAGGATCGTCAATGGTATCGATCAGATTCACATTTTCCTCGGTGCTTTGATCTTCCACCTCGTTGCGCCCCGAGGAACACGGTTCATCATCCATTGTTACCTGCAAAGCACAAGAAATCGGTCAATTGGGGAGAAAATCCATACGCTCACCATAACTGACGGGAAGAAGGGCACGACAAGCCGAGTCACACTCCACATATGGTTAAAACGCTGAGGATTTGGACAAAAGTCTGGAATCACCTCCCCGACGCCAAGGTACCACGACAAGTCATCCTACATACTGCCTAAATGCGCCAACATCCCAGCCAGTCACGAATGTGTCGACCTAAGCTATGGATATGACGAGCAGGATCATAAATCCTAAACCTAGAACTATGAGTTCATTGGGCACTATCACGAATTAGGCGCCCTGAATCATGAAGATCTCGGGCAGCATTGCGAGTCACATGCCTAAACTATACGTTTATCGGGCATAAACATGCATTTGCCGGGCATAAACATGGATATGCCGGGAAAAAATACGAATCTACCGGGGCTAACCCTAGACGCAGATTTTCTAACATACAAACAATGGAAAAAACCATCTACCACAGAGAAAAAACATGAGGATGAGACGCTTTCTTGAAATCAGGAAAGAGGTACGGTGTCGAAAATGAGAATCAACGGCGGAAAGCACGGCGGTCCTATGAAGATCTGGAAAAAACAGCAGCAGCAAAGGCAGGGGAAGGAGGAGAAGCGCGAAGGGAAAAAACATATTATGGGACCCAAGGATCCTATTTATATTGATGACGTGGAATACGAAACGTCACCCTGGGGAACCACAAACTTCCCTCCTCGACGCATAGCTCCCCTAGGCAATGATGGCCCTATCTTCAATGGGGTGGCATCACGGTTCCCAAGGGTTTCCTCGTGTACTCAACAAACACAGCCCGTCGAGAGTCCCCGATCACTCCTCGAAAGGAATTATCTCACGAGCGCAACACAGGGGAAGCTCCTTAAGCGACCACGGGGAACCAAATCTCCTGGCCGAGCATGAGACCCCATGACAAAGGCGAGCTGAGGTCAAGTCATAACTCCTGCTCCAGGAGCCACGACTTGGGGGGCTCCTGTTCTGGACTGGGCCCGGGTTGGCCCAAGAGCAAGAATGAAGGCTCAATCCAAACGGCTCTACAGGGGGCGCACCGACCAAGAAGCTACAGCCATGCCCGCCACTGCCCGTGAATGCAACATCCTCGACCTCATACAGTCCAGCTCGAGTTCATCTCGAGCACCCCCTCGTAGGGAAGACTATGATCGTTACACCCTCACCTGAACTCCGAAAAGACCGCGTCCTCGTCCGTCCGTACTTCTCGCAGAGCACCCAGGAAGGAGACCACGTGCGGGTCCCTACTACACACGTAGAACCTGACAGTTCCTTTATTGGGCCAATCCTGGTCGGCCCAATGAAGGGACCTTGGCCCAACGCTTGGGGCTATAAATACCCTCTGTTCCAAGAGGGTCACGCATTCATTTCTCTTACCCATATACACACTTTTTACCTGCTCGTACTACCACTCATTTCAGCATCGGAGTGCCTTGCAGGTACCCCCCCCCCCATCTCGTTCAAACTTCAGCTCGGAGCCAGTCATGACGGTCCATGTCTAATCAGGTAAGATCAGTAGCCTTGTCTTTATGGAAGGTAGTTCAGTGTTGAGATTTTTGTTACTCCAATGGATGATAGTCTTTTCATTATGGAAGTTAGTTCTTTGTTGAGATTTTGTTACTCCAATGGATGGTAGCCTTGTAATTATGGAATGTAGTTCGTTGTTGAGATTTTATTACTCAAGTAGATGATAGCCTTGTCATTATTGAAGGTAGTTTGTTGTTGATATTTTGTTACACCAATGGATGGTAGCCTTGTCGTTAGGGAAGGTAGTTCATTGTTGAGATTTTTGTTACTCCAATGAATGATAGCCTTGTAATTATGGAAGGTAGTTCAATGTTGGAATTTTTTACTCCAATGGATGGTAGCATTTTCATTATGGAAGTAGTTTGTTGTTGAGATTTTTTACTCAAATGGATGGTAGCCTTGCCATTATGGAATGTAGTTTGTTTTGAGATTTTGTTACTGGATGGTAGCCTTGTCATTTTGGAAGATAGTTTGTTGTTGAGATTTTGTTACTCTAATGGATGGTAGCCTTTTCATTATGGAAGGTAGTTTATTGTTGAGATTTTGTTACTCCGAAGGATGGTAGCCTTGTAATTATAGAAGGTAGTTCGTTGTTGAGATTTTGTTACTCAAATGGATGGTAGCCTTGTCATTATGGAAGAAAGTTCGTTGTTGAGATTTTTTTACTCCAATGGATGGTAGACTTGTCCATATGGAATGTTGTTCGTTATTGAGATTTTGTTACTCCAATGAATGGTATCCTTGTATTTATGGAAGGTAGTTCAGTGTTGAGATTTTTGTTACTCCAATGGATGACAGTCTTTTCATTATGGAAGTTAGTTCTTTATTGAGATTTTGTTACTCCAATGGATGGTAGCCTTGTCGTTATGGAATGTAGTTTGTTGTTGAGATTTTTTCACTCAAGTAGATAATAGCCTTGTCATTATGGAAGTTAGTTCGTTGTTGATATTTTGTTACTCCAATGGATGGCAGCCTTGTCGTTATGGAAGGTAGTTCGTTGTTGAGATTTTTGTTACTCCAATGAATGATAGCCTTGTAATTATGGAAGGTAGTTCAATGTTGAGATTTTTTTTACTCCAACGGATGGTACCCTTTTCATTATGGAAGTAGTTTGTTGTTGAGATTTTTTACTCGAATGGAAGGTAGCCTTGCCATTATGGAATGTAGTTTGTTGTTGAGATTTTGTTACACCAATGGATGGTAGCCTTGTCATTATGGAAGATAGTTTGTTGTTAAGATTTTGTTACTCCAAAGGATGGTAGCCTTGTCATTATGGAATGTAGTTCGTTGTTGAGATTTTGTTACTCCAATGGATGGTATCCTTGTCGTTATGGAAGGTAGTTCAGTGTTGAGATTTTTGTTACTCTAATGGATGATGGTCTTTTCATTATGGAAGTTAGTTCTGTGTTGAGATTTTATTATCCAATGGATGGTAGCCTTGTCATTATGGAATGTAGTTTGTTGTTGAGATTTTATTACTCCAGTAGATGATAGCCTTGTCATTATGGAAGGTTATTCGTTGTTAAGATTTGGTTACTCCAATGGATGGTAGCCTTGTCGTTATGGAATGTAGTTTGTTGTTGAGATTTTGTTACTCCAATGGATGGTAGCCTTGTCATTATGGAATGTAGTTCGTTGTTGAGATTTTGTTACTCCAATGAATGGTAGCCTTGTCTTTATGGAAGGTAGTACAGTGTTGAGATTTTTGTTACTCCAATGGATGATAGTCTTTTCATTATGGAAGTTAGTTCTTTGTTGAGATTTTGTTACTCCAATGGATGGTAGCCTTTTCATTATGGAATGTAGTTCGTTGTTGAGATTTTGTTACTCCAGTAGATGATAGCCTTGTAATTATGCAATGTAGTTCGTTATTGAGATTTTGTTACACCAATGGATGGTAGCCTTGTCGTTATGGAAGGTAGTTCGTTGTTGAGATTTTTGTTACTCCAATGGATGATAGAGTTTTAGTTATGGAAGGTAGTTCAATGTTGAGATTTTTGTTACTCCAATGGATGGTAGCCTTTTCATTATGGAAGTAGTTCGTTGTTGAGATTTTTTTACTCAAATGCATGGTAGCCTTGTCAATATGGAATGTAGTTCGTTGTTGAGATTTTGTTACTCTAATGGATGGTAGCCTTGTCATTATGGAAGGTAGTTTGTTGTTGAGATTTTGTTACCCCAATGGATGGTAGCCTTGTAATTATAGAAGGTAGTTCGTTGTTGAGATTTTTGTTACTCCAATGGATGGTAGCTGTGTCATTATGGATGGTAGTGCGTTGATGAGATTTTGTTACACCAATGGATGGTAGCCTTGTCATTAAGGAATTTAGTTCGTTGTTGAGATTATGTTACTCCAGTAGATGATAGCCTTGTCATTATGGAAGGTTATTCGTTGTTGAGATTTTGTTACTCCAATGGATGGTTGCCTTGTCGTTATGGAATGTAGGTCGTTGTTGAGATTTTGTTACTCCAATGAATTGTAGCCTTGTCTTTTTGGAAGGTAGTTCAGTGTTGAGATTTTTGTTACTCCAATGGATGATAGTCTTTTCATTATGCAAGTTAGTTCTTTGTTGAGATTTTGTTACTCCAATGGATGGTAGCCTTGTCATTATGGAATATAGTTTGTTGTTGAGATTTTGTTACTCTATTGAATGGTAGCCTTGTCTTTATCGAAGGTAGTTCAGTGTTGAGATTTTTGTTACTCCAATGGATGATAGTCTTTTTATTATGGAAGTTAGTTCTTTGTTTAGATTTTGTTACTCCAATTGATGGTAGCCTTGTCATTATGGAATGTAGTTCGTTGTTGAGATTTTGTTTCTCCAGTAGATGATAGCCTGGTCATTATGCAAGATAGTTTGTTGTTGAGATTTTATTACTCCAATAGATGGTAGCCTTGTTGTTATGGAAGGTAGTTCGTTGTTGAGATTTTTGTTAGTCCAATGGATGATAGCCTTGTAATTATGGAAGGTAGTTCAATGTTGAGATTTTTGTTACTCCAATGGATGGACGCCTTTTCATTATGGAAGTAGTTCATTGTTGATATTTTTTTACTCAAATGGATGGTAGCCTTGTCAATATGGAATGTAGTTCGTTGTTGAGATTTTGTTACTCCAGTGGACGGTAGCCTTGTCATTATGGAAGGTAGTTTGTTGTTGAGATTTTGTAACTCCAATGGATGGTAGCCTTGCCAATATGGAATGTAGTTCGTTGTTGAGATTTTTTTACTCCAATGGATGGTAGCCTTGTTATTATGGAATGAAGGTTGTTGTTGAGATTTTGTTACTCCAATGTGTGGTAGCCTTGTAATTATAGAAGGTAGTTCGTTGTTGAGATTTTGGTTACTGCAATGGATGGTAGATGTGTCATTATGGATGGTAGTGCAATGTTGAGACTTTGTTACACCAATGGATGGTAGCCTTGTCATTATGGAATTTAGTTCATTGTTGAGATTTTATTACTCTAGTAGATGATAGCCTTGTCATTATGGAAGGTTGTTCGTTGTTAAGATTTTGTTAATCCAATGGATGGTAGCCTTGTCGTTATGGAATGTAGTTCGTTGTTGAGATTTTGTAACTCCAATGGATGGTAGCCTTGTCATTATGGAATGTAGTTCGTTGTTGAGATTTTGTTATTCCAATGAATGCTAGCCTTGTCTTTATGGAAGGTAGTTCAGTGTTGAGATTTTTATTACTCCAAGGGATGATAGTCTTTTCATTATGGAAGTTAGTTCTTTGTTGAGATTTTTTTACTCCAATGGAGGGTAGCCTTGTTATTATGGAATGTAGTTTGTTGTTGTGATTTTGTTACTCAAGTAGATGATAGCCTTGTCATTATGGAAGGTAGCTTGTTGTTGAGATTTTGTTACTCCAATGGATGGTAGCCTTGTCGTTATGGAAGGTAGTTCGTTGTTGAGATTTTTGTTACTCCAATGAATGATAGCCTTGTAATTATGGAAGGTAGTTCAATGTTAATATTTTTTTTACTCCAATGGATGGTCGCCTTTTCATTATGGAAGTAGTTTGTTGAGATTTTTTTACTCAAATGGATGGTAGCCTTGTCATTATGGAATGTAGTTTGTTGTTAAGATTTTGTTACTCCAATGGATGGTAGCCTTGTCATTATGGAATGTAGTTTGTTGTTGACATTTTGTTACTCTAATGGATGGTAGCATTGTCATTATGAAAGGTAGTTTGTTGTTTAGATTTTGTTACTCCAAAGGATGGTAGCCTTGTCATTATGGAAGGTAGTTCGTTGTTGAGATTTTGTTACTCAAATAGATGGTAGCCTTGTCATTATGGAAGAAAGTTCATTGTTGAGATTTTGTTACTCCAATGGATGGTAGCCTTGTCATTATGGAATGTAGTTCGTTGTTGAGATTTTGTTACTCCAATGGATGGTAGCCTTGTTGTTATGGAAGGTATTTCAGTGTTGAGATTTTTGTTACTCTAATGGATGATGGTCTTTTCATTATGGAAGTTAGTTCTGTGTTGAGATTTTGTTATCCAATGGAAGGTAGCCTTGTCATTATGGAATGTAGTTCGTTGTTGAGATTTTTTTACTCCAGTAGATGATAGCCTTGTCATTATGGAAGGTTATTCGTTGTTAAGATTTTGTTACTCCAATGGATGGTAGCCTTGTCGTTATGGAATGTAGTTCGTTGTTGAGATTTTGTTACTCCAATGGATGGTAGCCTTGTCATTATGGAATGTAGTTCGTTGTTGAGATATTGTTACTCCAATGAATGCTAGCCTTGTCTTTATGGAAGGTAGTTCAGTGTTGAGATTTTTGTTACTCCAATGGATGATAGTCTTTTCATTATGGAAGTTAGTTCTTTGTTGAGATTTTTTTATTCCAATGGAGGGTAGCCTTGTTATTATGGAATGTCTTTCGTTGTTGTGATTTTGTTACTCAAGTAGATGATAGCCTTTTCATTATGGAAAGTAGTTTTTTGTTGAGATTTTGTTCCTCCAATGGATGGTAGCCTTGTCGTTATGGAAGGTAGTTCGTTGTTGAGATTTTTGTTACTCCAATGAATGATAGCCTTGTAATTATGGAAGGTAGTTCAATGTTAAGATTTTTTTTACTACAATGGATGGTAGCCTTTTCATTATGTAAGTAGTTTGTTGAGATTTTTTTACTCAAATGGATGGTAGCCTTGTCATTATGGAATGTAGTTTGTTGTTAAGATTTTTTTACTCCAATGGATGGTAGCCTTGTCATTATGGAATGTAGTTTGTTGTTGAGATTTTGTTACTCCAATGGATGGTAGCCTTGTCATTATGGAAGATAGTTTGTTGTTGAGATTTTGTTACTCTAATGGATGGTAGCATTGTCATTATGGAAGGTAGTTTGTTGTTGAGATTTTGTTACTCCAAAGGATGGAAGCCTTGTCATTATGGAAGGTAGTTCATTGTTGAGATTTTGTTACTCAAATGGATGGTAGCCTTGTCATTATGGAAGAAAGTTCGTTGTTAAGATTTTGTTACTCCAATGGATGGTAGCCTTGTCGTTATGGAAGGTAGTTCAGTGTTCAAATTTTAGTTACTCCAATGGATGATAGTCTTTTCATTATGGAAGTTAGTTCTGTGTTGAGATTTTGTTACTCCAATGGATGGTAGCATTGTCATTATGGAAGGTAGTTTGTTGTTGAGACTTTGTTACTCCAAAGGATGGTATCCTTTTCATTATGGAAGGTAGTTCGTTGTTAAGATTTTGTTACTCAAATGGATGCAGCCTTGTCATTATCGAAGAAAGTTCGTTGTTGAGATTTTTTTACTCCAATGGATGGTAGCCTTGTCGTTATGGAAGGTAGTTCAGTGTTGAGATTTTTGTTACTCAAAGGGATCATAGTCTTTTCATTATTGAAGTTAGTAATGTGTTGAGATTTTGTTACTCCAATGGATGGTAGTCTTGTCATTATGGAATGTAGTTCGTTGTTGAGATTTTGTTACTCCAGTATATGATAGCCTTGTCATTATGGAAGGTTGTTCGTTGTTGAGATTTTTGTTACTCCAATGGATGATAGCCTTATAATTATGGAAGGTAGTTCAATGTTGAGATTTTTGTTACTCCAATGGATGGTAGCCTTTTCATTATGGAAGTAGTTCGTTGTTGAGATTTTTTTACTCAGATGGATGGTAGCCTTGTCAATATAGAATGTAGTTCGTTGTTGAGATTTTGTTACTCCAATGGATGGTAGCCTTGTCATTATGGAAGGTAGTTTGTTGTTGAGATTTTGTAACTCCGATGGATGGTAGCCTTGTCAATATGGAATGTAGTTCGTTGTTGAGATTTTGTTACTCCAATGGATGGTAGCCTTGTCATTTTGGAAGGTAGTTTGTTGTTGAGATTTTGTAACTCCAATGTGTGGTAGCCTTGTAATTATAGAAGGTAGTTCGTTGTTGAGATTTTTGTTACTCCAATGGATGGTAGCTGTGTCATTATGGATGGTAGTGCGTTTTTGAGACTTTGTTACACCAATGGATGGTAGCCTTGTCATTATAGAATTTAGTTCGTTGTTGAGACTTTGTTACTCCAGTAGATGATAGCCTTGTAATTATTGAAGGTTGTTCGTTGTTGAGATTTTGTTACTCCAATGGATGGTAGCCTTGTCGTTATGGAATGTAGTTCGTTATTGAGATTTTGTTACTCCAATGGATGGTAGCCTTGTCATTATAGAATGTAGTTCGTTGTTGAAATTTTGTTACTCCAATGAATGGTAGCCTTGTCTTTATGGAAGGTACTTCAGTTTGAGATTTTTTTTACTCCAATGGATGATAGTCTTTTCATTATGGAAGTTAGTTCTTCGTTGAGATTTTTTTACTCCAATGGATGGTAGCCTTGTCATTATGGAATGTAGTTCGTTGTTGATATTTTGTTACTCAAGTAGATGATAGCCTTGTCATTATGGAAGGTAGTTTGTTGTTGAGATTTTGTTACTCCAATGGATGGTAGCCTTGTCGTTATGGAAGGTAGTTTATTGTTGAGATTTTTGTTACTCCAATGAATGATAGCCTTGTAATTATGGAAGGTAGTTCAATATTGAGACTTTTTTTACTCCAATGGATGGTAGCATTTTCATTATGGAAGTAGTTTGTTGAGATTTTTTTACTCAAATGGATGGTAGCCTTGTCAATATGGATTGTAGTTCTTTGTTGAGATTTTGTTACTCCAATGGATGGTAGCCTTGTCATTATGGAAGGTAGTTTGTTGTTGAGATTTTGTAACTCCAATGGATGGTAGCCTTGTCATTATGGAAGAAAGTTCGTTGTTGACATTTTGTTACTCCAATGGATGGTAGCCTTGTCATTATGGAAGGTATTTCATTGTTCAGATTTTGTTACTCAAATGGATTGTAGCCTTGTCATTATGGAAGAAAGTTTGTTTTTGAGATTTTGTTACTCCAATGGATGGTAGCCTTGTCATTATGGAATGTAGTTCGTTGTTGAGATTTTGTTACTTCAATGGATGGTAGCTTTGTTGTTATGGAAGGTAGTTCAGTGTTGAGATTTTTGTTACTCCAATGGATGATAGTCTTTTCATTATGGAAGTTAGTTCTGTGTTGAGATTTTGTTACCCCAATGGATGGTAGCCTTGTCATTATGGAATGTAGTTTGTTGTTGAGATTTTGTTACTCCAGTAGATGATAGCCTTGGCATTATGGAAGGTTATTCGTTGTTGAGATTTTGTTACTCCAATGGATGGTAGCCTTGTCGTTATGGAATGTAGTTTGTTGTTGAGATTTTATTACTCCAATGAATGGTAGCCTTGTCTTTATGGAAGGTAGTTCAGTGTTGAGATTTTGTTACTCCAATGGATGGTAGCCTTGTCATTATGGAATGTAGTTCATTGCTGAGATTTTGTTACTCCAATGGATGGTAGCCCTGTCGTTATGGAAGGTAGTTCAGTGTTGAGATTTTGTTACTCTAAAGGATGGTAGCCTTGTCATTATGTAAGGTAGTTCGTTGTTAAGATTTTGTTACTCAAATGGATGGTAGCCTTGTCATTATGGAAGAAAGTTCGTTGTTGAGATTTTGTTACTCCAATGGATGGTAGCCTTGTCATTATTAAATGTAGTTAGTTGTTGAGATTTTGTTACTCCAATGGATGGTAGCCTTGTCGTTATGGAAGGTAGTTCAGTGTTGAGATTTTTGTTACTCCAATGGATGATAGTCTTTTCATTATGGAAGTTAGTTCTGTGTTGAGATTTTGTTACTCTAATGGATGGTAGCATTGTCATTATGGAAGGTAGTTTGTTGTTGAGATTTTGTTACTCCAATGTGTGGTAGCCTTGTAATTTTAGAAGGTAGTTCGTTGTTGAGATTTTTGTTACTCCAATGGAAGGTAGCTGTGTCATTATGGATTGTAGTGCATTGTTGAGACTTTGTTACACCAATGGATGGTAGCCTTGTCATTATGGAATTTAGTTCGTTGATGAGACTTTGTTACTCCAGTAGATGATAGCCTTGTCATTATGGATGGTTGTTCGTTGTTGAGATTTTGTTACTCCAATGGATGGTAGCCTTGTCGTTATGGAATGTAGTTCATTGTTGATATTTTGTTACTCCAATGGATGGTAGCCTTGTTATTATGGAAGATAGTTTGTTGTTGAGATTTTGTTACTCTAATGGATGGTAGCATTGTCATTATGGAAGGTAGTTTGTTGTTGAGATTTTGTTACTCCAAAGGATGGAAGCCTTGTCATTATGGAAGGTAGTTCGTTGTTGAGATTTTGTTACTCAAATGGATGGTAGCCTTGTCATTATGGAAGAAAGTTCGTTGTTGAGATTTTGTTACTCCAATGGATGGTAGCCTTGTCGTTATGGAAGGTAGTTCAGTGTTCAAATTTTTGTTACTCCAATGGATGATAGTCTTTTCATTATGGAAGTTAGTTATGTGTTGAGATTTTGTTACTCCAATGGATGGTAGCATTGTCATTATGGAAGGTAGTTTGTTGTTGAGACTTTGTTACTCCAAATGATGGTAGCCTTGTCATTATGGAAGGTAGTTCGTTGTTGAGATTTTGTTACTCAAATGGATGCAGCCTTCTCATTATGGAAGAAAGTTCGTTGTTGAGATTCTTTTACTCCAATGGATGGTAGACTTGTCGTTATGGAAGGTAGTTCAGTGTTGATATTTTTGGTACTCCAATGGATGATAGTCTTTTCATTATTGAAGTTAGTAATGTGTTGAGATTTTGTTACTCCAATGGATGGTAGCCTTGTCATTATGGAATGTAGTTCGTTGTTGAGATTTTGATACTCCAGTAGATGATAGCCTTGTCATTATGGAAGGTTGTTCGTTGTTGAGATTTTTGTTACTACAATGGATGATAGCCTTATAATTATGGAAGGTAGTTCAATGTTGAGATTTTTGTTACTCCAATGGATGGTAGCCTTTTCATTATGGAAGTAGTTCGTTGTTGAGATTTTTTTACTCAGATGGATGGTAGCCTTGTCAATATAGAATGTAGTTCGTTGTTGAGATTTTGTTACTCCAATGGATGTTAGCCTTGTCATTATGGAAGGTAGTTTGTTGTTGAGATTTTGTTACTCCAATGTGTGGTAGCCTTGTAATTATAGAAGGTAGTTCGTTGTTGAGATTTTTGTTACTCCAATGGATGGTAGCTGTGTCATTATGGATGGTAGTGCGTTTTTAAGACTTTGTTAAACCAATGGATGGTAGCATTGTCATTATGGAATTTAGTTCGTTGTTGAGACTTTGTTACACCAATGGATGGTAGCCTTTTCATTATAGAATTTAGTTCGCTGTTCAGACTTTGTTACTCCAGTAGATGATAGCCTTGTAATTATTGAAGGTTGTTCGTTGTTGAGATTTTGTTACTCTAATGGATGGTAGCCTTGTCGTTATGGAATGTAGTTCGTTATTGAGATTTTGTTACTCCAATGGATGGTAGCCTTCTCATTATGGAATGTAGTTCGTTGATGAGATTTTGTTACTCCAATGAATGGTAGCCTTGTCTTTATGGAAGGTAGTTCAGTTTGAGATTTTTTTTACTCCAATGGATGATAGTCTTTTCATTATGGAAGTTAGGTCTTTGTTGAGATTTTTTTACTCCAATGGATGGTAGCCTTGTCATTATGGAATGTAGTTCGTTGTTGAAATTTTGTTACTCAAGTAGATGATAGCCTTGTCATTATGGAAGGTAGTTTGTTGTTGAGATTTTGTTACTCCAATGGATGGTAGCTTTGTCGTTATGGAAGGTAGTTTATTGTTGAGATTTTTTTTACTCCAATGAATGATAGCCTTGTAATTATGGAAGGTAGTTCAATATTGAGATTTTATTTACTCCAATGGATGGTAGCCTTGTCATTATGGAGGAAAGTTTGTTTTTGAGATTTTGTTACTCCAATGGATGGTTGCCTTGTCATTATGGAATGTAGTTCGTTGTTGAGATTTTGTTACTTCAATGGATGGTAGCTTTGTCGTTATGGAAGGTAGTTCAGTGTTGAGATTTTTGTTACTCCAATGGATGATAGTCTTTTCATTATGGAAGTTAGTTTTGTGTTGAGATTTTGTTACCCCAATGGATGGTAGCCTTGTCATTATGGAATGTAGTTTGTTGTTGAGATTTTGTTACTCCAGTAGATGATAGCCTTGTCATTATGGAAGGTTATTCGTTGATGAGATTTTGTTACTCCAATGGATGGTAGCCTTGTTGTTATGTAATGTAGTTCGTTGTTGAGATTTTGTTACTCCAATGAATGGTAGCCTTGTCTTTATGAAAGGTAGTTCAGTGTTGAGATTTTGTTACTCCAATGGATGGTAGCCTTGTCATTATGGAATGTAGTTCGTTGTTGAGATTTTGTTACTCCAATGGATGGTAGCCTTGTCGTTATGGAAGGTAGTTCAGTGTTGAGATTTTGTTACTCTAAAGAATGGTAGCCTTGTCATTATGTAAGGTAGTTCGTTGTTAAGATTTTGTTACTCAAATGGATGGTAGCCTTGTCATTATGGAAGAAAGTTTGTTGTTGAGATTTTGTTACTCCAATGGATGGTAGCCTTGTCATTATGGAATGTAGTTCGTTGTTGAGATTTTGTTACTCCAATGGATGGTAGCCTTGTCGTTATGGAAGGTAGTTCAGTGTTGAGATTTTTGTTACTCCAATGGATGATAGTCTTTTCATTATGGAAGTTAGTTCTGTGTTGAGATTTTGTTACTCCAATGGATGGTAGCATTGTCATTATGGAAGGTAGTTTGTTGTTGAGATTTTGTTACTCCAATGTGTGGTAGCCTTGTAATTATAGAAGGTAGTTCATTGTTGAGATTTTTGTTACTCCAATGGATGGTAGTTGTGTCATTATGGATGGTAGTGCATTGTTGAGACTTTGTTACACCAATGGATGGAAGCCTTGTCATTATGGAATTTAGTTCGTTGATGAGACTTTGTTACTCCAGTAGATGATAGCCTTGTCATTATGGAAGGTTGTTCGTTGTTGAGATTTTGTTACTCCAATGGATGGTAGCCTTGTCATTATGGAATGTAGTTCATTGTTGAGATTTTGTTACTCCAATGAATGGTAGCCTTGTCATTATGGAATGTAGTTCCTTCTTGAGATTTTGTTACTCCGATGAATGGTAGCCTTGTCTTTATGGAAGGTAGTTCAGTGTTGAGATTTTTGTTACTCCAATGGATGATAGTCTTTTCATTATGGAAGTTAGTTCTTTGTTGAGATTTTTTTACTCCAATGGATGGTAGCCTTGTCATTATGGAATGTAGTTCATTGTTGAGATTTTGTTACTCAAGTAGATGATAGCCTTGTCATTATGGAAGGTAGTTTGTTGTTGAGATTTTGTTACTCCAATGGATGGTAGCCTTGTCGTTATGGAATGTAGTTTGTTGTTGAGATTTTTGTTACTCCAATGAATGATAGCCTTGTAATTATGGAATGTAGTTCGTTGACGATATTTTGTTACTCCAATAGATGGTAGCCTTGTCGTTATGGAAGGTAGTTCAGTGTTGAGATTTTTGTTACTCCAATGGATGATAGTCTTTTCATTATTGAATTTAGTTATGTGTTGAGATTCTGTCACTCCAATGGATGGTAGCCTTTTCATTATGGAATGTAGTTCCTTGTTGAGATTTTGAGACTCCAGTAGATGATAGCCTTGTCATTATGATAGGTTGTTCGTTGTTGAGATTTTGTTACTCCAATGGATCGTAGCCTTGTCGTTATGGAATGTAGTTCTGTGTTGAGATTTTGTTACTCCAATGGATGATAGCCTTGTAATTATGGAAGGTAGTTAAATGCTGAGATTTTTGTTACACAAATGGATGGTAGCCTTGTCAATATGGAATGTAGTTCGTTGTTGAGATTTTGTTACTCCAATGAATGGTAGCCTTGTCTTTATGGAAGGTAGTTCGTTGTTGGTATTTTTGTTACTCCAATGGATGGTATCTATGTCATTATGGATGGTAGTGTATTGTTGAGATTTTATTACTCCAATGGATGATAGCCTTGTCGTTATGGAAGGTAGTTCGTTGTTGAGATTTTTGTTACTCCAATGGATGATAACCTTGTAATTATGGAAGGTAGTTCAATGTTGAGATTTTTGTTACTCCAATGGATAGTAGCCTTTTCATTATGGAAGTAGTTCGTTGTTGAGATTTTTTTACTCAAATGGATGGTAGCCTTGTCAATATGGAATGTAGTCCGTTGTTGAGATTTTGTTATTCCAATGGATAGTAGCCTTGTCATTATGGAAGGTAGTTTGTTGTTGAGATTTTGTAACTCCAATGGATGGTAACCTTGTCAATATGGAATGTAGTTCGTTGTTGAGATTTTTTTACTCCAATGGATGGTAGCCTTGTCATTATGGAAGGTAGTTTGTTGTTGAAATTTTGTTACTCCATTGTGTGGTAGCCTTGTAATTGTAGAAGGTAGTTCGTTGTTGAGATTTTTTTTACTCCAATGGACGGTAGCCTTTTCATTATGGAAGTTGTTTGTTGAGATTTTTTTACTCAAATGGATGGTAGCCTTGTCAATATGGAATGTAGTTCGTTGTTGAGATTTTGTTACTCCAATGGATGGTAGCCTTGTTATTATGGAAGGTAGTTTTTTGTTGGGATTTTGTAACTCCAATGGATGGTAGCCTTGTCAATATGGAACATAGTTCGTTGTTGAGATTTTGTTACTCCAATGGATGGTAGCCTTGTCATTATGGAAGATAGTTTATTGTTGAGATTTTGTTACTCCAATGTGTGGTAGCCTTGTAATTATAAAAGGTAGTTCGTTATTGAGATTTTTGTTACTCCAATGGATGGTACCTGTGTCATTATGGATGGTAGTGCATTGTTGAGACATTGTTACACCAATGGATGGTAGCCTTGTCATTATGGAATTTAGTTTGTTGTTGAGATTTTGTTACTCCAATGAATGATAGCCTTGTCATTATGGAAGGTAGTTCAATGTTAAGATTTTTTTTACTCCAATGGATGGTACCCTTATCATTATGGAAGTAGTTTGTTGATATTTTTTACTCAAATGGATGGTAGCCTTGTCATTATGGAATGTAGTTTGTTGTTGAGATTTTGTTACTCCATGGGATGGTAGTCTTGTCATTATAGAAGGTAGTTTGTTGTTGAGATTTTTTAACTCGAATGGATGGTAGCATTGTCATTATGGAAGGTAGTTTATTGTGTAGATTTTGTTACTCCAAAGGATGGTAGCCTTGTCATTATGGTAGGTAGTTCGTTGTTGAGATTTTGTTACTCAAATGGATGGTAGCCTTGTCATTTTTGAAGAAAGTTTGTTGTTGAGATATTGTTACTCCAATGGATGGTAGCCTTGTCATTATGGAATGTAGTTCGTTGTTGAGATTTTGTTACTCCAATGATGGTAGCCTTGTCGTAATGGAAGGTAGTTCAGTGTTGGGATTTTTGTTAGTCCAATGGATGATAGTCTTTTCATTATGGAAGTTAATTCTGTGTTGAGATTTTGTTACTCCAATGGATGGTAGCATTGTCATTGTGGAAGGTAGTTTGTTGTTGAGATTTTGTTACTCCAATTGATGGTAGCCTTGTCATTATGGAAGGTAATTCGTTGTTGAGATATTGTTACTCAAATGGATGGTAGCCTTGTCATTATGGAAGAAAGTCCATTGTTGAGATTTTTTTACTCCAATGGATGGTAGCCTTGTCCTTATGGAATGTAGTTCGTTGTCGAGATTTTGTTACTCCAATAGATGGTAGCCTTGTCGTTATGGAAGGTAGTTCAGTGTTGAGATTTTTGTTACTCCAATGGATGATAGTCTTTTCATTATTGAATTTAGTTCTGTGTTGAGATTTTGTTACTCCAATGGATGAGAGCCTTTTCATTATGGAATGTAGTTCCTTGTTGAGATTTTGTTACTCCAGTAGATGATAGCCTTGTCATTATGGAAGGTTGTTCGTTGTTGAGATTTTGTTACTCCAATGGATGGTAGCCTTGTCGTTATGGAATGTAGTTTTGTGTTGAGATTTTGTTACTCCAATGGATGATAGCCTTGTAATTATGGAAGGTAGTTAAATGTTCAGATTTTTGTTACTCCAATGGATGGTAGCCTTTTCATTATGGAAGTAGTTCGTTGTTGATATTTTTTTACTAAAATGGATGGTAGCCTTGTCAATATGGAATGTAGTTTGTTGTTGAGATTTTGTTACTCCAATGAATGGTAGCCTTGTATTTATGGAAGGTAGTTCGTTATTGATATTTTTGTTACTCCAATGGATGGTAGCTGTGTCATTATGGATGGTAGTGTGTTGTTGAGATTTTATTACTCCAATGGATGATAGCCTTGTCGTTATGGAAGGTAGTTCGTTGTTGAGATTTTTGTTACTCCAATGGATGATAGCCTAGTAATTATGGAAGGTAGTTCAATGTTGAGAGTTTTGTTACTCCAATGGATGGTAGCCTTTTCATTATGGAAGTAGTTCTTTGTTGAGATTTTTTTACTCAAATGGATGGTAGCCTTGTCAATATGGAATGTAGTTCGTTGTTGAGATTTTGTTACTCCAATGGATGGTAGCCTTGTCATTATGTAAGGTAGTTTGTTGTTGAGATTTTCTAACTCCAATGGATGGTAGCCTTGTCAATATGGAATGTAGTTTGTTGTTGAGATTTTTTTTACTCCAATGGATGGTAGCCTTGTCATTATGGAAGGTAGTTTGTTGTTGAAATTTTGTTACTCCATTGTGTGGTAGCCTTGTAATTATAGAAGGTAGTTCGTTGTTGAGATTTTTGTTACTCCAATGGATGGTAGTTGTGTCATTATGGATGGTAGTGCATTGTTGAGATTTTGTTACTCCAGTAGATGATAGCCTTGTCATTATGGAAGGTAGTTTATTGTTGAGATTTTTTTACTCCAATGGATGGCAGCCTTATCGTTATGGAAGGTAGTTCTTTGTTGAGATTTTTGTTACTCCAATGAATGATAGCCTTGTAATTATGGAAGGTAGTTCAATGTTAAGATTTTTTTACTCCAATGGATGGTAACCTTATCATTATGGAAGTACTTTGTTGTGATTTTTTTACTCAAATGGATGGTAGCCTTGTCATTATGGAATGTAGTTTGTTGTTGAGATTTTGTTACTCCATGGGATGGTAGCCTTGTCATTATAGAAGGTAGTTTGTTGTTGAGATTTTTTAACTCCAATGGATGGTAGCATTTTCATTATGGAAAGTAGTTTATTGTGTAGATTTTGTTACTCCAAAGGATGGTAGCCTTGTCATTATGGAAGGTAGTTCGTTGTTGAGATTTTGTTACTCAAATGGATTGTAGCCTTGTCATTTTTGAAGAAATTTTGTTGTTGAGATTTTGTTACTCCAATGGATGGTAGCCTTGTCATTATGGAATGTAGTTCGTTGTTGAGATTTTGTTACTCCAATGATGGTAGCCTTGTCGTTATGGAAGGTAGTTCAATGTTGAGATTTTTGTTAGTCCAATGGATAATAGTCTTTTCATTATGGAAGTTAATTCTGTGTTGAGATTTAGTTACTCCAATGGATGATAGCATTTTCATTATGGAAGATACTTTGTTGTTGAGATTTTGTTACTCCAAAGGATGGTAGCCTTGTCATTATGGAAGGTAATTCGTTGTTGAGATATTGTTACTCAAATGGATGGTAGCCTTGTCATTATGGAAGAAAGTTCATTGTTGAGATTTTTCTACTCCAATGGATGGTAGCCTTGTCATTATGGAATGTAGTTCGTTGTCGAGATTTTTTTACTCCAATAGATGGTAGCATTGTCGTTATGGAAGGTTGTTCGTTGTTGAGATTTTGTTACTCCAATGGATGGTAGCCTTGTCGTTATGGAATGTAGTTCTGTGTTGAGATTTTTTTTACTCCAATGGATGGTAGCCTTTTCATTATGGAAGTAGTTCGTTGTTGAGATTTTTTTACTAAAATGGATGGTAGCCTTGTCAATATGGAATGTAGTTTTTTGTTGAGATTTTGTTACTCCAATGAATGGTAGCCTTGTCTTTATGGAAGGTAGTTCGTTGTTGATATTTTTGTTACTCCAATGGATGGTAGCTGTGTCATTATGGATGGTAGTGTATTGTTGAGATTTTATTACTCCAATGGATGATAGCCTTGTCGTTATGGAAGGTAGTTCGTTGTTGAGATTTTTGTTACTCCAATGGATGATAGCCTTGTAATTATGGAAGGTAGTTCAATGTTGAGAGTTTTGTTACTCCAATGGATGGTAGCCTTTTCATTATGGAAGTAGTTCGTTGTTGAGATTTTTTTACTCAAATTGATGGTAGCCTTGTCAATATGGAATGTAGTTCGTTGTTGAGATTTTGTTACTCCAATGGATGGTAGCCTTGTCATTATGTAAGGTAGTTTGTTGTTGAGATTTTCTAACTCCAATGGATGGTAGCCTTGTCAATATGGAATGTAGTTCGTTGTTGAGATTTTTTTACTCCAATGGATGGTAGCCTTGTCATTATGGAAGGTAGTTTGTTGTTGAAATTTTGTTACTCCATTGTGTGGTAGCCTTGTAATTATAGAAGGTAGTTCGTTGTTGAGATTTTTTTTACTCCAATGGATGGTAGCTGTGTCATTATGGATGGTAGTGCATTGTTGAGACTTTGTTACACCAATGGATGGTAGCCTTGTCGTTGTTGAGATTTTGTTACTCCAGTAGATGATAGCCTTGTCATTATGGAAGGTAGTTTATTGTTGAGATTTTTTTACTCCAATGGATGGTAGCCTTGTCGTTATGGAAGGTAGTTCTTTGTTGAGATTTTTGTTACTCCAATGAATGATAGCCTTGTAATTATGGAAGGTAGTTCAATGTTAAGATTTTTTTTACTCCAATGGATGGAAACCTTATCATTATGGAAGTAGTTTGTTGTGATTTTTTTACTCAAATGGATGGTAGCCTTGTCATTATGGAATGTAGTTTGTTGTTGAGATTTTGTTACTCCATGGGATGGTAGCTTTATCATTATAGAAGGTAGTTTGTTGTTGAGATTTTTTAACTCCAATGGATGGTAGCATTTTCATTATGGAAAGTAGTTTATTGTGTAGATTTTGTTACTCCAAAGGATGGTAGCCTTGCCATTATGGAAGGTAGTTCGTTGTTGAGATTTTGTTACTCAAATGGATTGTAGCCTTGTCATTTTTGAAGAAAGTTTGTTGTTGAGATTTTGTTACTCCAATGGATGGTAGCCTTGTCATTATGGAATGTAGTTCGTTGTTGAGATTTTGTTACTCCAATGATGGTAGCCTTTCGTTATGGAAGGTAGTTCAGTGTTGAGATTTTTGTTAGTCCAATGGATAATAGTCTTTTCGTTATGGAAGTTAATTCTGTGTTGAGATTTTGTTACTCCAATGGATGGTAGCATTGTCATTATGGAAGGTAGTTTGTTGTTGAGATTTTGTTACTCCAAAGGATGGTAGCCTTGTCATTATGGAAGGAAATTCGTTGTTGAGATATTGTTACTCAAATGGATGGTAGCCTTGTCATTATGGAAGAAAGTTCATTGTTGAGATTTTTTTACTCCAATGGATGGTAGCCTTGTCATTATGGAATATAGTTCATTGTCGAGATTTTTTTACTCCAATAGATGGTAGCATTGTCGTTATGGAAGGTTGTTCGTTGTTGAGATTTTGTTACTCCAATGGATGGTAGCCTTGTCGTAATGGAATGTAGTTCTGTGTTGAGATTTTTGTTACTACAATGGATGGTAGCCTTTTCATTATGGAAGTAGTTCATTGTTGAGATTTTTTTACTAAAATGGATGGTAGCCTTGTCAATATGGAATGTAGTTTGTTGTTGAGATTTTGTTACTCCAATGAATGGTAGCCTTGTCTTTATGGAAAGGTAGTTCGTTGTTGATATTTTTGTTACTCCAATGGATGGTAGCTGTGTCATTATGGATGGTAGTGTGTTGTTGAGATTTTATTACTCCAATGGATGATAGCCTTGTCGTTAAGGAAGGTAGTTCATTGTTGAGATTTTTGTTACTCCAATGGATGATAGCCTTGTAATTATGGAAGGTAGTTCAATGTTGAGATTTTTGTTACTCCAATGGATGGTAGCCTTTTCATTATGGAAGTAGTTTGTTGTTGAGATTTTTTTACTCAAATGGATTGTAGCCTTGTCAATATGGAATGTAGTTCTTTGTTGAAATTTTGTTACTCCAATGGATGGTAGCCTTGTCATTATGAAAGGTAGTTTGTTGTTGAGATTTTGTAACTCCAATGGATGGTAGCCTTGTCAATATGGAATGTAGTTCTTTGTTGAAATTTTGTTACTCCAATGGATGGTAGCCTTGTCATTATGGAAGGTAGTTTGTTGTTGAACTTTTGTTACTCCATTGTGTGGTAGCCTTGTAATTATAGAAGGTAGTTCATTGTTGAGATTTTTGTTACTCCAATGGATGGTAGCCGTGTCATTATGGATGGTAGTGCATTGTTGAGACTTTGTTACACCAATGGATGGTAGCCTTGTCATTATGGAATTTAGTTCGTTGTTGAGATTTTGTTACTCCAGTAGTTGATAGCCATGTCATTATGGAAGGTAGTTTGTTGTTGAGATTTTGTTACTCTAATGAATGGTAGCCTTGTCGTTATGGAAGGTAGTTCAGTGTTGAGATTTTTGTTACTCCAATGGATGATAGTCTTTTCATTATGGAATTTAATTATGTGTTGAGATTTTGTTACTCCAATGGATGGTAGCCTTTTCATTATGGAATGTAGTTCCTTGTTGAGATTTTGTTACTCCAGTAGATGATAGCCTTGTCATTATGGAAGGTTGTTCGTTGTTGAGATTTTGTTACTCCAATGGATGGTAGCCTTGTCGTTATGGAATGTAGTTCTGTGTTGAGATTTTTGTTACTCCAATGGATGGTAGCCTTTTCATTATGGAAGTAGTTCGTTATTGAGATTTTTTTACTAAAATGGATGGTAGCCTTGTCAATATGGAATGTAGTTTGTTGTTGAGATTTTGTTACTCCAATGAATGGTAGCCTTGTCTTTATGGAAGGTAGTTCGTTGTTGATATTTTTGTTACTCCAATGGATGGTAGCTGTGTCATTATGGATGGTAGTGTGTTGTTGAGATTTTATTACTCTAATGGATGATAGCCTTGTCGTTATGGAAGGTAGTTCGTTGTTGAGTTTTTTGTTACTCCAATGGATGATAGCCTTGTAATTATGGAAGGTAGTTCAATGTTGAGATTTTTGTTACTCCAATGGATGGTAGCCTTTTCATTTTGGAAGTAGTTTGTTGTTGAGATTTTTTTACTCAAATGGATGGTAGCCTTGTCAATATGGAACGTAGTTCGTTGTTGAGATTTTGTTACTCCAATGGATGGTAGCCTTGTCATTATGGAAGGTAGTTTGTTGTTGAGATTTTGTAACTCCAATGGATGGTAGCCTTGTCAATATGGAATGTAGTTCTTTGTTGAAATTTTGTTACTCCAATGGATGGTAGCCTTGTCATTATGGAAGGTAGTTTGTTGTTGAAATTTTGTTACTCCATTGTGTGGTAGCCTTGTAATTATAGAAGGTAGTTCGTTGTTGAGATTTTTGTTACTCCAATGGATGGTAGCCGTGTCATTATGGATGGTAGTGCATTGTTGAGACTTTGTTACACCAATGGATGGTAGCCTTGTCATTATGGAATTTAGTTCGTTGTTGAGATTTTGTTACTCCAGTAGATGATAGCCATGTCATTATGGAAGGTAGTTTGTTGTTGAGATTTTGTTACTCTAATGAATGGTAGCCTTGTCGTTATGGAAGGTAGTTCAGTGTTGAGATTTTTGTTACTCCAATGGATGATAGTCTTTTCATTATGGAATTTAATTATGTGTTGAGATTTTGTTACTCCAATGGATGGTAGCCTTTTCATTATGGAATGTAGTTCCTTGTTGAGATTTTGTTACTCCAGTAGATGATAGCCTTGTCATTATGGAAGGTTGTTCGTTGTTGAGATTTTGTTACTCCAATGGATGGTAGCCTTGTCGTTATGGAATGTAGTTCTGTGTTGAGATTTTTGTTACTCCAATGGATGGTAGCCTTTTCATTATGGAAGTAGTTCGTTATTGAGATTTTTTTACTAAAATGGATGGTAGCCTTGTCCATATGGAATGTAGTTTGTTGTTGAGATTTTGTTACTCCAATGAATGGTAGCCTTTTCTTTATGGAAGGTAGTTCGTTGTTGATATTTTTGTTACTCCAATGGATGGTAGCTGTGTCATTATGGATGGTAGTGTGTTGTTGAGATTTTATTACTCTAATGGATGATAGCCTTGTCGTTATGGAAGGTAGTTTGTTGTTGAGATTTTTGTTACTCCAATGGATGATAGCCTTGTAATTATGGAAGGTAGTTCAATGTTGAGATTTTTGTTACTCCAATGGATGGTAGCCTTTTCATTTTGGAAGGTAGTTAAATGTTGAGATTTTTGTTACTCCAATGGATGGTAGCCTTTTCATTATGGAAGTAGTTCGTTGTTGAGATTTTTTTACTAAAATGGATGGTAGCCTTGTCAATATGGAATGTAGTTTATTGTTGAGATTTTGTTACTCCAATGAATGGTAGCCTTGTCTTTATGGAAGGTAGTCCGTTGTTGATATTTTTGTTACTCCAATGGATGGTAGCTGTGTCATTATGGATGGTAGTGTGTTGTTGAGATTTTATTACTCCAATGGATGATAGCCTTGTCGTTATGGAAGGTAGTTCTTTGTTGAGATTTTTGTTACTCCAATGGATGATAGCCTTGTAATTATGGAAGGTAGTTCAATGTTGAGATTTTTGTTACTCCAATGGATGGTAGCCTTTTCATTATGGAAGTAGTTTGTTGTTGAGATTTTTTTACTCAAATGGATGGTAGCCTTGTCAATATGGAATGTAGTTCGTTGTTGAGATTTTGTTACTCCAATGGATGGTAGCCTTGTCATTATGGAAAGTAGTTTGTTGTTGAGATTTTGTAACTCCAATGGATGGTAGCCTTGTCAATATGGAATGTAGTTCTTTGTTGAAATTTTGTTACTCCAATGGATGGTAGCCTTGTCATTATGGAAGGTAGTTTGTTGTTGAAATTTTGTTACTCCATTGTGTGGTAGCCTTGTAATTATAGAAGGTAGTTCGTTGTTGAGATTTTTGTTACTCCAATGGATGGTAGACGTGTCATTATGGATGGTAGTGCATTGTTGAGACTTTGTTACACCAATGGATGGTAGCCTTGTCATTATGGAATTTAGTTCGTTGTTGAGATTTTGTTACTCCAGTAGATGATAGCCTTGTCATTATGGAAGGTAGTTTGTTGTTGAGATTTTGTTACTCTAATGAATGGTAGCCTTGTCGTTATGGAAGGTAGTTCAGTGTTGAGATTTTTGTTACTCCAATGGATGATAGTCTTTTCATTATGGAATTTAATTCTGTGTTTAGATTTTGTTACTCTAATGGATGGTAGCATTGTCATTATGGAAGGTAGTTTGTTGTTGAGATTTTGTTACTCCAAAGGATGGTAGCCTTGTCATTATGGAAGGTAATTCGTTGGTGAGATATTGTTACTCAAATGGATGGTAGCCTTGTCATTATGGAAGAAAGTTCGTTGTTGAGATTTTTTTTTACTCCAATGGATGGTAGCCTTGTCATTATGGAATGTAGTTCGGTGTCGAGATTTTGTTACTCCAATAGATGGTAGCATTGTCGTTATGGAAGGTAGTTCAGTGTTGAGATTTTTGTTACTCCAATGGATGATAGTCTTTTCATTATTGAATTTAGTTCTGTGTTGAGATTTTGTTACTCCAATGGATGGTAGTCTTTTCATTATGGAATGTAGTTCCTTGTTGAGATTTTGTTACTCCAGTAGATGATAGCCTTGTCATTATGGAAGGTTATTCGTTGTTGAGATTTTGTTACTCCAATGGATGGTAGCCTTGTCGTTATGGAATGTAGTTATGTGTTGAGATTTTGTTACTCCAATGGATGATAGCCTTGTAATTATGGAAGGTAGTTAAATGTTGAGATTTTTGTTACTCCAATGGATGGTAGCCTTTTCATTATGGAAGTAGTTCGTTGTTGAGATTTTTTTACTAAAATGGATGGTAGCCTTGTCAATATGGAATGTAGTTTGTTGTTGAGATTTTGTTACTCCAATGAATGGTAGCCTTGTCTTTATGGAAGGTAGTTCGTTGTTGATATTTTTGTTACTCCAATGGATGGTAGCTGTGTCATTATGGATGGTAGTGTGTTGTTGAGATTGTATTAATCCAATGGATGATAGCCTTGTCGTTATGGAAGGTAGTTCGTTGTTGAGATTTTTGTTACTCCAATGGATGATAGCCTTGTAATTATGGAAGGTAGTTCAATGTTGAGATTTTTGTTACTCCAATGGATGGTAGCCTTTTCATTATGGAAGTAGTTCGTTGTTGAGATTTTTTTACTCAAATGGATGGTAGCCTTGTCAATATGGAATGTAGTTTGTTGTTGAGATTTTGTTACTCCAATGGATGGTAGCCTTGTCATTATGGAAGGTAGTTTGTTGTTGAGATTTTGTAACTCCAATGGATGGTAGCCTTGTCAATATGGAATGTAGTTCGTTGTTGAGATTTTGTTACTCCAATGGATGGTAGCCTTGTCATTATGGAAGGTAGTTTGTTGTTGAAATTTTGTTACTCCATTGTGTGGTAGCCTTGTAATTATAGAAGGTAGTTCGTTGTTGAGAATTTTGTTACTCCAATGGATGGTAGTTGTGTCATTATGGATGGTAGTGCATTGTTGAGACTTTGTTACACCAATGGATGGTAGCATTGTCATTATGGAATTTAGTTCGTTGTTGAGATTTTGTTACTCCAGTAGATGATAGCCTTGTCATTATGGAAGGTTGTTCGTTGTTGAGATTTTGTTACTCCAATGAATGGTAGCCTTGTCTTTATATAAGGTAGTTGAGTGTAGAGATTTTTGTTACTCCAATGGATGATAGTCTTTTCATTATGGAAGTTAGTTCTTTGTTGAGATTTTTTTACTCCAATTGATGGTAGCCTTGTCATTATGGAATGTAGTTCGTTGTTGAGATTTTGTTACTCAAGTAGATGATAGCCTTGTCATTATGCAATGTAGTTTGTTGTTGAGATTTTGTTACTCCAATGGATGATAGCCTTGTCATTATGGAATGTAGTTCGTTGTTGAGATTTTGTTACTCAAGTAGATGATAGCCTTGTCATTATGGAAGGTAGTTTGTTGTTGAGATTTTGTTACTCCAATGGATGGTAGCCTTGATGTTATGGAATGTAATTCGTCGTTGAGATATTGTTACTCAAATGGATGGTAGCCTTGTCATTATGGAAGAAAGTTCGTTGTTGAGATTTTTTTACTCCCATGGATGGTAGCCTTGTCATTATGGAATGTAGTTCGTTGTCGAGATTTTGTTACTCCAATGGATGGTAGCCTTTCGTTATGGAAGGTAGTTCAGTGTTGAGATTTTTGTTACTCCAATAGATGATAGTCTTTTAATTATGGAAGTAAGTTCTGTGCTGAGATTTTGTTACTCCAATGGATGGTAGCCTTGTCATTATGGAAGGTAGTTTGTTGTTGAGATTTTGTAACTCCAATGGATGGTAACCTTGTCAATATGGAATGTAGTTCGTTGTTGAGATTTTTTTACTCCAATGGATGGTAGCCTTGTCATTATGGAAGGTAGTTTGTTGTTGAAATTTTGTTACTCCATTGTGTGGTAGCCTTGTAATTATAGAAGGTAGTTCGTTGTTGAGATTTTTGTTACTCCAATGGATGGTAGTTGTGTCATTATGGAATGTAGTTCATTGTTGAGATTTTGTTACTCAAGTAGATGATAGCCTTGTCATTATGCAATGTAGTTTGTTGTTGAGATTTTGTTACTCCAATGGATGATAGCCTTGTCATTATGGAATGTAGTTCGTTGTTGAGATTTTGTTACACAAGTAGATGATAGCCTTGTCATTATGGAAGGTAGTTTGTTGTTGAGATTTTGTTACTCCAATGGATGGTAGCCTTGATGTTATGGAATGTAATTCGTTGTTGAGACATTGTTACTCAAATGGATGGTAGCCTTGTCATTATGGAAGAAAGTTCGTTGTTGAGATTTTTTTACTCCCATGGATGCTAGCCTTGTCATTATGGAATGAAGTTCGTTGTCGAGATTTTGTTACTCCAATAGATGGTAGCCTTGTCGTTATGGAAGGTAGTTCAGTGTTGAGATTTTTGTTACTCCAATGGATGATAGTCTTCTCATTATTGAATTTAGTTCTGTGTTGAGATTTTGTTACTCCAATGGATGGTAACCTTTTCATTATGGAATGTAGTTCGTTGTTGAGATTTTGTTACTCCAGTAGATGATAGCCTTGTCATTATGGAAGGTTGTTCGTTGTTGAGATTTTGTTACTCCAATGGATGGTAGCCTTGTCGTTATGGAATGTAGTTCTGTGTTGAGATTTTGTTACTCCAATGGATGATAGCCTTGTAATTATGGAAGGTAGTTAAATGTTGAGATTTTTGTTACTCCAATGGATTGTAGCCTTTTCATTATGGAAGTAGTTCGTTGTTGAGATTTTTTTACTAAAATGGATGGTAGCCTTGTCAATATGGAATGTAGTTCGTTGTTGAGATTTTATTACTCCAATGAATGGTAGCCTTGTCTTTATGGAAGGTAGTTCGTTGTTGATATTTTTGTTACTCCAATGGATGGTAGCTGTGTCATTATGGATGGTAGTGTGTTGTTGAGATTTTATTACTCCAATGGATGATAGCCTTGTCGTTATGGAAGGTAGTTCGTTGTTGAGATTTTTGTTACTCCAATGGATGATAGCCTTGTAATTATGGAAGGTAGTTCAATGTTGAGATTTAAGTTACTCCAATGGATGGTAGCCTTTTCATTATGGAAGTAGTTCATTGTAGAGATTTTTTTACTCAAATGGATGGTAGCCTTGTCAATATGGAATGTAGTTCGTTGTTGAGATTTTGTTACTCCAATGGATGGTAGCCTTGTCATTATGGAAGGTAGTTTGTTGTTGAGATTTTGTAACTCCAATGGATGGTAGCCTTGTCAATATGGAATGTAGTTCGGTTTTGAGATTTTGTTACTCCAATGGATGGTAGCCTTGTCATTATGGAAGGTAGTTTGTTATTGAAATTTTGTTACTCCATTGTGTGGTAGCCTTGTAATTATAGAAGGTAGTTCGTTGTTGAGAATTTTGTTACTCCAATGGATGGTAGTTGTGTCATTATGGATGGTAGTGCATTGTTGAGACTTTGTTACACCAATGGATGGTAGCCTTGTCATTATGGAATTTAGTTCGTTGTTGAGATTTTGTTACTCCAGTAGATGATAGCCTTGTCATTATGGAAGGTTGTTCGTTGTTGAGATTTTGTTACTCCAAATAATGGTAGCCTTGTCTTTATATAAGGTAGTTCAGTGTTGAGATTTTTGTTACTCCAATGGATGATAGTCTTTTCATTATGGAAGTTAGTTCTTTGTTGAGATTTTTTTACTCCAATTGATGGTAGCCTTGTCATTATGGAATGTAGTTCGTTGTTGAGATTTTGTTACTCAAGTAGATGATAGCCTTGTCATTATGCAATGTAGTTTGTTGTTGAGATTTTGTTACTCCAATGGATGATAGCCTTGTCATTATGGAATGTAGTTCGTTGTTGAGATTTTGTTACTCAAGTAGATGATAGCCTTGTCATTATGGAAGGTAGTTTGTTGTTGAGATTTTGTTACTCCAATGGATGGTAGCCTTGATGTTATGGAATGTAATTCGTTGTTGAGATATTGTTACTCAAATGGATGGTAGCCTTGTCATTATGGAAGAAAGTTCGTTGTTGAGATTTTTTTACTCCCATGGATGGTAGCCTTGTCATTATGGAATGTAGTTCGTTGTCGAGATTTTGTTACTCCAATGGATGGTAGCCTTGTCGTTATGGAAGGTAGTTCAGTGTTGAGATTTTTGTTACTCCAATGGATGATAGTCTTTTAATTATGGAAGTAAGTTCTGTGTTGAGATTTTGTTACTCCAATGGATGGTAGCCTTGTCATTAAGGAATGTAGTTTGTTGTTAAAATTTTGTTACTCCAGTAGATGATAGCCTTGTCATTATGGAAGGTTGTTCGTTGTTGAGATTTTGTTACTCCAATGGATGGTAGCCTTTTCGTTATTGAATGTAGTTTTGTGTTGAGATTTTGTTACTCCAATGGATGATAGCCTTGTAATTATGGAAGGTAATTAAATGTTGAGATTTTTGTTACTTCAATGGATGGTAGCCTTTTCATTATGGAAGTAGTTCGTTGTTGAGATTTTTTTACTAAAATGGATGGTAGCCTTGTCAATATGGAATGTAGTTCGTTGTTGAGATTTTGTTACTCCAATGTATGGTAGCCTTGTCTTTATGGAAGGTAGTTCGTTGTTGATATTTTTGTTACTCCAATGGATGGTAGCTGTGTCATTATGGATGGTAGTGTGTTGTTGAGATTTTATTACTCCAATGGATGATAGCCTTGTCGTTATGGAAGGTAGTTCGTTGTTGAGATTTTTGTTACTCCAATGGATGATAGCCTTGTAATTATGGAAGGTAGTTCAATGTTGAGATTTTTGTAACTCCAATGGATGGTAGCCTTTTCATTATGGAAGTAGTTCGTTGTTGAGATTTTTTTACTCAAATGGATGGTAGCCTTGTCAATATGGAATGTAGTTCGTTGTTGAGATTTTGTTACTCTAATGGATGGTAGCCTTGTCATTATGGAAGGTAGTTTTTTGTTGAGATTTTGTAACTCCAATGGATGGTAGCCTTGTCAATATGGAATGTAGTTCGTTGTTGAGATTTTGTTACTCCAATGGATGGTAGCCTTGTCATTATGGAAGGTAGTTTGTTGTTGAAATTTTGTTACTCCATTGTGTGGTAGCCTTGTAATTATAGAAGGTAGTTCGTTGTTGAGATTTTTGTTACTCCAATGGATGGTAGTTGTGTCATTATGGATGGTAGTGCATTGTTGAGAATTTGTTACACCAATGGATGGTAGCCTTGTCATTATGGAATTTAGTTCGTTGTTGAGATTTTGTTAATCCAGTAGATGATAGCCTTGTCATTATGGAAGGTTGTTCGTTGTTGAGATTTTGTTACTCCAATGAATGGTAGCCTTGTCTTTATATAAGGTAGTTCAGTGTTGAGATTTTTGTTACTCCAATGGATGATAGTCTTTTCATTATGGAAGTTAGTTCTTTGTTGAGATTTTTTTACTCCAATTGATGGTAGCCTTGTCATTATGGAATGTAGTTCGTTGTTGAGATTTTGTTACTCAAGTAGATGATAGCCTTGTCATTATGCAATGTAGTTTGTTGTTGAGATTTTGTTACTCCAATGGATGATAGCCTTGTCATTATGGAATGTAGTTCGTTGTTGAGATTTTGTTACTCAAGTAGATGATAGCCTTGTCATTATGGAAGGTAGTTTGTTGTTGAGATTTTGTTACTCCAATGGATGGTAGCCTTGATGTTATGGAATGTAATTCGTTGTTGAGACATTGTTACTCAAATGGATGGTAGCCTTGTCATTATGGAAGAAAGTTCGTTGTTGAGATTTTTTTACTCCCATGGATGGTAGCCTTGTCATTATGGAATGAAGTTCGTTGTCGAGATTTTGTTACTCCAATAGATGGTAGCCTTGTCGTTATGGAAGGTAGTTCAGTGTTGAGATTTTTGTTACTCCAATGGATGATAGTCTTCTCATTATTGAATTTAGTTCTGTGTTGAGATTTTGTTACTCCAATGGATGGTAACCTTTTCATTATGGAATGTAGTTCGTTGTTGAGATTTTGTTACTCCAGTAGATGATAGCCTTGTCATTATGGAAGGTTGTTCGTTGTTGAGATTTTGTTACTCCAATGGATGGTAGCCTTGTCGTTATGGAATGTAGTTCTGTGTTGAGATTTTGTTACTCCAATGGATGATAGCCTTGTAATTATGGAAGGTAGTTAAATGTTGAGATTTTTGTTACTCCAATGGATTGTAGCCTTTTCATTATGGAAGTAGTTCGTTGTTGAGATTTTTTTACTAAAATGGATGGTAGCCTTGTCAATATGGAATGTAGTTCGTTGTTGAGATTTTGTTACTCCAATGAATGGTAGCCTTGTCTTTATGGAAGGTAGTTCGTTGTTGATATTTTTGTTACTCCAATGGATGGTAGCTGTGTCATTATGGATGGTAGTGTGTTGTTGAGATTTTATTACTCCAATGGATGATAGCCTTGTCGTTATGGAAGGTAGTTCGTTGTTGAGATTTTTGTTACTCCAATGGATGATAGCCTTGTAATTATGGAAGGTAGTTCAATGTTGAGATTTAAGTTACTCCAATGGATGGTAGCCTTTTCATTATGGAAGTAGTTCATTGTAGAGATTTTTTTACTCAAATGGATGGTAGCCTTGTCAATATGGAATGTAGTTTGTTGTTGAGATTTTGTTACTCCAATGGATGGTAGCCTTGTCATTATGGAAGTAGTTTGTTGTTGAGATTTTGTAACTCCAATGGATGGTAGCCTTGTCAATATGGAATGTAGTTCGTTGTTGAGATTTTGTTACTCCAATGGATGGTAGCCTTGTCATTATGGAAGGTAGTTCAGTGTTGAGATATTTGTTACTCCAATGGATGATAGTCTTTTCATTATGGAAGTTAGTTCTTTGTTGAGATTTTGTTACTCCAATAGATGGTAGCCTTGTCATTATGGAATGTAGTTCGTTGTTGAGATTTTGTTACTCAAGTAGATGATAGCCTTGTCATTATGGAAGGTAGTTTGTTGTTGAGATTTTGTTACTCCAATGGATGGTAGCCTTGTTGTTATGGAAGGTAGTTCGTTGTTGAGATTTTTGTTACTCCAATCAATGATAGCCTTGTAATTATGGAAGGTAGTTCAATGTTGAGATTTTTTTTACTCCAATGGATGGTAGCCTTTTCATTGTGGAAGTAGTTTGTTGTTGAGATTTTTTTACTCAAATGGATGTTAGCCTTGTCATTATGGAATGTAGTTTGTTGTTGAGATTTTGTTACTCCAATGGATGGTAGCCTTGTCATTATTGAAGTTAGTTTGTTGTTGAGATTTTGTTACTCCAATGGATGGTAGCATTGTCATTAGGGAATGTAGTTTGTTGTTGAGATTTTGTTACTCCAAAGGATTGTAGCCTTGACATTATGGAAGGTAGTTCATTGTTGAGATTTTGTTACTCAAAGGGATGGTAGCCTTGTCATTAAGGAAGAAAGTTCGTTGTTGAGATTTTGTTACTCCAATGGATGGTAGCCTTGTCATTATGGAATGTAGTTTGTTGTTGAGATTTTGTTACTCCAATGGATAGTAGCCTTGTCGTTATGGAAGGTAGTTCAGTGTTGAGATTTTTGTTACTCCAATGGATGATAGTCTTTTAATTACGGAAGTAAGTTCTGTGTTGAGATTTTGTTACTCCAATGGATGGTAGCCTTGTAATTAAGGAATGTAGTTTGTTGTTAAAATTTTGTTACTCCAGTAGATGATAGCCTTGTCATTATGGAAGGTTGTTCGTTGTTGAGATTTCCTTACTCCAATGGATGGTAGCCTTGTCGTTATGGAATGTAGTTCGTTGTTGAGATTTTGTTACTCCAATGGATGGAAGCCTTGACATTATGGAATGTAGTTTGTTGTTAAGATTTTGTTACTCCAATGAATGGTAGCTTTGTCTTTATGGAAGGTAGTTCAGTGTTGAGATTTTTGTTACTCCAATGGATGATAGTCTTTTCATTATGGAAGTTAGTTCTTTGTTGAGATTTTGTTACTCCAATGTATGGTAGCCTTGTCATTTTGGAATGTAGTTCGTTGTTGAGATTTTGTTACTCCAGTAGATGATAGCATTGTCATTATACAAGGTAGTTCTTTATTGAGATTTTGTTACTCCAATGGACGGTAGCCTTGTCGTTATGGAAGGTAGTTCGTTATTTAGATTTTTGTTACTCCAATGGATGGTAGCCTTGTAATTATGAAAGTTAGTTCAATGTTGAGATTTTTGTTACTCCAATGGATGGTAGCCTTTTCCTTATGGAAGTAGTTCGTTGTTGAGATTTTTTTACTCAAATGGATGGTAGCCTTCTCAATATGGAATGTAGTTCGTTGTTGATATTTTGTTACTCCAATGGATGGTAGCCTTGTCATTATGGAAGGTAGTTTGTTGTTGAGATTTTGTTACTCCAATGGATGGTAGCCTTGTAATTTTAGAAGGTAGTTCGTTGTTGAGATTTTTGTTACTCCAATGGATGGTAGCTGTGTCATTATGGATGGTAGTGCGTTGTTGAGATTTTATTACACCAATGGATGGTAGCCTTGTCATTAAGGAATTTAGTTCTTTGTTGAGATTTTGTTACTCCAGTAGATGATAGCCTTGTCATTATGGAAGGTTGTTCGTTGTTGAGATTTTGTTACTCTAATGGATGGCAGCCTTGTCGTTATGGAATGTAGTTCGTTGTTGAGATTTTGTTACTCCAATGGATGGTAGCCTTGTCATTATGGAATGTAGTTTGTTGTTGAAATTTTGTTACTCCAATGGATGGTAGCCTTGTCATTATCGAAGTTAGTTTGTTGTTGAGATTTTGTTACTCCAATGGATGGTAGCATTGTCATTAGGGAATGTAGTTTGTTGTTGAGATTTTGTTACTCCAAAGGATGGTAGCCTTGACATTATGGAAGGTAGTTCGTTGTTGAGATTTTGTTACTCAAATGGATGGTAGCCTTGTCATTATGGAAGAAAGTTCGTTGTTGAGATTTTGTTACTCCAATGGATGGTAGCCTTGTCATTATGGAATGCAGTTTGTTGTTGAGATTTTGTTACTCCAATGGATGGTAGCCTTGTCGTTATGGAAGGTAGTTCAGTGTTGAGATTTTTGTTACTCCAATGGATGATAGTCTTTTAATTATGGAAGTAAGTTCTGTGTTGAGATTTTGTTACTCCAATGGATGGTAGCCTTGTCATTAAGGAATGTAGTTTGTTGTTAAAATTTTGTTACTCCAGTAGATGATATCCTTATCATTATGGAAGTTTGTTCGTTGTTGAGATTTTCTTACTCCAATGGATGGTAGCCTTGTCGTTATGGAATATAGTGTGTTGTTGAGATTTTGTTACTCCAATGGATGGTAGCCTTGACATTACTGAATGTAGTTTGTTGTTGAGATTTTGTTACTCCAATGAATGGTAGCTTTGTCTTTATGGAAGGTAGTTCAGTGTTGATATTTTTGTTGCTCCAATGGATGATAGTCTTTTCATTATGGAAGTTAGTTCTTTGTTGAGATTTTGTTACTCCAATGTATCGTAGCCTTGTCATTTTGGAATGTAGTTCGTTGTGGAGATTTTGTTACTCCAGTAGATGATAGCCTTGTCATTATGCAAGGTAGTTCGGTTTTGAGATTTTGTTACTCCAATGGACGGTAGCCTTGTCGTTATGGAAGGTAGTTCGTTATTGAGATTTTTGTTACTCCAATGGATGGTAGCCTTGTAATTACGGAAGTTAGTTCAATGTTGAGATTTTTGTTACTCCAATGGATGGTAGCCTTTTCCTTATGGAAGTAGTTCGTTGTTGAGATTTTTTTACTCAAATGGATGGTAGCCTTCTCAATATGGAATGTAGTTCGTTGTTGATATTTTGTTACTCCAATGGATGGTAGCCTTGTCATTATGGAAGGTAGTTTGTTGTTGAGATTTTGTTACTCCAATGGATGGTAGCCTTGTAATTATAGAAGGTAGTTCGTTGTTGAGATTTTTGTTACTCCAATGGATGGTAGCTGTGTCATTATGGATGGTAGTGCGTTGTTGAGATTTTATTACACCAATGGATGGTAGCCTTGTCATTAAGGAATTTAGTTCTTTGTTGAGATTTTGTTACTCCAGTAGATGATAGCCTTGTTATTATGGAAGGTTGTTCGTTGTTGAGATTTTGTTACTCTAATGGATGGCAGCCTTGTCGTTATGGAATGTAGTTCGTTGTTGAGATTTTGTTACTCCAATGGATGGTAGCCTTGTCATTATGGAATGTAGTTTGTTGTTGAAATTTTGTTACTCCAATGGATGGTAGCCTTGTCATTATCGAAGTTAGTTTGTTGTTGAGATTTTGTTACTCCAATGGATGGTAGCATTGTCATTAGGGAATGTAGTTTGTTGTTGAGATTTTGTTACTCCAAAGGATGGTAGCCTTGACATTATGGTTGGTAGTTCATTGTTGAGATTTTGTTACTCAAATGGATGGTAGCCTTGTCATTAAGGAAGAAAGTTTGTTGTTGAGATTTTATTACTCCAATGGATGGTAGCCTTGTCATTATGGAATGTAGTTTGTTGTTGAGATTTTGTTACTCCAATGGATGGTAGCCTTGTCGTTATGGAAGGTAGTTCAGTGTTGAGATTTTTGTTACTCCAATGGATGATAGTCTTTTAATTATGGAAGTAAGTTCTGTGTTGAGATTTTGTTACTCCAATGGATGGTAGCCTTGTCATTAAGGAATGTAGTTTGTTGTTAAAATTTTGTTACTCCAGTAGATGATAGCCTTGTCATTATGGAAGGTTGTTCGTTGTTGAGATTTTCTTACTCCAATGGATGGTAGCCTTGTCGTTATTGAATGTAGTTCGTTGTTGAGATTTTGTTACTCCAATGGATGGAAGCCTTGACATTATGGAATGTAGTTTGTTGTTGAGATTTTGTTACTCCAATGAATGGTAGCTTTGTCTTTATGGAAGGTAGTTCAGTGTTGAGATTTTTGTTACTCCAATGGATGATAGTCTTTTCATTATGGAAGTTAGTTCTTTGTTGAGATTTTGTTACTCCAATGTATGGTAGCCTTGTCATTTTGGAATGTAGTTTGTTGTTGAGATTTTGTTACTCCAGTAGATGATAGCGTTGTCATTATACAAGGTAGTTCTTTATTGAGATTTTGTTACTCCAATGGACGGTAGCCTTGTCGTTATGGAAGGTAGTTCGTTATTGAGATTTTTGTTACTCCAATGGATGGTAGCCTTGTAAATATGGAATGTAGTTCAATGTTGAGATTTTTGTTACTCCAATGGATGGTAGCCTTTTCCTTATGGAAGTAGTTCGTTGTTGAGATTTTTTTTTTCAAATGGATGGTAGCCTTCTCAATATGGAATGTAGTTCGTTGTTGATATTTTGTTACTCCAATGGATGGTAGCCTTTTCATTATGGAAGGTAGTTTGTTGTTGAGATTTTTTTACTCCAATGGATGGTAGCCTTGTAATTTTAGAAGGTAGTTCGTTGTTGAGATTTTTGTTACTCCAATGGATGGTAGCTGTGTCATTATGGATGGTAGTGCGTTGTTGAGATTTTATTACACCAATGGATGGTAGCCTTGTCATTAAGGAATTTAGTTCTTTGTTGAGATTTTGTTACTCCAGTAGATGATAGCCTTGTCATTATGGAAGGTTGTTCGTTGTTGAGATTTTGTTACTCTAATGGATGGCAGCCTTGTCGTTATGGAATGTAGTTCGTTGTTGAGATTTTGTTACTCCAATGGATGGTAGCCTTGTCATTATGGAATGTAGTTTGTTGTTAAAATGTTGTTACTCCAATGGATGGTAGCCTTGTCATTATCGAAGTTAGTTTGTTGTTGAGATTTTGTTACTCCAATGGATGGTAGCATTGTCATTAGGATATGTAGTTTGTTGTTGAGATTTTGTTACTCCAAAGGATGGTAGCCTTGACATTATGGAAGGTAGTTCGTTGTTGAGATTTTGTTACTCAAATGGATGGTATCCTTGTCATTATGGAAGAAAGTTCGTTGTTGAGATTTTGTTACTCCAATGGATGGTAGCCTTGTCATTATGGAATGCAGTTTGTTGTTGAGATTTTGTTACTCCAATGGATGGTAGCCTTGTCGTTATGGAAGGTAGTTCAGTGTTGAGATTTTTGTTACTCCAATGGATGATAGTCTTTTAATTATGGAAGTAAGTTCTGTGTTGAGATTTTGTTACTCCAATGGATGGTAGCCTTGTCATTAAGGAATGTAGTTTTTTGTTAAAATTTTGTTACTCCAGTAGATGATATCCTTGTCATTATGGAAGGTTGTTCGTTGTTGAGATTTTCTTACTCCAATGGATGGTAGCCTTGTCGTTATGGAATGTAGTGTGTTGTTGAGATTTTGTTACTCCAATGGATGGTAGCCTTGACATTATGGAATGTAGTTTGTTGTTGAGATTTTGTTACTCTAATGAATGGTAGCTTTGTCTTTAAGGAAGGTAGTTCAGTGTTGATATTTTTGTTACTCCAATGGATGATAGTCTTTTCATTATGGAAGTTAGTTCTTTGTTGAGATTTTATTACTCCAATGTATGGTAGCCTTGTCATTTTGGAATGTAGTTCGTTGTGGAGATTTTGTTACTCCAGTAGATGATAGCCTTGTCATTATGCAAGGTAGTTCGTTATTGAGATTTTGTTACTCCAATGGACGGTAGCCTTGTCGTTATGGAAGGTAGTTCGTTATTGAGATTTTTGTTACTCCAATGGATGGTAGCCTTGTAATTATGGAAGTTAGTTCAATTTTGAGATTTTTGTTACTCCAATGGATGGTAGCCTTTTCCTTATGCAAGTAGTTCGTTGTTGAGATTTTTTTACTCAAATGGATGGTAGCCTTGTCATTATGGAATGTAGTTCGTTGTTGAGATTTTGTTACTCAAGTAGATGATAGCCTTGTCATTATGCAATGTAGTTTGTTGTTGAGATTTTGTTACTCCAATGGATGATAGCCTTGTCATTATGGAATGTAGTTCGTTGTTGAGATTTTGTTACTCAAGTAGATGATAGCCTTGTCATTATGGAAGGTAGTTTGTTGTTGAGATTTTGTTACTCCAATGGATGGTAGCCTTGATGTTATGGAATGTAATTCGTTGTTGAGACATTGTTACTCAAATGGATGGTAGCCTTGTCATTATGGAAGAAAGTTCGTTGTTGAGATTTTTTTACTCCCATGGATGGTAGCCTTGTCATTATGGAATGAAGTTCGTTGTCGAGATTTTGTTACTCCAATAGATGGTAGCCTTGTCGTTATGGAAGGTAGTTCAGTGTTGAGATTTTTGTTACTCCAATGGATGATAGTCTTCTCATTATTGAATTTAGTTCTGTGTTGAGATTTTGTTACTCCAATGGATGGTAACCTTTTCATTATGGAATGTAGTTCGTTGTTGAGATTTTGTTACTCCAGTAGATGATAGCCTTGTCATTATGGAAGGTTGTTCGTTGTTGAGATTTTGTTACTCCAATGGATGGTAGCCTTGTCGTTATGGAATGTAGTTCTGTGTTGAGATTTTGTTACTCCAATGGATGATAGCCTTGTAATTATGGAAGGTAGTTAAATGTTGAGATTTTTGTTACTCCAATGGATTGTAGCCTTTTCATTATGGAAGTAGTTCGTTGTTGAGATTTTTTTACTAAAATGGATGGTAGCCTTGTCAATATGGAATGTAGTTCGTTGTTGAGATTTTGTTACTCCAATGAATGGTAGCCTTGTCTTTATGGAAGGTAGTTCGTTGTTGATATTTTTGTTACTCCAATGGATGGTAGCTGTGTCATTATGGATGGTAGTGTGTTGTTGAGATTTTATTACTCCAATGGATGATAGCCTTGTCGTTATGGAAGGTAGTTCGTTGTTGAGATTTTTGTTACTCCAATGGATGATAGCCTTGTAATTATGGAAGGTAGTTCAATGTTGAGATTTAAGTTACTCCAATGGATGGTAGCCTTTTCATTATGGAAGTAGTTCATTGTAGAGATTTTTTTACTCAAATGGATGGTAGCCTTGTCAATATGGAATGTAGTTTGTTGTTGAGATTTTGTTACTCCAATGGATGGTAGCCTTGTCATTATGGAAGTAGTTTGTTGTTGAGATTTTGTAACTCCAATGGATGGTAGCCTTGTCAATATGGAATGTAGTTCGTTGTTGAGATTTTGTTACTCCAATGGATGGTAGCCTTGTCATTATGGAAGGTAGTTCAGTGTTGAGATATTTGTTACTCCAATGGATGATAGTCTTTTCATTATGGAAGTTAGTTCTTTGTTGAGATTTTGTTACTCCAATAGATGGTAGCCTTGTCATTATGGAATGTAGTTTGTTGTTGAGATTTTGTTACTCAAGTAGATGATAGCCTTGTCATTATGGAAGGTAGTTTGTTGTTGAGATTTTGTTACTCCAATGGATGGTAGCCTTGTTGTTATGGAAGGTAGTTCGTTGTTGAGATTTTTGTTACTCCAATCAATGATAGCCTTGTAATTATGGAAGGTAGTTCAATGTTGAGATTTTTTTTACTCCAATGGATGGTAGCCTTTTCATTGTGGAAGTAGTTTGTTGTTGAGATTTTTTTACTCAAATGGATGTTAGCCTTGTCATTATGGAATGTAGTTTGTTGTTGAGATTTTGTTACTCCAATGGATGGTAGCCTTGTCATTATTGAAGTTAGTTTGTTGTTGAGATTTTGTTACTCCAATGGATGGTAGCATTGTCATTAGGGAATGTAGTTTGTTGTTGAGATTTTGTTACTCCAAAGGATTGTAGCCTTGACATTATGGAAGGTAGTTCATTGTTGAGATTTTGTTACTCAAAGGGATGGTAGCCTTGTCATTAAGGAAGAAAGTTCGTTGTTGAGATTTTGTTACTCCAATGGATGGTAGCCTTGTCATTATGGAATGTAGTTTGTTGTTGAGATTTTGTTACTCCAATGGATAGTAGCCTTGTCGTTATGGAAGGTAGTTCAGTGTTGAGATTTTTGTTACTCCAATGGATGATAGTCTTTTAATTACGGAAGTAAGTTCTGTGTTGAGATTTTGGTACTCCAATGGATGGTAGCCTTGTAATTAAGGAATGTAGTTTGTTGTTAAAATTTTGTTACTCCAGTAGATGATAGCCTTGTCATTATGGAAGGTTGTTCGTTGTTGAGATTTCCTTACTCCAATGGATGGTAGCCTTGTCGTTATGGAATGTAGTTCGTTGTTGAGATTTTGTTACTCCAATGGATGGAAGCCTTGACATTATGGAATGTAGTTTGTTGTTAAGATTTTGTTACTCCAATGAATGGTAGCTTTGTCTTTATGGAAGGTAGTTCAGTGTTGAGATTTTTGTTACTCCAATGGATGATAGTCTTTTCATTATGGAAGTTAGTTCTTTGTTGAGATTTTGTTACTCCAATGTATGGTAGCCTTGTCATTTTGGAATATAGTGTGTTGTTGAGATTTTGTTACTCCAATGGATGGTAGCCTTGACATTACTGAATGTAGTTTGTTGTTGAGATTTTGTTACTCCAATGAATGGTAGCTTTGTCTTTATGGAAGGTAGTTCAGTGTTGATATTTTTGTTGCTCCAATGGATGATAGTCTTTTCATTATGGAAGTTAGTTCTTTGTTGAGATTTTGTTACTCCAATGTATGGTAGCCTTGTCATTTTGGAATGTAGTTCGTTGTGGAGATTTTGTTACTCCAGTAGATGATAGCCTTGTCATTATGCAAGGTAGTTCGTTATTGAGATTTTGTTACTCCAATGGACGGTAGCCTTGTCGTTATGGAAGGTAGTTCGTTATTGAGATTTTTGTTACTCCAATGGATGGTAGCCTTGTAATTACGGAAGGTAGTTCAATGTTGGGATTTTTGTTACTCCAATGTATGGTAGCCTTTTCCTTATGGAAGTAGTTCGTTGTTGAGATTTTTTTACTCAAATGGATGGTAGCCTTCTCAATATGGAATGTAGTTCGTTGTTGATATTTTGTTACTCCAATGGATGGTAGCCTTGTCATTATGGAAGGTAGTTTGTTGTTGAGATTTTGTTACTCCAATGGATGGTAGCCTTGTAATTTTAGAAGGTAGTTCGTTGTTGAGATTTTTGTTACTCCAATGGATGGTAGCTGTGTCATTATGGATGGTAGTGCGTTGTTGAGATTTTATTAAACCAATGGATGGTAGCCTTGTCATTAAGGAATTTAGTTCTTTGTTGAGATTTTGTTACTCCAGTAGATGATAGCCTTGTCATTATGGAGGGTTGTTCGTTGTTGAGATTTTGTTACTCTAATGGATGGCAGCCTTGTCGTTATGGAATGTAGTTCGTTGTTGAGATTTTGTTACTCCAATGGATGGTAGCCTTGTCATTATGGAATGTAGTTTGTTGTTGAAATTTTTTTACTCCAATGGATGGTAGCCTTGTCATTATCGAAGTTAGTTTGTTGTTGAGATTTTGTTACTCCAATGGATGGTAGCATTGTCATTAGGGAATGTAGTTTGTTGTTGAGATTTTGTTACTCCAAAGGATGGTAGCCTTGACATTATGGAAGGTAGTTCGTTGTTGAGATTTTGTTACTCAAATGGATGGTAGCCTTGTCATTATGGAAGAAAGTTCGTTGTTGAGATTTTGTTACTCCAATGGATGGTAGCCTTGTCATTATGGAATGCAGTTTGTTGTTGAGATTTTGTTACTCCAATGGATGGTAGCCTTGTCGTTATGGAAGGTAGTTCAGTGTTGAGATTTTTGTTACTCCAATGGATGATAGTCTTTTAATTATGGAAGTAAGTTCTGTGTTGAGATTCTGTTACTCCAATGGATGGTAGCCTTGTAATTAAGGAATGTAGTTTGTTGTTAAAATTTTGTTACTCCAGTAGATGATATCCTTGTCATTATGGAAGGTTGTTCGTTGTTGAGATTTTCTTACTCCAATGGATGGTAGCCTTGTCGTTATGGAATGTAGTGTGTTGTTGAGATTTTGTTACTCCAATGGATGGTAGCCTTGACATTACTGAATGTAGTTTGTTGTTGAGATTTTGTTACTCCAATGAATGGTAGCTTTGTCTTTATGGAAGGTAGTTCAGTGTTGATATTTTTGTTACTCTAATGGATGATAGTCTTTTCATTATGGGAGTTAGTTCATTATTGAGATTTTATTACTCCAATGTATGGTAGCCTTGTCATTTTGGAATGTAGTTCGTTGTGGAGATTTTGTTACTCCAGTAGATGATAGCCTTGTCATTATGCAAGGTAGTTCGTTATTGAGATTTTGTTACTCCAATGGATGGTAGCCTTGTCGTTATGGAAGGTAGTTCGTTATTGAGATTTTTGTTACTCCAATGGATGGTAGCCTTGTAATTATGAAAGTTAGTTCAATGTTGAGATTTTTGTTACTCCAATGGATGGTAGCCTTTTCCTTATGGAAGTAGTTCGTTGTTGAGATTTTTTTACTCAAATGGATGGTAGCCTTCTCAATATGGAATGTAGTTCGTTGTTGATATTTTGTTACTCCAATGGATGGTAGCCTTGTCATTATGGAAGGTAGTTTGTTGTTGAGATTTTGTTACTCCAATGGATGGTAGCCTTGTAATTTTAGAAGGTAGTTCGTTGTTGAGATTTTTGTTACTCCAATGGATGGTAGCTGTGTCATTATGGATGGTAGTGCGTTGTTGAGATTTTATTACACCAATGGATGGTAGCCTTGTCATTAAGGAATTTAGTTCTTTGTTGAGATTTTGTTACTCCAGTAGATGATAGCCTTGTCATTATGGAAGGTTGTTCGTTGTTGAGATTTTGTTACTCTAATGGATGGCAGCCTTGTCGTTATGGAATGTAGTTCGTTGTTGAGATTTTGTTACTCCAATGGATGGTAGCCTTGTCATTATGGAATGTAGTTTGTTGTTGAAATTTTGTTACTCCAATGGATGGTAGCCTTGTCATTATCGAAGTTAGTTTGTTGTTGAGATTTTGTTACTCCAATGGATGGTAGCATTGTCATTAGGGAATGTAGTTTGTTGTTGAGATTTTGTTACTCCAAAGGATGGTAGCCTTGACATTATGGAAGGTAGTTCGTTGTTGAGATTTTGTTACTCAAATGGATGGTAGCCTTGTCATTATGGAAGAAAGTTCGTTGTTGAGATTTTGTTACTCCAATGGATGGTAGCCTTGTCATTATGGAATGCAGTTTGTTGTTGAGATTTTGTTACTCCAATGGATGGTAGCCTTGTCGTTATGGAAGGTAGTTCAGTGTTGAGATTTTTGTTACTCCAATGGATGATAGTCTTTTAATTATGGAAGTAAGTTCTGTGTTGAGATTTTGTTACTCCAATGGATGGTAGCCTTGTCATTAAGGAATGTAGTTTGTTGTTAAAATTTTGTTACTCCAGTAGATGATATCCTTATCATTATGGAAGTTTGTTCGTTGTTGAGATTTTCTTACTCCAATGGATGGTAGCCTTGTCGTTATGGAATATAGTGTGTTGTTGAGATTTTGTTACTCCAATGGATGGTAGCCTTGACATTACTGAATGTAGTTTGTCGTTGAGATTTTGTTACTCCAATGAATGGTAGCTTTGTCTTTATGGAAGGTAGTTCAGTGTTGATATTTTTGTTGCTCCAATGGATGATAGTCTTTTCATTATGGAAGTTAGTTCTTTGTTGAGATTTTGTTACTCCAATGTATGGTAGCCTTGTCATTTTGGAATGTAGTTCGTTGTGGAGATTTTGTTACTCCAGTAGATGATAGCCTTGTCATTATGCAAGGTAGTTCGTTATTGAGATTTTGTTACTCCAATGGACGGTAGCCTTGTCGTTATGGAAGGTAGTTCGTTATTGAGATTTTTGTTACTCCAATGGATGGTAGCCTTGTAATTACGGAAGTTAGTTCAATGTTGAGATTTTTGTTACTCCAATGGATGGTAGCCTTTTCCTTATGGAAGTAGTTCGTTGTTGAGATTTTTTTACTCAAATGGATGGTAGCCTTCTCAATATGGAATGTAGTTCGTTGTTGATATTTTGTTACTCCAATGGATGGTAGCCTTGTCATTATGGAAGGTAGTTTGTTGTTGAGATTTTGTTACTCCAATGGATGGTAGCCTTGTAATTATAGAAGGTAGTTCGTTGTTGAGATTTTTGTTACTCCAATGGATGGTAGCTGTGTCATTATGGATGGTAGTGCGTTGTTGAGATTTTATTACACCAATGGATGGTAGCCTTGTCATTAAGGAATTTAGTTCTTTGTTGAGATTTTGTTACTCCAGTAGATGTTAGCCTTGTTATTATGGAAGGTTGTTCGTTGTTGAGATTTTGTTACTCTAATGGATGGCAGCCTTGTCGTTATGGAATGTAGTTCGTTGTTGAGATTTTGTTACTCCAATGGATGGTAGCCTTGTCATTATGGAATGTAGTTTGTTGTTGAAATTTTGTTACTCCAATGGATGGTAGCCTTGTCATTATCGAAGTTAGTTTGTTGTTGAGATTTTGTTACTCCAATGGATGGTAGCATTGTCATTAGGGAATGTAGTTTGTTGTTGAGATTTTGTTACTCCAAAGGATGGTAGCCTTGACATTATGGTTGGTAATTCATTGTTGAGATTTTGTTACTCAAATGGATGGTAGCCTTGTCATTAAGGAAGAAAGTTTGTTGTTGAGATTTTATTACTCCAATGGATGGTAGCCTTGTCATTATGGAATGTAGTTTGTTGTTGAGATTTTGTTACTCCAATGGATGGTAGCCTTGTCGTTATGGAAGGTAGTTCAGTGTTGAGATTTTTGTTACTCCAATGGATGATAGTCTTTTAATTATGGAAGTAAGTTCTGTGTTGAGATTTTGTTACTCCAATGGATGGTAGCCTTGTCATGAAGGAATGTAGTTTGTTGTTAAAATTTTGTTACTCCAGTAGATGATAGCCTTGTCATTATGGAAGGTTGTTCGTTGTTGAGATTTTCTTACTCCAATGGATGGTAGCCTTGTCGTTATTGAATGTAGTTCGTTGTTGAGATTTTGTTACTCCAATGGATGGAAGCCTTGACATTATGGAATGTAGTTTGTTGTTGAGATTTTGTTACTCCAATGAATGGTAGCTTTGTCTTTATGGAAGGTAGTTCAGTGTTAAGATTTTTGTTACTCCAATGGATGATAGTCTTTTCATTATGGAAGTTAGTTCTTTGTTGAGATTTTGTTACTCCAATGTATGGTAGCCTTGTCATTTTGGAATGTAGTTTGTTGTTGAGATTTTGTTACTCCAGTAGATGATAGCGTTGTCATTATACAAGGTAGTTCTTTATTGAGATTTTGTTACTCCAATGGACGGTAGCCTTGTCGTTATGGAAGGTAGTTCGTTATTGAGATTTTTGTTACTCCAATGGATGGTAGCCTTGTAAATATGGAATGTAGTTCAATGTTGAGATTTTTGTTACTCCAATGGATGGTAGCCTTTTCCTTATGGAAGTAGTTCGTTGTTGAGATTTTTTTTTTCAAATGGATGGTAGCCTTCTCAATATGGAATGTAGTTCGTTGTTGATATTTTGTTACTCCAATGGATGGTAGCCTTTTCATTATGGAAGGTAGTTTGTTGTTGAGATTTTTTTACTCCAATGGATGGTAGCCTTGTAATTTTAGAAGGTAGTTCGTTGTTGAGATTTTTGTTACTCCAATGGATGGTAGCTGTGTCATTATGGATGGTAGTGCGTTGTTGAGATTTTATTACACCAATGGATGGTAGCCTTGTCATTAAGGAATTTAGTTCTTTGTTGAGATTTTGTTACTCCAGTAGATGATAGCCTTGTCATTATGGAAGGTTGTTCGTTGTTGAGATTTTGTTACTCTAATGGATGGCAGCCTTGTCGTTATGGAATGTAGTTCGTTGTTGAGATTTTGTTACTCCAATGGATGGTAGCCTTGTCATTATAGAATGTAGTTTGTTGTTAAAATGTTGTTACTCCAATGGATGGTAGCCTTGTCATTATCGAAGTTAGTTTGTTGTTGAGATTTTGTTACTCCAATGGATGGTAGCATTGTCATTAGGATATGTAGTTTGTTGTTGAGATTTTGTTACTCCAAAGGATGGTAGCCTTGACATTATGGAAGGTAGTTCGTTGTTGAGATTTTGTTACTCAAATGGATGGTATCCTTGTCATTATGGAAGAAAGTTCGTTGTTGATATTTTGTTACTCCAATGGATGGTAGCCTTGTCATTATGGAATGCAGTTTGTTGTTGAGATTTTGTTACTCCAATGGATGGTAGCCTTGTCGTTATGGAAGGTAGTTCAGTGTTGAGATTTTTGTTACTCCAATGGATGATAGTCTTTTAATTATGGAAGTAAGTTCTGTGTTGAGATTTTGTTACTCCAATGGATGGTAGCCTTGTCATTAAGGAATGTAGTTTTTTGTTAAAATTTTGTTACTCCAGTAGATGATATCCTTGTCATTATGGAAGGTTGTTCGTTGTTGAGATTTTCTTACTCCAATGGATGGTAGCCTTGTCGTTATGGAATGTAGTGTGTTGTTGAGATTTTGTTACTCCAATGGATGGTAGCCTTGACATTATGGAATGTAGTTTGTTGTTGAGATTTTGTTACTCCAATGAATGGTAGCTTTGTCTTTAAGGAAGGTAGTTCAGTGTTGATATTTTTGTTACTCCAATGGATGATAGTCTTTTCATTATGGAAGTTAGTTCTTTGTTGAGATTTTATTACTCCAATGTATGGTAGCCTTGTCATTTTGGAATGTAGTTCGTTGTGGAGATTTTGTTACTCCAGTAGATGATAGCCTTGTCATTATGCAAGGTAGTTCGTTATTGAGATTTTGTTACTCCAATGGACGGTAGCCTTGTCGTTATGGAAGGTAGTTCGTTATTGAGATTTTTGTTACTCCAATGGATGGTAGCCTTGTAATTATGGAAGTTAGTTCAATTTTGAGATTTTTGTTACTCCAATGGATGGTAGCCTTTTCCTTATGCAAGTAGTTCGTTGTTGAGATTTTTTTACTCAAATGGATGGTAGCCTTCTCAATATGGAATGTAGTTCGTTGTTGATATTTTGTTACTCCAATGGATGGTAGCCTTGTCATTATGGAAGGTAGTTTGTTGTTGAGATTTTGTTACTCCAATGGATGGTAGCCTTGTAATTTTAGAAGGTAGTTCGTTGTTGAGATTTTTGTTACTCCAATGGATGGTAGCTGTGTCATTATGGATGGTAGTGCGTTGTTGTAATTTTATTACACCAATGGATGGTAGCCTTGTCATTAAGGAATTTAGTTCTTTGTTGAGATTTTGTTACTCCAGTAGATGATAGCCTTGTCATTATGGAAGGTTATTCGTTGTTGAGATTTTGTTACTCTAATGGATGGAAGCCTTGTCGTTATGGAATGTAGTTCGTTGTTGAGATTTTGTTACTCAAATGGATGGTAGCCTTGTCATTATGGAAGAAAGTTCGTTGTTGAGATTTTGTTACTCCAATGGATGGTAGCCTTGTCATTATGGAATGCAGTTTGTTGTTGAGATTTTGTTACTCCAATGGATGGTAGCCTTGTCGTTATGGAAGGTAGTTCAGTGTTGAGATTTTTGTTACTCCAATGGATGATAGTCTTTTAATTATGGAAGTAAGTTCTGTGTTGAGATTTTGTTACTCCAATGGATGGTAGCCTTGTCATTAAGGAATGTAGTTTGTTGTTAAAATTTTGTTACTCCAGTAGATGATATCCTTGTCATTATGGAAGGTTGTTCGTTGTTGAGATTTTCTTACTCCAATGGATGGTAGCCTTGTCGTTATGGAATGTAGTGTGTTGTTGAGATTTTGTTACTCCAATGGATGGTAGCCTTGACATTATGGAATGTAGTTTGTTGTTGAGATTTTGTTACTCCAATAAATGGTAGCTTTGTCTTTAAGGAAGGTAGTTCAGTGTTGATATTTTTGTTACTCCAATGGATGATAGTCTTTTCATTATGGAAGTTAGTTCTTTGTTGAGATTTTATTACTCCAATGTATGGTAGCCTTGTCATTTTGGAATGTAGTTCGTTGTGGAGATTTTGTTACTCCAGTAGATGATAGCCTTGTCATTATGCAAGGTAGTTCGTTATTGAGATTTTGTTACTCCAATGGACGGTAGCCTTGTCGTTATGGAAGGTAGTTCGTTATTGAGATTTTTGTTACTCCAATGGATGGTAGCCTTGTAATTATGGAAGTTAGTTCAATGTTGAGATTTTTGTTACTCCAATGGATGGTAGCCTTTTCCTTATGCAAGTAGTTCGTTGTTGAGATTTTTTTACTCAAATGGATGGTAGCCTTCTCAATATGGAATGTAGTTCGTTGTTGATATTTTGTTACTCCAATGGATGGTAGCCTTGTCATTATGGAAGGTAGTTTGTTGTTGAGATTTTGTTACTCCAATGGATGGTAGCCTTGTAATTTTAAAAGGTAGTTCGTTGTTGAGATTTTTGTTACTCCAATGGATGGTAGCTGTGTCATTATGGATGGTAGTGTGTTGTTGAGATTTTATTACACCAATGGATGGTAGCCTTGTCATTAAGGAATTTAGTTCTTTGTTGAGATTTTGTTACTCCAGTAGATGATAGCCTTGTCATTATGGAAGGTTATTCGTTGTTGAGATTTTGTTACTCTATTGGATGGCAGCCTTGTCGTTATGGAATGTAGTTCGTTGTTGAGATTTTGTTACTCCAATGGATGGTAGCCTTGTCATTATGGAATGTAGTTTGTTGTTGAAATTTTGTTACTCCAATGGATGGTAGCCTTGTCATTATCGAAGTTAGTTTGTTGTTGAGATTTTGTTACTCCAATGGATGGTAGCATTGTCATTAGGGAATGTAGTTTGTTGTTGAGATTTTTTTACTCCAAAGGATGGTAGCCTTGATATTATGGAAGGTAGTTCTTTGTTGAGATTTTGTTACTCAAATGGATGGTAGCCTTGTCATTATGGAAGAAAGTTCGTTGTTGAGATTTTGTTACTCCAATGGATGGTAGCCTTGTCATTATGGAATGCAGTTTGTTGTTGAGATTTTGTTACTCCAATGGATGGTAGCCTTGTCGTTATGGAAGGTAGTTCAGTGTTGAGATTTTTATTACTCCAATGGATGATAGTCTTTTAATTATGGAAGTAAGTTCTGTGTTGAGATTTTGTTACTCCAATGGATGGTAGCCTTGTCATTAAGGAATGTAGTTTGTTGTTAAAATTTTGATACTCCAGTAGATGATATCCTTGTCATTATGGAAGGATGTTCGTTGTTGAGATTTTCTTACTCCAATGGATGGTAGCCTTGTCGTTATGGAATGTAGTGTGTTGTTGAGATTTTGTTACTCCAATGGATGGTAGCCTTGACATTATGGAATGTAGTTTGTTGTTGAGATTTTGTTACTCCAATGAATGGTAGCTTTGTCTTTATGGAAGGTAGTTCAGTGTTGATATTTTTGTTACTCCAATGGATGATAGTCTTTTCATTATGGAAGTTAGTTCTTTGTTGAGATTTTATTACTCCAATGTATGGTAGCCTTGTCATTTTGGAATGTAGTTCGTTGTGGAGATTTTGTTACTCCAGTATATGATAGCCTTGTCATTATGCAAGGTAGTTTGTTATTGAGATTTTGTTACTCCAATGGACGGTAGCCTTGTCGTTATGGAAGGTAGTTCGTTATTGAGATTTTTGTTACTCCAATGGATGGTAGCCTTGTAATTATGGAAGTTAGTTCAATGTTGAGATTTTTGTTACTCCAATGGATGGTAGCCTTTTCCTTATGGAAGTAGTTCGTTGTTGAGATTTTTTTACTCAAATGGATGGTAGCCTTCTCAATATGGAATGTAGTTCGTTGTTGAGATTTTGTTACTCCAATGGATGGTAGCCTTGTCATTATGGAAGGTAGTTTGTTGTTGAGATTTTGTTACTCCAATGGATGGTAGCCTTGTAATTTTAGAAGGTAGTTCGTTGTTGAGATTTTTGTTACTCCAATGCATGGTAGCTGTGTCATTATGGATGGTAGTGCTTTGTTGCGATTTTATTACGCCAATGGATGGTAGCCTTGTCATTAAGGAATTTAGTTGGTTGTTGAGATTTTGTTACTCCAGTAGATGATAGCCTTGTCATTATGGAAGGTTGTTCGTTGTTGAGATTTTGTTACTCCAATGGATGGCAGCCTTGTCGTTATGGAATGTAGTTCGTTGTTGAGATTTTGTTACTCCAATGGATGGTAGCCTTGTCATTATGGAATGTAGTTCGTTGTTGAGATTTTGTTACTCCAATGAATGGTAGCCTTGTCTTTATGGAAGGTAGTTCAGTGTTGAGATTTTTGTTACTCCAATGGATGATAGTCTTTTCATTATGGAAGTTAGTTCTTCGTTGAGATTTTATTACTCCAATGGATGGTAGCCTTGTCATTATGGAATGTAGTTCGTTGTTGAGATTTTGTTATTCAAGTAGATGATAGCCTTGTCATTATGGAAGGTAGTTTGTTGTTGCAATTTTGTTACTCCAATGGATGGTAGCCTTGTTGTTATGGAAGGTACTTCGTTGTTGAGATTTTTGTTACTCCAATGAATGATAGCCTTGTAATTATGGAAGGTAGTTCAATGTTGAGATTTTTTTTACTCCAATGGATGGTAGCCTTTTCATTATGGAAGTAGTTTGTTGTTGAGATTTTTTTACTCAAATGGATTTTAGCCTTGTCATTATGGAATGTAGTTTGTTGTTGAGATTTTGTTACTTCAATGGATGGTAGCCTTGTCATTATGGAAGTTAGTTTGTTGTTGAGATTTTGTTACTCCAATGGATGGTAGCATTGTCATTATGGAAGGTTGTTTGTTGTTGAGATTTTGTGACTCCAAAGGATGGTAACCTTGTCATTATGGAAGGTAGTTCGTTGTTGAGATTTTATTACTCAAATGGATGGTATCCTTGTCATTATGGAAGAAAGTTCGTTGTTGAGATTTTGTTACTCCATTGGATGGTAGCCTTATCATTATGGAATGTAGTTTGTTGTTGAGATTTTGTTATTCCAATGGATGGTAGCCTTGTCGTTATGGAAGGTAGTTCAGTGTTGAGATTTTTGTTACTCCAATGGACGATAGTCTTTTTATTATGGAAGTAAGTTCTGTGTTGAGATTTTGTTACTCCAATGGATGGTAGCCTTGTCATTAAGGAATGTAGTTTGTTGTTTAAATTTTGTTACTCCAGTAGATGATAGCCTTGTCATTATGGAAGGTTGTTCGTTGTTGAGATTTTCTTACTCCAATGGATGGTATCCTTGTCGTTATAGAATGTAGTTCGTTGTTGAGATTTTGTTACTCCAATGGATGGTAGCCTTGACATTATGAAATATAGTTCGTTGTTGAGATATTGTTACTCCAATGAATGGTAGCCTTGTCTTTATGGAAGGTAGTTCAGTGTTGAGATTTTTGTTACTCCGATGGTTGATAGTCTTTTCATTATGGAAGTTAGTTCTTTGTTGAGATTTTGTTACTCCAATGTATGGTAGCCTTGTCATTATGGAATGTAGTTCGTTGTTGAGATTTTGTTACTCTAGTAGATGATAGCCTTGTCATTATGCAAGGTAGTTTGTTGTTGAGATTTTGTTACTCCAATGGATGGTAGCCTTGTCATTATGGAAGGTAGTTCGTTGTTGAGATTTTTGTTACTCCAGTGGATGATAGCCTTGTAATTATGGAAGGTATTTCAATGTTGAGATTTTTGTTACTCCAATGGATGGTAGCCTTTTCATTATGGAAGTAGTTCGTTGTTGATATTTTTTTACTCAAATGGATGGTAGCCTTGTCAATATGGAATGTAGTTCGTTGTTGAGATTTTGTTACTCCAATGGATGGTAGCCTTGTCATTATGGAAGGTAGTTTTTTGATGAGATTTTGTTACTCCATTGGATTGTAGCCTTTTAATTTTAGAAGGTAGTTCGTTGTTGAGATTTTTGTTACTCCAATTGGTGGTAGCTGTGTCATTATGGATGGTAGTGCGTTGTTGAGATTTTGTTACACCAATGGATGGTAGCCTTGTCATTAAGGAATTTAGTTCGTTTTTGAGATTTTGTTACTCCAGTAGATGATAGCCTTTTCTTTATGGAAGGTTGTTTGTTGTTGAGATTTTGTTACTCCAATGGATGGCAGCCTTGTCGTTATGGAATGTAGTTCGTTGTTGAGATTTTGTTACTCTGATGGATGGTAGCCTTCTCATTATGGAAGTTAGTTCTTTGTTAAGATTTTGTTACTCCAATGTATGGTAGCCTTTTCATTATGGAATGTAGTTCGTTGTTGAGATTTTGTTACTCCAATGTATGGTAGCCTTGTCATTATGCATGGTAGTTCGTTGTTGAGATTTTTTTACTCCAATGGATGGTAGCCTTGTCGTTATGGAAGGTAGTTCGTTGTTGAGATTTTTTTTACTCCAATGGATGATAGCCTTGTGGTTATGGAAGGTAGTTCGTTGTTGAGATTTTTTTAATCAAATGGATGGTAGCCTTGTCATTATGGAATGTAGTTTATTGTTGAGATTTTGTTACTCCAATGGATAATAGCCTTGTCATTATGGAAGTTAGTTTGTTGTTGAGATTTTGTTACTCCAATGGATGGTAGCCTTGTCATTATGGAAGTTAGTTTGTTGTTGAGATTTTGTTACTCCAATGGATGGTAGCATTGTCATTATGGAAGGTAGTTTGTTGTTGAGATTTTGTTACTCCAAAGGATGGTAGCCTTCAAAGAAGTAGTTGACAAAAGCTTTTGCTTACAGCTCAATATCAAGAATGAAGATATCAGAAACGAAGATGTTCAGAAACAAAGATATCAGAAATAAGAGCTTAGAATTGAAGATCTTAAGATATTAGAAGCGAAGATCTCAGAGATCAGAAAGGAAAGAATCCAAGATCAGAAACCAAGATGTAGGTGACATATGTTGTTGCTTTCAGCTCAATTCAAAGATCATAATTCAAGAGAAAATAAAGAAAGAATTCAACATCAAAATCAAATGTACTGATATAAGGTTTTGCTTCAAAATTCAGTCATTAGATATGCATCTCAGAAAAGCTGACATCAGAAATCAAAGATCAGATCAAGATGAATTAATCAGAAAATCAGATGTACTGATATAAGCTTCTGCTTCAGAAATTAGACATCAGACATGCAACTCAGAAAAGCTAATTATCAGTAATCAAGATCAGATCAAGACGTATAGATCATAAAAGCTTTCACTCACAAAGAAGTTGTTCTTCAGATTAGTTGTTACTTGTATATCTGAACACAATGTTCAAATATTTGAAAGACTCTGACTCTACAACAAAGAAGTATCTTCTAGATCATTATCATTCTTCAACCAAAATCAATCCAGCAAGAAGAAAATAATAAAAGCTCAAGAAATTAAAGACTTGAGAATCAGAAAGGTTGTTTGCATAATATCTGATTTCAAGATCCAAAAATCAGAAAAGCTTTTGATATCAACTTTAGAAAAAGCTTTCGCCTACAATGACAAGACTTGTTTCACAGATAAGTTGTTGCTTATATATATGAAGACAAGAATCCACTAATGAAGATTTTCAAATGAAACATCTTATCACTTAATCTTTATCTCTTAGAACATATAAGATATGCACCTTCAAGACTAGTTCTAAGATCAGAAGTCAAGCTTCGTGTTTCCGAAAAGTTGTTGCTATTATTTCTGAAGACAAGTCATGGTTCTGATAACTCTAATGTTCCTATGCTACAACAGTAAAGTAGTTTCTGAACTACTCATTAGTTATTCATCAGAAGAACGAAGATGAATTAATTGATCTCTTCCAATCTTAATACTTCAGAATCAGAAGTACATCATCAGAAAATAAAGATCAAGAAACTTAATCAAGAAGAATACAATACAAATAGTACACCATAAATTCCAATGTGATAATATTGGTTGTAATATTAAAAGAAGTCGTCTCCCACGATCTTATGCTAACAACTGCAAGCAGCAGGCTAAGGAAGGTGACGTTTCGTAATATACCAAACATCTCTTGAATCTACCCATTGGAAAAAGAAAGGACTTTTCTACTCTTACAACGACTCTTTTTGAAGGCTATATAAGAAGATCAATCGACTAATTGCAATTTGAAAAAGTCGACAATATTGACGATGATAAAGTCCAGAGAGAAAGAGAGAGAGAGAGAGAGAGAGAGAGAGAGAGAGAGAGAGAGAGAGAGAGAGAGAGAGAGAGAGAGAGAGAGAGAGAGAGAGAGAGAGAGAGAAGATATGAAAAGAAAGAAGGATGAAGATGAAGAAGACTACAAGATGCTGCATTTAAACTTAGATTATATTCATCTTTTTAGAATTATGTAAAAGAAGGAGTTGTTGCTCATATCTTGCTAAAGACTTTTGTGTTTTATCATGTACTTAAAATATGACTAATATGCTTATTAAGAAACATTACTGTAATCTCCAGAAACAATTTTGTTTAGGATTGGTGTTGCCTCAAGTGATCGAGTAAAGATTTGTATACTTGAGAAGACTTTGACAACTAGTCATCGTAGATGGAATCCTATTAAGACACCATGATTAGTCAATTCTTATAGGTTCAATGATTTCTATATCTCTTAGGGGACCAGGAAGGTCAGAATTCTTAAGAGACCACTAGTAGAGGATCATTGTGAGAAATCCTGTTAAGAAAGACCAGGTTGGTCATAATTCTTAAGGGGTCAATGATTGTGGATCATTGTTTGGTTGTTAGTCATGGGCAGGTAGCCCGTGAATTTGTAATCAGTTTGGTTGTTTTGGATTAAGTCCTTGTTGAAGGCAAAATCATCAGAGGAGGGTGGACAAGATGTAGCCTTGTTGAAGCTGAACTTGGATAAACTAAATGTGTCTCTTTATATTTCTAGTATTATATATTCTTTCATAGTTTTATCAAATATTTTTTAAAAAGGGAAAAGTTATTAAAAACCCAATTCAACCCCCCCCCCCCTCTTTCTTGTTTTTTTCTCTACCTTCACTTTGTTATTTTAATACATAAGATAAGAAATAATCACCTCATATTTCCTTCATGGTTGACAACCTTTTTTATTCTTGATGCACAAATCTTTGAATAAACAGTCAGTTCATCATGAGATAAACCTTCAATACAGAAGTCTACATCAGAAGACCCTCTCCTAATCAAACCAGTAACATCCTTGGAAGACCATCTATAAGAAATAAAAAACTCATATAGTTGTTATTTTAGATAGGTAGATTATTCCGCTCCATAAAGATCCAAGGCCTTCACACTCATTTTACTGAATGTTTTGACATTGATTGGTCTTTACTCTAGTTCTAGTTTTTTCTTGAGCCTCACAGACTTGCTGATGACAGTACAAATGTTCTTGACATTTGGTATAAACATTCTATCCATTATCCTCAAAACCTAGTTGGATTTACTTCCAATGAACACAATAGAAATAAGAAACCCTTCATTAGAGACCAAAACACAAGCTCCCATAGAGTTGGAAACAAAAGTCATGATTTTGTTCTTCTTCAAAAAGTTGTAACTTCCATGTCAATTCTCTTGAATAGAGACTTGAGTATCTTCCTCTTGATCAGTATTTCTTCTGAAATTTCTTCTCCCAAAACACTTAAATGTGCCTTTATGAGTGGACTTGATAATTTCCAAAATATCTTTGGCCACAATACAAGTGATACTGTGTATGAACAAACGCTTATCAACTCCATTGATTATGATATAGAAATTTTCAGAGTTACAAAGAGCCAACTAAAACTCTTCCCTTCTAACTCTTATCCTGACAAATTTTCAAAACCTGTTGTCCATTGATTTCTAGAATGCTAACATTTTGTCCTTCCAAAAGACCAATAGTACCAGAAAAGTTCCCCATGAAACTCACCCAATAAATAGACCAGGGTGCCTGCTCTGATGCCAATTGAAATTATGGCACTTGCAACACATGTTAATATTGATGACTCAACATCATAACACAATGTCAAGACAGATGTTACGACATTTGTTCCTGATGCAGAATGTACCACCCCGAATTCTACCCGGTAGTTATAACGAAAAATTAGAGTATTTAAAATTTCCAACACATTTGGGATATCAAAATTCAACATGTTACAACACATAAATAGATACATAACACTTTAGTTTTTGGAGGATCAAATAACAACTTGCATCAGCTTTTAAAACGAAACCACTTCTTTTATTAATAACGCAGCAAAATCATAATTGCAACTTCAAGTAGCATCATATGTTTTGTTCAACTAAAACAACTTGAGGGACAACATATTATTTCATATAATTCAACTTAGGATTTGACAACTAAAACAATTTCAACAAGTAAACAACTATTCGATCATTTCCCCCCGAGTGCTACATATCAGAGCGACCAACCGACTTTGAACTAATAAGGCTAAGTAAATATTCATTCTTTAATACCTGCACGTTACCAACATAGGGCAACATTCAAACAGTAAGGGGTGATATTCTTAAATCGTATAAGTGAGTGCATGATAAATCATATATTAGAACCAGGTCATGCAAACATCACCACTTTACAACAACAATCGCAACAGGATATCATCAAAATGCAACAATTAATTCATCAACACAATAACTCAATTGTATAGCTTAAAATGTGACTCAATGTTATGAAAATGCATGTGGTACCATTGGAGCAGAACTCCCAACTTAGAAAATCTGCCAATAAATAGAGGCATCAACAAGGCATAAGCCTTCAACTTAATATTTTACGAATCCAGACCAACGTGGTGCCAATCCAGGCCAACTTAATAATGCAAATGTATGTGACTTAATGAATGCAATAATCACATACAACACAACAATGTATTCGACAATGTTGGCATAAGCCTACAACTTAATCAACTTATCAATCACAATGTATTCAACAATGTTGGCGTAAGACTACAACTTAATCAACTTATCAATCACAACATATTCAACAACAACAATATATTCAACAACGTTGGCATAAGCCTACAATTTAGTACGTCACAACAACAATATCATATCAGCAATTAGTAATGTGACAACAACACAATTTATTCGATAATAACTTATTCACAACAATAACCAACAACACAATCCCATATATCGGAACCATTCAACTTAATTCGACTTCACCTGCAAATCAACTTGATTCTACATAATTCTAACAAAACAAATCAACTAAAAATACCCACATGCATATATGACTTATTCTGATAATTTCAACTAATTCCGGTTAACCAATTTTTACCGCCCAAATCTATAATTCGGCTAATCGGTATTATTTTATACATATGTTATTACTACTATTTATTTATACTGATACTAATCAATTTATTCTACTAAATTACACTACCTCTGCTATTTATCTCACTGCCATTATTGGTCTCTGCCAAAACTACTTGTTCGTTATCCATAACTTCTACCGATAACTCTATGCTAAATTATTACATTTGCGACTAATATACTACTTTGTTAAATTATTTATTACCAACTCTGCAACTAAAACCATCACTGCTATTTTAAATTCTACATCTACTACTAACATAATTCTACTAATTATTAACTCTGATACTTTATTCTATTGTTCCTCTACATTTACCACTTATTGTTATTTCTGCTATTATCCTCTATCACATAAAACAACTCTACAAAAATATGGTACTTCTATTAATGTTCCTTCTGCTATAACATGCTACTGATAAAAATAGTTAATTTGTTCCCAACTGCTTTTTCTATTAATAAACTTTATACTGACACCATATAAAAATTATACAACATAGTGCCACAAAAATAGAACAGAACAAGTGCCCTGCCTAAAGGTGTGCCGCACGGCACACCCTCCCACTCCCTCAAAGTGTCGATCGGTACCTCCCTCTATAAACCAGCTGTCGTTCGGCAGCATCCAACCAGCAACAAGCTGCCGTTCGGCAGCATTCCAAGCGCAGTTTCGCTTCTCTATTTTCTTCTTCTTTCGTCTACTCGGTACTGTTTTAATGGATTTTCTGCTACTGTCTACTATTCCAAATCCAGTCCAGACAAGTATATAACACAGTAATACACTAATTCCTTGAAAATTCTTTAATCACATTAATTATTAATAATGTTTATCACAACAACATAAACCAACACAAATCAACGGACAGCAATAATCCCACAACTAATTCCCACATACAAAATATCATATACCCCTTTATAGGATAAGACACCCCACCCTTATCTGGTTGATTTGAAGACAAATCGAAAAGCTCCAACTTAATTTCTGGAAACCAGCCTTAGCACCAGCTTCCTTGTTCTTCTCCTCTTCTCACAAAACCCTATTTCTTCTTCCTCTTCTTATTTTTGTTTTCTGATAACACTACCTCTTTTTTTTCTCCTTATATTTCTAATAAAATACTATTATTATTATATAACCTTTAGTAAACTCAAATGGGCCTAATAAATATACCCCCTTAGTACTACACAACACCACTAAATAAAGCCCAACATCAATTCTAAACTTATTAATAAAATGATACTTCAACTTAATTCTACCAATTTAATCTGATTAATTAATATTCTAGCTTAATAAAAATAATTATGACTTGACGATAAAATTCAATTAATATAAAATATTTGAAATAATATTCAATTAAATAAATAATTAAATATCGGGGCGTTACAACTCTTCCCCACTTAGAATATTTTCGTCCTCGAAAATCTACTCGATACAACCATCCTCAACTTTGTTTCCAACCTTTCGGCAACACTCTGACATAACAAATCCCACAGTAGAAATGTAACAACCATAACTCGCTTATACTTGGATATACCATGTCACCTCTTAACAACTTTCCCAACACCAAAGCGTGTATACAACTTTATTCTCATACATATTTGTATGTCAACTATCAACAAAATTATCAACAACTCTATTCACCATTATAATGACATCAACATAGTTAACAAAATTAACTTCGTCATATTATAGGATATTATTCATCAGTTACTATAACCAACAATAACATCTCAATAATGATAACAAAATCATTACAACATCAACTTAACTGTATAACTCAGTGAACATACCCATGGCTCACGATCAACTAACAATCCACAACAATCTTCTTATAAAATTCGCAAATACTTACTAGCAAACATAGTACCCTGACACATCATCCCTATATCAACAATCTACCAAATCAAACATGTAGACCAAGACATATCATTCCCATAGGCTCCTGATGTTTTAATCCTTCACCTCTAACGAGTCACACACGCATAGCAATTGCGCCACATCACGCTTCAGCTGCGCAACTCTGATAATCCACCTTAAGTCACCGTCCTCGTTAAAATTTACATCAACTATATGATTTACATGTTTTAGTTTCAGACGTTCTTAACATCCCCCATAAAGCCACTGTTCACTTGACAATCTCAATCCTTCACTTCGTGACGTTAGCGCGCATATAACTTGCCACTCTGACTTGTTCAACACGTCTCAATCATTTCTTAGCAATTCCTCTGTTACTTCACACAACCTGGTGAGCAACTATCCTTACGATATAACACCTATCACTTTACACACCATTAAGATAACACATCAAATTTATACCATCTGACATGGCCTCGTCTACTATCAACAAGAGATTAAGGGTGATCAGTTCCTCAATTTGTCAATAGATAGCCGACAATCATAATGGAGTATAAACTATCGTTACTAACTATAATAGTGTTCCTTTAGAACTTGCACTCAAGTCACCTAAAGCAGCATAATCCAATCATTTCCAATGAGGTTTACAAATACTCCCACAAATTCCCTTTCATTCCAATCACACTCTCAACATTACCATCTCATCTAACAACATTTCATATATATATCTACACCTCAAACAACTACGATAGTAATCATCTAAGCTCAACAAACTACTAACCTCTATAACAGACTTCGTCGTTCTCCAACTTAGAACTGCATCCACCTTGAATGGATCTACATACACTTTCACTTGGAAATAAAATTACTCAATAGAACTCTTCTCCCAAAACTATAACATACATCCTGACAACTTAGCATAAATCTTCCTCCTTTTCGACACCGTAAATTCCACACAACTTCGCACTATCGTCTTTCGTTCTAATTAATAACACCAAAGCTTTCCAAATGATACCTTTGATTTCACAAATTACTTTAAATAAATCTTCCAATTTCTTCGATAATTCACCCAACTCGGACGCTGACGTCCCATACAACACTGAAGAACAAGTCTAGTTCCAAAGACAAGCTTAACAACAAACTGCACTTACTTCCAATGTCATTATGTGATAAATGAATCTATTACAGCTACTGGAACCATTTTAAAAATGAATCTCATTTCATTAGCTTTCCAACGCTTCAAACGAAACTCAAACTGGATACTCGGAAATCTAGTTATGAATTTTCAAAATCCCACAAAATTCTACAGTTTCCTGCGATTCGCTTACGGAAATTCCACTCCGAAACTCAGTTGTCTTCAACTTAGACATATTCCAAACAACTCTTAACATATCTTGTGCTCCCAAACTTCTTATAACTCGAGAGATGCATTCCTTTGCCAAAGTTCAGGTTCTAAAACACCAGGATAAAGATTCCTTCCGCAACGCTACTCACTTCTTCAAGTTTCGACTCAGACTCGCGATCCACAACTACTTATCAATGTTAACTACTTCTGACAACCACTTATGTGATCCCAACATAAAAGTTACCGCAACTTTATTACTCCATCATTGTTCAAACATTGACATCTTACACTTGCTTCGTAAATCAACAATTCTTGCATTATCGCCGTCGGCAGTACACTGAACTAACACCTTTCAATTGAACATATCTGAGAAGCAAAGCTTCTTCCCCACTTATCTTCAACCAACATCCTGCATGCAACTCGATTAGAAAAACAACAAGCACCGACAGTGTTTCACACACTTGTCGTGCACTAAGGAATAAACGAGATTAGACAACTTGGTTGGATGGACCGACCTGCTCTGATACCACTATTGTAACACCCCAAATTCTACCCGGTAGTTATAACGAAAAATCAGAGTATTTAAAATTTCCAACACATTTGGGATATCACAATCCAACATGTTGCAACACATAAAAAAATACATAACACTTTAGTTTTCAGAGGATCATATAACAACTTGCATCAGCTTTTAAAACGAAACCACTTCTTTTATTAATAACGCAGCAAAATCATAATTACAACTTCAAGTAGCATCATATGTGTTTGTTCAACTAAAACAACTTGAGGGACAACATATTTTTTCATATAATTCAACTTAGGATTCGACAACTAAAACAATTTCAACAAGTAAATAACTATTCGATCATTTCCCCCCGAGTGCTACCTATCAGAGCGACCAACCGACTTTAAACTAATAAGGCTAAGCAAATCTTCATTCTTTAATACCTGCACGTTACCAACAGAGGGCAACATTCAAACAGTAACGGGTGAGATTCTTAAATCGTATAAGTGAGCGCATGATAAATCATATATTAGAACCATGTCATGCAAACATCACCACTTTACAACAACAATCGCAACAGAATATCATCAAAATGCAACAACTAATTCATCAACACAACAACTCAATTGTACAACTTAGAATGCGACTCAATGTTATGCAAATTCATGTGGTACCATTGGAGCAAAACTCCCAACTTAGAAAATCTTCCAATAAATAGAGGCATCAACAAGGCATAAGCCTTCAACTTAATATTTTGCCAATCTAGGCCAACGTGGTGCCAATCCAGGCTAACTTAATAATGCAAATGTATGTAACTTAATGAATGCAATAATCACATACAACACAATAATGTATTCGACCACGTTGGCATAATCCTACAACTTAATCAACTTATCAACCACAACATATTCAACAACAACAATGTATTCAACAACGTTGGCGTAAGCCTACAACTTAATCAACTTATCAATCACAACATATTCAACAACAATAATATATTCAACAACGTTGGCATAAGCCTACAATTTAGTACGTCACAACAACAATATCATATCAGTAATTAGTAATGTGACAACAACATGATTTATTCGATAATAACTTATTCACAACAATAACCAACAACACAATCCCATATATCGGAACCATTCAACTTAATTCGACCTCACTTGCAAATCAACTTGATTATACATAATTCTAACAAAACAAATCAACTAAAAATACCCACGTGTATATATGACTTATTCCGACAATTTCAACTAATTCCGATTAACCAATTTTTACCGCCCAAATCTACAATTCGGCTAATCGGTACTGTTTTATACATATGTTATTACTACTATTTATTTATACTGCTACTGATCAATTTATTCTACTAAATTACTCTACCCTCTGCTATTTATCTCAATGCCATTATTGGTCTCTGCCAAAACTACTTGTTCGCTATCCATAACTTCTACCGATAACTCTCTGCTAAATTATTACATTTGTCACTAATATACTACTTTGTTAAATTATTTATTACCAACTCTGCAACTAAAACCATCACTGCTATTTTAAATTCTACATCTACTACTAACATAATTCTACTAATTATTAACTCTGCTACTTTATTCTATTGTTCCTCTACATTTACCACTTATTGTTATTTCTGCTATTATCCTCTATCACATAAAACAACTCTACAAAAATATGGTACTTCTATTAATGTTCCTTCTGCTATAACATGCTACTGATAAGAATTGTTAATTTGTTCCCAACTGCTTTTTCTATTAATAAACTCTATACTGACACCATATAAAAATTATACAACATAGTTCCACAGAAACAGAACAGAACAAGTGCCCTGCCTAAAAGTGTGCGGCACGGCACACCTTCCCACTCCCTCAAAGTGTCGATCGGCACCTCCCTCCATAAACCAGCTGCCGCTCGGCAGCATCGAACCAGCAACAAGCTGTTGTTCGGCAGAATTCCAGGCACAATTTCCCTTCTCTATTTTCTTCTTCTTTCGTCCACTCGGTACTGTTTTAATGGATTTTCTACTACTATCTACTATTCCAAATCCAGTCCAGACAAGTATATAACACAGTAATACACTAATTCCTTGAAAATTCTTTAATCACATCAATTATTAATAATGTTTATCACAACAACATAAACCAACACAAATCAACAGACAACAATAATCCCATAACTAATTCCCACATACAAAATATCATATACCCCTTTATAGGATAAGAAACCCCACCCTTACCTGGTTGATTTAAAGACAAATTGAAAAGCTCCAACTTGATTTCTGGAAACCAGCCTTAGCAGCAGCTTCCTAGTTCTTCTCCTCTTCTCACAAAACTCTATTTCTTCTTCCTCTTCTTATTTTTGTTTTCTGATAACACTACCTCTTTTTGTTCTCCTTATATTTCTAATAAAATACTATTATTATTATATAACCTTTAGTAAACTCAAATGGGCCTAATAAATATACCCCCCTTAGTACTACACAACACCACTAAATAAAGCCCAACATCAATTCTAAACTTATTAATAAAATGATACTTCAACATAATTCTACCAATTTAATCTAATTAATTAATATTCCAACTTAAAAATAATTCCGACTTGACGATAAAATTCAATTAATATAAAATATTCAAAATAATATTCAATTAAATAAATAATTAAATATCGGGGCGTTACACAGAACAATAACATCAAATTGTAAAATATTCATAATGATAAATAACAAAGCTTATTGTTAACCCAATTTAGTGCAAGGTCACCTACTCTGAGGGCTACCAAGCAAGGAAGGAAATTCACTATGACCGTACTAGTTCAAAGCCTAAACAGTCTCATTTTACAACTTATCGCCTAATCACTACCTTGTGTAACTTCTACCTAGAAATCCCCATCTAGATATGAGATCCCCCTTTCACTTCCTACCAATCACACCAGTGATAAAATACAGCCATAAACCTTGTGACTAGAATAAAAAACCAGAAGATTCCACTTCCAATAAACAATACTCAACTCATTGCTTAAAAGCTCATGAGTGAGAACAATACTTTGTTTTTATTAAAAGCTTCAACCAAGAATAATAACTTGACAAATAATTAAGTAACAAATTTTCTACCACACTGTATCAAAAGATACGTGGGTGACTTACAAAAACACAAGAGACTCTCAATACCTAAGACTTTAGACTTCCCCGAGTTTTACAATTGTGAAAGTTCTATAACATTAGGTCTATGTTTCTCTTTAAATACTCCTCAGTAGTACATGGGCTTCGAAATCTTAACTAAAATATTTATTGATCCGCAAGTTGAGCGCTCCACCAATTATGCAGAAAAATATCCTTAAATCTTATAACAAAGCACAAAGTTTCCTAAATTGTCTCATCATCCAATTTTGGCAACTTATGTACAGCTAAAGATTCGAATACTTGTTCCAGATTAAATCTTCTTGACCTGCAAAAATTAAGGAGATATATCCAAAAGGAATATCACAAAATCAAATCAAATATGTTAAGATTTAAAACATCTTATATTGATGTTCTGGTTTAGCATGTCATAACATGTGTCAGAACATCTGTCTTTAATGTAACCTTCACACTATGCCTTACCAGTTTGATCAAGATTTTATGACATCTTTCTCAGCATCTGTCATGAACCATGTTTTAGAAAAATTCATGCCAAATAAAAAACCATGGTTCTAACATCAATATCACTCTATATTAAATGGATGTTAAGATTGCATTTTTAAATGGTGTAATTTTTGAAGAAGTGTTTATAAAACAACCACTTGGATTTGAGGATACATTCCACTAAAAACATGTCTTTAAACTTAAGAAATCTCTCTATGGCCTCAAACAAGCTCCCATAGCTTGGTATGAGAGAATAAGTAATTTCTTATTAGAAAGTGGTTTTCAAAAAGGACAAGTTTATACTACACTGTTCAGATAGTCAGTGAAAATGACATCTTAATTGTTCAAGTATATGTTGATGATATTATTTTTGTTTATACTAATGTTACTCTTCGCAAAAAGTATTTTGAGTTAATGCAGCCTGAATGTGAAATGAGTATAATGGGAGAGCTGAAGTTATTCCTTGGAATTCAAATCAACCAATGAAAGGATAAAGTCTATGTTCATCAAACAAAGTACACCAAGCATGTAAGAAACAATACAAAGATATGCTAAGTTATTACTTTACCTAACAACTTCTAGACCATATATTTTGTTCAGTGTTTGTCTATGTGCAAGATTCTAGTCAAATCTCAGAGAGACTCACTTAAATTTTGTTAAGAGAATCTTTAGGTATCTGAAAGGAACAACTAATCTAGGCCGACTTTATAAAAGTCCCTAGATTATAAGATATTTGGATTATGTGATGCTGACTATGTTGGGGATAAAATTGAAAGGAAATTCACGACTGAAAACTGTCAAGTCATAGGTGAAAACCTTATATCTTAGGCTAATAAGAGACAAGAAACAATTGCTTTGTCTGCAGCAGAAGCACAATACATCTCAATTGTAAGTTGTTGCACACAAATACTTTGGATGAAATATTTGTAAAAGACTATCAAATAAGTGGAAGCAATATTCAAATCTTTCGTGACAATACTGTTGTTATGTGTTTGACAAAGAATTCAATTCAACATTCAAGAACCAAATGCATTGAAATAAAACATTATTTTATTAGCGGTTATGTTCAGAAAAGTGTGATAGATATACAATTCATTGGTCCTGATCATCAATGGACTAATATATTTACCAAGCCTATTGATATAAAAAGATTTGATTTTATTAAAAATAATTTGAACATGCACTTTATAAAATAATAGTGCTTGCTTCTAAATGGTGGATCAGAGTCGGCTGATGATCAAAAGCCATTATGATCAGAGGCTCTAAATTAGCTTCTGATGAATAATAGCCTCTGAAGCATCTCAACCTATAATGCTTAGAATCTGATAAATCATCTCTGATAGCATATGAGTGGAAAATCCTCCAACTACTTTTTGACACATGTCCCACTTATATGTCACGTATATGAAGGGTTTTCTAACATGGGTATTAACTGATGAGTAATAATCGTAATGATGAATTTTTTTGAATGTTGTGTCTTGCTCCCCAGTTGTCATTAATTTTGTATTTAAATCAAAACTGAAAATCTATTTTCACCCAATGCACACAAAATTCATATTTCACACATTTTTCTCTCACATCACAGCCCACACTTTTGTTCTCAATCTTTCGCAAAAAAACAACCAAGTTTCCAAAAATCCCTTAGAACCCTAAACTTCTCTCTAAATGGTGTGTTCTTCATAACAACAATCTCAAGCTCCCATGACAATAGAATCTGGAAAAGGTCTTCACATCTAGCCAAGAACTACGAAGGCCATGGAGAATAAACTCAAACTGATTTTGGAGCAAATAGTAGACTTCGAGTCCTTCAGGGTAAATGGATACCCTCTGAAATAGTATTTTGAAGTTCAAAGGTGGGTGCCTTAATTAGAAATGATCAATGGGCATACCTATCTTTATCTAGTAAAGGATTTTTGGGTTAGGGAAAAGTGTTTGATGAAGTTGTTGTTGCTTCTGAACTAAGACAAAAAGTTGTTGCAGATGAAGCTAACAAAGGGGGAAAATGATTAAGTTAGGTATACAAGAGTTAAAGGAAGTGGAGATCAGGTCTGTAGTGATGGGTATTTATGTAACCATCACTCAGAGCCATATTCCCCAACTCATTAAAGTAGAAAATGAAGGAAGGTGTGTCATTAACACTAAATATAGCAACAAAGAAGCCAAGTTGATCAAGTTTGAATTTTTCTCAACTCGGGAGATTTTGGCAAGGTGAAGAATATGCACATTAAATTTATACTTATCTTTAGAATTTTAATTGGAAGTCCAATTCCCAGAGAAGGAAACACTAATCAAATTTCATGGGATCATATGCACTTTATTTGGTTTCTAGTGAATGGATAAAAGATTAATCTGGCTGCCTATATCTTGAATCATCTATGTGATGATATAAATGAAAGCCACAAGAATGACAAGAATAATGTACCTTATGTTAGGATTCTATCTAAACTATTCCATTAGAACAAATTGATTGAAACTCTAAAGGAAGTTGGCGCTACTCAGGGTTTGGAAAAATCCTTTGGAAGAATACTTTAGAAGCATCTTATTTTTTGTTGTTCTGGGTAACATGAAGATTATCATAAAGAAGGACATTGTATAACCATAAGAATGTCTTAGAATCAGAAGCGCCAAGTCAGTCTATATTGAGAACTTCCTGATCATCTCCAAGCTGGATAACCCATAGGTGATTCTGGAGTACATTAAAATGTCCAGCGAAGAAATTGATGTAGTTATAACAATGGATTATATACCAAATGCACCATAAGAAGTATACAAGCCTTCAAGGAAGAGAAAAAAGGTTATTTGTGAAGCTCAACAGGATATTAAGACACCTAAGAAAAAGTTCGTGACACTGGTTTATAAGGAAGTCTAGGAGGTAGTCTCATTAAATATTTTGATGCTACCAAGACTAACAGTGGAGCCTATAGAAAAGCTCCTCTAAAGACAACTTCTTCATCTATCATATCAGCTCCTATGAATAACTCATTGAAGAACAAGAAGAGGAGGAAATTGATCAACCTTTAGTAAGGAAAACCAAGGAGGAGGAGAAACAAGCTCAGGACCTATTTAAAGAATCTATGCAAGAAAGAGTAAAGATTCTAGCATTTGTGTAATACAGTGGGAGAACTGACTTGTTTCACGTTTTATCGCAAATGTTGCGGATAGTAAGAGTCACCACCAACTTTTCTTTTATCCAATAAGGAAAGGGTGAAAAGAATAGGAAAAACCTTTTACGATTTTGAGTTCAGGGGGTAGGTTATGAAAAGGGAAGGTGTTAGCACCCTTTTCATCTGTAGTTATCTACAGGCTCTTAATCGCTAGCTCACTTTGTTTTGAAAATTTCTGTGAATGCGTGTTTGAAAAATATTTTGAAATTCCAGTTGTAAGGCAAGACTTTTTAATGATTCTCGTTTCTGTTCTTGAGAATGCGTATAAAGTGTTTGTTTTTGAAAATTTTTTGAAGAGTGTTTGTGGAAAAAATGTTTTTGTTTTTAAATGTTGGTGAGCAAGCAAATAACATTATCCTACCCACTCAAGGTCGTTCTTGTTATTTTCCTCCTCCTTTAGATAATGCTATCCTACCATTAGTTAGTAGGAAACCCTATCGTTGGGTGTGAAGGGATAGGAGCGGGTCGTCGTACAGTCATGAAAGCCAACTCGTAGGGACGCTTTAGCAATTATCGTTAATGAACTAGATCGTTTACTGAGGCAACATCGAAAGGGTCATTAAGGGACTACGATATTTGTTTTCGAGGGACTGTGCTAAAGCATCCCCACTTTCGAGGGACATGGCTGTTTTTCTGAAAGCAATAAGGGAGGTTACCTAGAGGTGTGTGTGTGCAAGTGATTTGTGATTCAGTTATTTTAATATTGCAATTAGGGTGAGCTATCATTTGCTTTTAATCTTTTCATACAAGCCTAATTACTAAGCAGTAAACATAACAATAATGAAAAGAAGTAAAGTGAGGAAAATAAATGCGGAAAATGAAGCCCTAGACTATTACAATGCTTTGGGAGAATTACATAGTAGAAATGCGGAAAATAAAAACCTACAACTATTACAAACCGAGAGACAATTACATAATAATTAAAAGAAAAGAAAATGCGAGAATAGTAAACCACGCGAAATGTAAAAATAGGAAAGAGGGAAAGCGAACATATTTTTTGTTATTTTTGATTAAAAAAAGTTTTAATGATTAACCTAAAAAACCCTAGTTAATTTTAATTAAAAAAATAATTTATTAATTAAATAAAAAAAACTAAACCCTAATTTTGATTAGGGTTTGTGAAAAGGTTTTGAAAAGGTTTTTGGTTTGGTGAATTTAGGGTTTTGTAAGGAAATAATGATAGAAAACAAAGTTTAAAAAAATATTTACCAGGGGTGGGTGTTGAACCCATGCCCTTTGCCCTTTCTACCAAGACATTCACCACCAGGCCAGGCGCGCGCCTGTGTTAAGGAATAGGAACCGGCGTCTTTTGTATAAAATCCTACAGAAAATCAGAAATTATGGAAAAAATAGCACAAGACAGGGATCGAATCCATGCCTTGATAGAGTAATGCCTTAGTGCGCGTTTTAACCACTGGGGTGTTGATACATCCATTGTTTAAACTTAAACGATTTAAATAAATATTAAACAAAAACACATGGACTAGAGATGCGCCAGAGCCCTAGCTCCGGTCGTCTTCTCTGATGAGCCTTTTATTTCAACTTGTGAGATAAACAGTGTTAGAGGTCCAAAGGACCCTACCCCCCTAAATTGTGGCTTGTGAATTCAATGGAGTCATTATTTTTGACTGAAATACAATGGTTTGAGAGCTATGACAAAAATATTATGAATCGTTGTGGTTATGGTGATTCACGATTCAATCATCATGGGACTACCTTGTTGGTCTTTTCCTGCATCTTAATACCTCATGAACATGTTAGAAAAGTCAATATGCAATGAAACATGAAGGAAATCAAGATATGAATTTTTCAAAAAAAAACATGTGTAATACGGTGGGAGAAGTGACTTGTTTTTGTGTTTTATCGTAAATGTTACGAATAGCAAGAGTCGCCACCAGCTTTTATTTTATCCAATATTTAGAAAAGGGTGAAAAGAATAGGAAAGACCTCGATAGATTTTGAGTTCAGGGGGTAGGTTATGAAAAGGGAAGGTGTTAGCACCCTTTTCATCCGTAGTTATCTACGGACTCTTAATCGCTTAGCTCACTTTATTTTAAAAATTGCTTTGTGAATGTGTGTTTGAAAAATATTTTAAAATACCAATTGTAAGAAGAACTTCGTAATGATTCTCGTATCTATCTTCGAGAATGCGTACAAGATGTTTTCAAAATATTTCGAAAGTGTCTGTGGAAAGATGTTTTTATTTTGAAATGTTCATGAGCAAGTGATTAAGAGAGATCTAACTAATCAAAGTCTTTCTTGTAATTTTCCTCCTCCTTTAGATAGTCCTATCCTACCATTAGGTAGTAGGAAGCCCTATCATTGGATGTGAAAGGATGGGCGTGGGTCATCGTACAATCATTAAAGGTAACTCATATGGGCGCTTTAAAATTTTTGTAAGGGTCTAGATCATTTACCGAAGGCAACATTTGAAATGATCGTCGAGGGATTACGATCTTTTATTTTCGAGGGACTGTGCTAAAGCGTCCCCACATTTGAGGGACATGACTGTGTTTCCGAGGCAACAAGGGAGGTTACCCTAGAGGTGCGCGTGTGCAAAGTGAGTTGTGATTCAAGTATTATTCATCTCGCGTTAGGGTTTGCTATCGTTTATTTTTAATCTTGCCATACAATCCTAATTACTAATAGTAAAAATAGGAAAGCGATAAATGCGAAAAATATATGTTCCTACGCTATTACATGGCCTTGGGAATGGGGGGGTATAAGCAATAAAAATGTAGGGAAAAGTAAAACCCTAATCACTTATTACAAACCATGGGCAGTTACATAATCATAAAAAAACGCGAGAACAATAAACTGCGCTGATTGTAAGATGATAAAGCGAAAGAGTTTCTTAGTGATTTCTTATTAAAAAAAAGGTTGATGATTTTTTTTTATAAAAAGTTTTAATGATGATTAGCCTAAAAAAACCCTAATTAATGTTGATTAAGAAAAAAAGTTTATTAATTACAATAAAACCTAAAAAATCTTTAATTAATTTTGATTAGAAAAGAAATTAACTTAATTGTAAAAAAAAAATTGATTAGTTAAATTAATTAAAAATCCTAAAAGTCTAAATAAATTTTAGTTAATTAAATTAAAACTAATTAGGTTTTTAAAAAAAAGAATAAAAGAAAGGAAAAGTTGGGCCTGAATAATAGCAAACAAGAGGGTGCAAATAGCATGAAATCCAGGGCCCAATAGGTTTGGTCCATTCAATCCAGTGTGAGCTCAAGTGGCATATTATGGGGAAGCGTTTGAAGAATTTGATATTGAGGACGATGAGATATGATGGCTGAGAGTTGAGGGCGCATGGTACATCCACTTGACATATCACACTTGATCTGCAGGAATTAGAAAACATGAAAAAAAGATTGGGACACGCAAGGATCGAACCCACGTATGGGCATAGTAAGGACTTATAACACGCGCATCAACCACTGGGGAGGTAATACATATGTCGTATTAAATAAAAGAAAATATATAATATGAAATCATTTCCTGAATCGGAGAGGCACCGAAGCCCTAGCTTTGGTCGTCTTCTCCGGTTGCCTCCTTCCTCCAAACCTGCAAAACAAACGCTGTTAGCAACCCTAAAGCACCCTACCCCCCTTAAATCGAGGCCTGCAAGTTCAATGGGACAATTATTTTGACCTGAAATGCAATAGTTTGGGAGGGATAACAAAAACGATATAGATCGGACCAAACATGGAAATTCATAGTTTTTGTTGCATGGGACTCCTATGATGATCCAATCATGTATAAACACATATGAGAAACATATTAATGGAATTAGTATGACGTAAAACGAAATGAAAATCAAAGTATGAATTTAAAAAAAAATCATGAGATCGGAGATGGGTGCATGTCAGTTTTGTGAGCTTTGGACCATTAGGTTTGGTCCATTCTTACTATGTATCTTCTCAGGAGTCGGTTAGCGATGCAAGGATGCTTGGAATAGGGTTGCAAACTAGGGTTTCAAGTTTCCCTAGTTTGATAATTTTTTGTGATTTTGGAGGGATGTTATTGCACAAAGTTTTTCGTGGCCTCTTGTCTGAATTTGCTGAGAATATATAACATGGAATTAGGTCAGAATATATGGGCTTGGACTTGTGTCAAAAGCCTTGTCTTATTTCATCTTATTTTGAGTTTTAAAATAATCAAAAATAAAAAATAAAATATAATAAACCAAAGGGAGGTGTATGAACAAGTCTTGATATGCATAAGGAGTGTAGAACATGCTTGGACTCTGAAATAATAGCCCAATGGCCCAAAAAATCAAGTTTGCTCATTTTGAACTTCATGCATTTTATCAAAGATTTCCAACTTGCACTGGTCATAACCCTCTCAATTTTTATCATTTGAAGGTGATCTTAGACTTTTTTGAAATATCAAGATGTCCTCCTCTATCCCTATGTTGATCTTTTTGCATTTGAAGTGTTTATCTTAATGTAAGTTGCCTTGACAAAAATGTCTTTTTGTTGACTTTTGGAACGACCTATAATGTTTTGGCCCATATCTCTTAATGAAGCATTTTTGGACTTTAGTTTAGAGAGACAAAGTTGTAGAGAGTTGAATTTAATTAAAAATGAGATTTGATTGTGGAATATATGATGAATCATGTGAAAGTTAAGCTTGGTCAAAGTTCAGTTGACTTCTCCTATGGAAAACCCTGATTTGGCAACTTTTAACTTTTGATGATTCTGAGAGTATTATTGATGAATCATGATCTAAATTTGATCAAATGATGAATATGACTTCAAAATGTTGATGTTGACCAAAAATCTTGAAGTTTGACTGTATGTTGACCATAATTGACTTTTTGTTCAATATAGTTGATTTTCAATCATTTGAGCAATTGATGGAGCAAACTTGTGATGCAAGGCATGAAACTTGGTATGAGCATTCTTGGAGAAATATAAGAAACCATGAAATCCACTTGAGGCCTTAGAAACCTAATCTTCCTTGAAAAAGGTGAAACCCTAGTTGTGGATCAATTTCTTATGAGGAGAATTTGTCTGATCAATTCTTGGGCAACCTTGAGCAAATGAAAACCCTAGGAGAATATTCTTGAAGAAAAAGGGAGGGAAAATTTTGGGGTAAAACATATGCCCCTGTTAAATCTTTTTAAATCTGAGGAGTTAGATTGGCATGTCCGCCATTCGTGATTTGAAGGTAGAAGAGGATTGAACACTTAAGTGCCCAGAAATTTGCACTCGCATGTGCACAAAGTAACACAATTGGTTGATTGTATTGCTTGAATGGGCTTAAAGATTCCATTCGGAGAGATGTCGGAAGGTCGTCGGGGATGGGCTTATAGAAGCCATCCAAGGTAATTTTTTATAAGAGTATCAAAATGAGTCTACGCTTGAATTCATTTGAAGAATGCTTTCTAGAATGAACCTCTGGTGAAGGTGCTTAAGTAGCTGCTTGCCTGATTTAGTCTCTGAGGGAAATGCTTGTAAGAATTCCGTATATGAGGTAAATGCTTGTCAAAACTAAGTCTCTGAGGTAAATGCTTGTCATGTAGATAGTCGCCTCGTCCTGTTTTGGGGATTGATCCACAATTTTTTTTTGTTGGTAAACATGTCCTGTTTCGGGAATTAATACCACCTGGCTATATTGATAGTTTCCCCGTCCTATTTCGGGAATTAATCTTTTTGCTTGGTTATAAAGATAGTTTTCCTGTCCTGTTTCGGGAGTTAATCTTTGCATGGTCATACAAATAGTTTCCCCTTCCTATTTCGAGAATTAATCTTTGACCTGCTTTCTGTTGGCGAACTCGTCCTATTTCGAGAATTCATACTGCCTGGTCATACAGATAGTTTCCCCTTCTTGTTTCGATAATTAATCTTTGACCTAGTTATAAATATAGTTTCCCTGTCCTGTTTTGGGAGTTAATCTTTTCCTGGTCATACAGATAGTTGCCCCATCCTGTTTCGGGAATTAATCTTTGACCTACTTTCTGTTGGTGAACCCGTCCTGTTTCTGGAATTCATACCGCCTGGTCGTACAGATAGTTTCCCCGTCTTGTTTTGTGAATTAATCTTTGACTTGTTCATACATATAGTTGCCCCGTCTTGTTTCGGGAATTAATCTATGACTTATTTGAGAATTATTAATGATATTCGTCTGTTTGTAGACTTTTAACTAAAAAACAAAGTTAGTCTTTATGCAATATCATGATGTATGTAATGCATTGCATAATGATGTTCTCAAAGTAAATGAGAGTGTGCTATATACGTTTTGTATGCATATTCTATGATACTTGTAAATGATGTATGGATGCAAGATGTCGTTGAAGTGTATTGGTAGCTTCATATAACACCTTTGCTGGGGAAAATAAATCCCTGACCGCTGTTTGGGATGAAGAATGTGAATCTTCACTCTTGATTAGAATGTCTCCGCTGGGGATTCCTGATTTTTGTTTTGAGGATACTCCACTAGGAATGTTTGACTTATGCTTGGGGATAGAAGAGTTCAGGAACATTGGTCGTTCATCGCTCTACTGGGAATTTAGTTATGGTACACCCTGACTGGGGATAAAATAGATGGATAATCTTCTGAGGTGTTGTATGACCGAGTTTCAAAGTTAAATGATGTCTGGCTCGGTTTAAGATTCTGTAGCAACTTTCTAGGGATATCAACCTGGACTACACTTTGCTGGAGAAGAGAATCTTATCGGGGAATTGTATTAATCAGAGGAATGAACTCTGCTTGGGAAGTTAAATTTTGTTGGGGAAATAAACCCTGTTGGGGAAGAGAATTCTGTAGGGAATTTTGCAATGTTAGAGAAATAAACTCAGGTGGGGAAATAAATTCCTGTGAACTATGCTGAGGAAGTTTCCACTATATGCTGGAGAAATGATAAGATTCCTTTATCCGCTAGGGGGATTTTCTGGGGAGTATGATTAGGTTAATTGTTGGAAAATGCCTCAATTTATGTCTTGAAGGCATATTAGACTTACGGGAAATGTATCTCCATCGAGGATGAGGTTGTAAAGGTAACTCTGTGGGGATAATCCCATGGTGGTTACTCTGTGGGGATTTGTGGATGATTTAAATGTTATCCCAATTCCTAGAGTCTTTAGCAAATGTTGACTCCTATTTTTATGCATATATTTGTTAACAGTAATCATATTCATATGCATATGTTCATTCAATTTAGTCATTGGATGTTTTTGCAAACAAAACAGAAAAGATAAAACAAAATTTGAATTTTGAAATTGTATTTGTATTGATAATTCTCCTATAAACAGACGGTTTTTTGTACATAGAGACAAAAATCCTAGTAAGAGGAAATCGTCGTAAAATGAAAAGAGTACAAAGTAAGAAAAAAGAGAAAAAAAACTATGTGGAAATGATCTCATTGAGTTTTAACTCATCTATTACCTTTATGTCTTCAAGCTTCTCATCCCTTGCTGTCGGACAAAATTTACTGAATTGATATGTACCATTTGAACATGACGTTGGCAACAAAGCTTTCTATAAGTAAATGATCCAACGGGACATAGTCGTACGCTTTAATCCCTAACTTTTTCCTAGACCTCCCTTTCGGGTTTTCAGTCCACCAGGATACCCTTTTTTGCTCAAACCGCCTTTTCAGGTTTTCAACTTACCGGGTGTACAATATTTATATATATCCCTGATTTTTGCCTAAACCATTTTGGTTCATCGGGATGCCCTTATTTTTGCCTAGGGCAGTTAACCTAGCAGGTCTCTTTTATGCATAGTATCTTTTGACTATGTTCGTGTTCACAAGGTGCAGAAAGTCTTTATCATCCATGGTGGTAAGTATCACAGCACCGCCAAAAAATATCTTCTTGACTATAAATGGCCCTTCATAGGTGGGAGTCAATTTGCCCCTGGGATCACCTTGTGGTAGGATGATGCGCTTTATTACCAAGTCACCAGCCTGATATACTCGATGCTTGATCTTTTTGTTAAAAGCTTTGATCACACGGTTCTGGTACATATGATCGTGACACACTTCCCCAAGAATTTTCTCGTCCATTAAACTTATCTGGTATAGCCTAGTTTGAATCCACTCATCTTCGTCTAATTTTGCATCTTTCATAATCCTTAGAGAAGGAATCTAGACTTTGAAGGATAAGACAACTTCCATACCGTAGACTTGAGAGAATGGGGTTTCCCCAGTTGATGTATGGACTGAGGTACGATAGCCATGAAGAGAAAATGGTAACATCTCATGCTGATCTTTATATGTCCCCATCATATTCTGTATAATCTTCTTAATGTTCTTTGGCGGCTTCCACTGCGCCATTCATCTTTGGTCGATACAGAGAAGAGTTGTGGTGTTTAATTTTGAACTGCGTTAGAGTTTAGTGATCATAGTATTGTTCAGATTAGTACCATTGTCTTTGATGACCATTTCAGGGATGCCATATTGACATATGAGGTTATGCTTAATGAATCGAGCCATAACATTCTTGGTGACAGAGTCAAATGAGGCTGCTTCCACCCACTTTGTGAAGTAATCAATGGAGACGAGGATGAAACAATGTCCATTGGAAGCGGTAGGCTTAATTTATTCAATCATATCAATTCCCCACATTGCAAATGGCCAAGGAGCAGTCAAGACATTCAAAGGAACCAGAGGTATGTGTACTTTGTTAGCATAGATTTGGCATTTGTGAAAAGTTCTAGAGTGATGATGGCAATCAGTTTCCATAGTCGACCAATAGTAACCACTCTAAGAATATTCTTAGCCATTGTATGTCCCCTGGAGTGAGTAGAAAAGATACCTCCGTGCATGTCCTTAATAATTTTCTCAACTTCCTTCTTGTCCATACAACAAAGCAAAGTCGAATCATGGCTGCGCTTGTACAAAATTTTGTTTCTCAGGAAGAATTTAGTAGAGAACCTCCATAGGAATTTCTTGTCATTGATAGATGCCCCCTCAGGATATTCTTGAGCCTCAAGGTATCTTTTCACTTCATGAAACCAAGGCTTCTCTTCTACTCCATCAGTATCAACTCCGTAGCAATGTTCCGGTTTGTCCAGTCTTTCGATAGTAATTCGAGGAGCTTCTTTGTCCCATCTAACTTTGAACATAGATGACATGGTAGGTAATGTGTCTGCCAACTAATTCTCTTCTCGTGGAATGTTCTCAAAAGTGATTTCCTCGAAGTATGGAATTAAAGCTAGTATATACTCTCGGTAAGGAATGAGATTTGAATGCTCTGTGTCCCATTCTCCCTTGATCTGACTGATTACTAAGGCTGAATCTTCGTAAAGATCTAAGAACTTGATTCTCATATAAATAGCAACCTTGATACCCATGATGCATGCCTCGTACTCGGTCATGTTGTTGGTACAATCAAAGCACAATCTAGTGGTGAAAGGTGTATGGAAACCCCTGGGAGATATAATCACAACACCAATTCCATTGCCAAGTGCGTTAGAAGCTCCGTCAAAAACCATAATCCATCAGGATCCTGGATCAGGTCCTTCATACGGTCCAGGTTGTTTATAATCTATAACTAGCATGATATTCTCATTTGGGAACTCGAAATTCATAGACTGATAGTCATCTACAACTTGATGAGCCAAATGATCCCTAATACACTTCCTTTGATTTCCTTCTGAGTGGTGTACTGAATGTCGTATTCTGTCAAGACCATTTTCCATCTTACTATTCTTACGGATAGAGCGGGCTTCTCGAATATGTATTTGATCAGATCCATCTTAGAGATCAACAAGGCAGTATGAGTTAACATATACTGTCTTAGTCAGAGAGCAGCCCATGCTAAAGCTTAACAAGTTTTCTCGAGCAGTGAGTATCTTATTTCACATTCGGTAAACTTTTTGCTAAGGTAGTATATTGCATGCTCATTTCGACCAGACTCATCATGTTGGCCCAACACACACCTCATTGAGTTCACTAACACTGTTAAGTATATAATTAAAGGTCTTCCTTCAACCGGTGGCATCAGAATTGCAGGTTCTTGGAGGTACTCCTTGATTTTGTCAAAGGCTATTTGGCAATCATCGTTCCACTTTACTACCTGATCTTTCTTCAGAAACTTGAAGATCGTCTCATAGGTAGCGATCAGATGGGATTTAAACCTGGCAATGTAATTCAGTCGTCCCAAGAGACCTCTAACTTCCTTCTCAGTGCGGGGAGCAGGCATTTCTTGAATGGCTTTGAACATAGCATAATCAACTTCAATACCTTTACCATTGACAATGAAACCCAAGAGCTTACGGATCTCATCCCAAAGTTGCACTTGTTCAGATTTTACCTCAGCTTGTACTTCTTTAGTCTCTCAAACAGCTTGTGTAGGTGGTCAAGATGTTCTTCTTCAGTCTGAGACCTGGTTATCATGTCGTCGATGTAGACCTCTATCTCGTGATGAATTATGTCATGGAACAAAGCTACCATGGCACGCTGATATGTTGCACTGGAGTTCTTTAAACCTAAAAGCATGACTTTGTAAAGAAAGTGCCCCACTGTGTGATGAAGGTAGTTTTCTCCATGTCTTCAGGCGCCATCTTGATCTGGTTATAATCTGAGAAACTGTCCATGAAAGAGAATACCTTGTGTTGAGCAGTTTTGCCGACCAGAACATCAATATATGGAAGCGGAAAGTCATTTATGGGGCTTGCCCTATTCAGATCCTTGTAGTCCACACACATACGCATTTTGCCGTCTTTCTTCGGTACCAAAACCACATTTTCTACCCACTAAGGATATGATGTAACATCCAAGAAACCTGCGTTAAATTACATCATAACCTCAGCCTTGATCTTCTTTGACATCTTGGGACGCATGCGATGAACTTTTTGTTTTATTGGAGAACAACCCTCTTTCATCAACAGACGGTGAACCACAATATCAGTATCGAGCCCTGGAATGTCTTTGTATGACCAAGAAAAGATCTCAACATAATCATGAAACATATGGATTAACCTGTTCTTGATACCTTCTTGTAGGTTGGCACCTATCTTGACTTCTTTCCTGTCTATTTCAGTACCCAAGTTTACAACCTCGATCGGATCTTCATGCAGTTGTATAGCCTTTTCTTCTTGTACCAACAGTCTAGAAAGCTCTTCAGGTATTTCACAATCTTCCTCACCTCCGTCCTCGGCTTGATAGATCAGATTTTCAAAGTCATAAGTGGCAATAAGAGAATCGTTATCAACGGGATCCAAAATAGATGTGGATCTGCAATTTATTATGTGGGTGTGTGTAAGAACACATAACTATTTTGAAAGTAATAAAAATAAAAGAAAGACAAAGAGCACAAAATTTGAATGCAAAACTTCCAATTCTTTATTAAATGAAGATATGTTTATGAAATGACAACCCTTAACAAGTGGACCATTGTGCCCCGGGTAAGGGACAAGGCTTAAAGTTATTGTTTAAAAAAATTACATAACCAAAACTTTGAAAGCAATAAAATAGAAAGTATCTATTACTCATGAATAAAGGAGATTGAGATAATGTCTTGAGTCTTCCAATTGATGAGTCCATTGCTGACGGTCGGAAAGATCCAGCTGTCAAGGTCATAATCACTATCAGCATCTTCTATGGTGTTGACTCCATTGTTGCTGATGTGGAATGGTGGTATTCCCTCCTGAGCACGACGAACAACCTTTTGATCCTCTGCTGTGAAACTTAAACCAAATTTGTCAGATTTATACGGAATGTCAGGAAGCTGACCCCAAGTTGTACAACCACCTTCTTCTACGACAGTTCTAGCATCCTTCAAATAAGCCATTCTGGGAGGAATCCTGGTAACCTTGGGAATAGCAGAAACATCTTCAGTAGCGGTAGGAGGAACAACTTCAAAAGTTTGGCAGGGAGTCTTGATGAATTCTCCATCCATCTCTACATACCAGAATGAGTTCAAATGACTCACCATATACTCTTCTTTGTCGTAGACAGTAACAACCTTTCCTTTCACAGGATACTTCAGCTTCTGGTGCAGGGTTGAGGTAATTGTGCCTACCTCATGGATCTAGGGGTGTCCAAGTAAACAAGAATAAGCCGGTCAAATATCCATCACATAGAAGGTAGATTCAAAGACGTGCGAACCTACCTTAATCGGAAGATCCACTTCTCCGTGTACCATCCTCTTGAACAATTCATACTATTGTATGGATGATCTCTTGGCAAGGATCATTGGTTATATATGACATGTATTGTTCCTGGTTGTTTCCACCAGGCCTGCAGCTTAATGGGAAGTTGTTGTATGTAGGATTTATTTCTTCAATCCTAGGTTGACATGCTTGTACTTGGATAGTGGTTTAAGCATTATGTCTCAGTATTGTTAAGGAGTTCGTTATATTCCGCTGCATGATTTCTAATATAACCCTGAAAGTATGGGAAGGATACTGGGGTTGTTACCCTCAACAGAATATATGATGACACTTTCAACTGTATTAAAAGTGTCAAAGATACTTGAGATTTTCCTCAAGTCCACATTTATCAATAAGTTTGATTGATTAATGATACTCATATGCATCTACATATTGACCTTGAAGATTGTCAAGGATGGTGTAGGAATTGATGTTCTATGGGATGTTATAACATTATTTCAGCAGGCATGCAACTACCAATTGAACAACAGATGCTTTGGGTGCTGAACAAAAATGTTATGAATACTTTTTGTTTTGAACCTACTCCTGGTCTGGAAGAGGAGGCATCTAGCCTGTGCAGGTTGATTAGGACACGATCAACAGTTTATCTACTCCATGTGTCAATTTATTTTTGACCAAGGCCTATGGGAGTATAGAAGTTGAGCTCCATGCTCTTGAGAAGAACTCATAAAGTAATCTCCATCATACCCTTTATGTATATGAGATGAGCTCGTATGTGGAAGATCCCTCTGATCAAAGGAACCAGATTCATAGAATCTTGTTTGTGAACATAAAACAGATTATGTTTGAAGAGGAGTATTGTGATCCAACCACAGTGTTTGATGCTCCTGAGTTATTTTAATTGCACTTGAGGAAGAGAATTGGTGATTCTCTTTGTGTACCCTTAGAAGTTGTTGAAAAAGATCCCCTTGTCAAGGTTTAATATGATGTCAGACAGAATGTCGTGATATCTTTAAAGATGTTAAAATTTGAAGGGCATTGTTTTTGAAGAATCAAGAGAAACATATGCTTTTGAAAAACAATGTCATCTATCATCTCAAAGTCATACGTGAGGCCTAAAGAAAATATTATTGAGATGTGGATCATACAATCCCCTACATATGTTGATAGTATGATCTTGAATATTAATCAGTTGTTGTTGGTTTGTTCCCTTATGTTAACCCCCACAAGAGTTGATTATAAGTTACTATGGAGGTTACCCCTAGAACCATAGTAAGAATGGATGATGTTGTATCTACTTCCAGGACATCATATCTAGGCGTGTGTTTCCTCTAAAAAGGAAGTTGTTGTGTAGATCATGAAGTGAGTATTGTTGTTCAGCAATGGAGTTCAAAGTTGGAATGCTTGATCATGATGGAGCTGAAGACCAGTCTTTGACTAAGTCTAGAATATTGAAAGGGTCTTATTATGTTGAACGATGTAGAAGAAGGATGTTAGTATCATCTGCAGTTGTGTGTATGGGGAAGTTTTTCCTCTGATGAAAAATATCTTATCGGGAGATAAGTATAAGTCTGATCTTGTGAAGATGTGCACATTACTGATGATAAATACCTTGTCGGGAGATGAGTACTTATCTGAGGTATGGATGCAAATATACTACTTGAATTGATGATTTAGATATTTTTGAGAGTTTATTTCTCTCTATAGTGTTCAGGTGGCTATATCAACCTAAATGAGTCGCAGAACATGTAATATTTTGTGATCTTCTCCTAAAAATAATATCAAGATTAATAATCTCCTTGGTTGATAATTCAAGAACTGAATTATTGGGATATGGGAATAAAGTTTGATCTCCTAAATGATGTTGTAACATCATTTTGTAAAGGAAGGTTTGGGATTATGATTGTGGAAGACTGAGGATCAACATGGTTGTCAAAAGAAGGTGTTCCGACATTATGGATTAGAAGATGCAGATCCTGATCTTGTCTTTAGTAGTATGCTTAGTGACTACATAACTATTATGTTGAAGACTTCACTAGTACCAGTAATTGCTAGTGATTGTTGGAGCAAAGGAATATGAAGAAGGTGGTTTTCCTCTATTGCAAGTATGGTTAAAACAAGCTATTTGAGGGCTATGTTTGTAGGGCCATGTATCAGACATGACCTTGTAAAAGTATGAAGACTTAGAGTTGGTATATCAGATTCAGGATGAGTTATGGATATGTTTCAGTGAGTACGTGAAGTCTCTTGTTTGTCTTCTGGTGTCCAAGTGTTCATCCTCAGCAGAAGCCTTGCTGTCCATGATAGGGGGAGCTTATAACTTACCTATGGTTATTATTGTAGTAGTTATGGAGCTTGCATATAATTCAAGCTTGTGAGGATTACAGGCAACATGTTGTGATTTGTGGCTACTAGGTGTAGCTGTCTATTCCCCTGTTAGGTCTATGTGGTTCTAGTCAAGAGAAGCTAGTATATTTTGTTTTCTCTATAGGTTGAGCTTAAGGTCAAGTCATTGACCTAACCTGGAATGTTTCAGCTGCCATGATTAGATGTCTTGTTGAAGATTCAAGAAAAAATTTGTTAGTCTTACCTAGTGTGAGAAGCTTACTATAGAATATAGTGAGAGAATATTTATGTTGTGTGGTTAATTTGAAGATGAGACATTGTGAGATCCTCTTGTGAGAATGGGGAGTTTTTTTAAAGGGCATGGATGGAAATAAGTCCCTTGGATTATGTTTCTAGAACCAAAGCAGGTAAGCTCTATGGCAATGTTGTCGATGTCTCAAATGATGTTGGAACATCATTTTTTATGATAGTCTATTAAAGATACTTAGAACTATGAATCTCAATATTCAAACTCCACACTCATTAGTGGTAGTTCTGTCTATGGTGTTAAATAAGGAGATTTTGATTGAAGGAGAAGTATGTGCAATTAATTCATAACTACTATCTTGGTTTGGAGACTTTACTAGTGTCAGCAAATATTAGTAATGTGCAGAAGGAGGTTTTAATTAGCACATTGGTTAAGGGGTACTCCTTCTGTTGGAGAGTCTGGATCTTAGTAAAGCTTTTAAGCACACTAAGAAATGGTTGGAAGTTGGTTTCAGAATATGGTTGCATGACATCTTAGCCATCCAAAGAGTTATGACAATATGTGTAGTTGGAGTTATTCCCAGTGAACTAGGGGGTGCTTAGTGTTGTGTTTTCTCCTAAATGAAATATTTGATTGTCCATGACAGGAGGAGTCAGTCGACTAATTGGGTTGTTTGGAACTTGTGATGTTCAAGCGCATAGAGTTATTTCCCTCCTAAGAGGATGATGTCGGATAACATGTTGAGACATGTTGCTACAAGATGTAGCTGTCTATGCTTTTACGAGTCTCTGAAGACTCTAGCCAGATGTTGCTAGAGTACACCATCCTTCTCCAAGAGGATATCCTAGTTCTAAGAGAATTTATCTTTCTCTGCAGTAGTGAATGGGATAAAGAAGACTATCCTATTGGTTGTTAGAAGATGTTGAATTTGGTTATGATGTTGAGGATGATGTCCAGGACATCTCTCGTTTGAAGAAGTCTGCAAGCAAGAAGGTTTTTGTCAGGGTGCCTGATGCTCCTCTTGACAACATTTCCTTCCATTCTATTGGCAATGCTGAAAAGTGGAAATATGTGCTTCAAAGAAGAATTGCCCTTGAAAGAGAATTAGGAGCAGGTGCACTAGAGTGCAAATAGATTATGGAGTTGATTTCTTTTTCTGACTTGTGCTGATCACAAGGAATATAGGAAGGTGTTGAATTGTCCCTTGTTGTCATCAATAGTTATCTAGGCAGGTCTGAAGATGATAACTATAAGTTGGAAGGTGTGCAAAGCCATTACTGCAAACCAGACTGTAAAGCATGCAGGAACCTGTGCACCGGATGTATGTTCTAATGGGAGCTTCTTAAAGGATTTTTATGCACAATGAGTCCTTTAAATGATTGATCAAGACCAGTTTGATTAGGTTCTGTATTATGGAGTTGATGTACCACATGATGTCTTAACATCATGATTGTTGATAACTGTTTTGTTTAATGCTTAGGATTTTTCAATTAAGCATTATTGTGAGAAGTGGCATTTCTGACTATGTGGATTAGAATATGGAAAGTATAATCTTGTCTACAATAGCATGCCTATTGAATGCATGACTACTTTGTTGAAGACTCCACTAGTATCAGCAACTACTAGTGGATATAAAGGAAGAAGGCTACTGACAGATACTGAGGTCTGAGCAGAGTAATTTGAAGTGGTATTTTATTTTTATTGCAAGTCACTCCATAAAAGGTTTAGTGATCTGAGTATCAGTAAAGCTTTTGGAGTTTGTCAGTGACTTCACACCTAGTATGCATGACATATTGCCTACTCAAAAGGTCATGATACAAAGTGTGGTTATGATAAGATAATGATTAAATGTGTCCTTGTGTTGTGAAGAAGCCATGGTGTCTGGAAGTATTCTTAAGGAGTGAGAATACCTGACTCTGGTTTGACTATACTCAGGGAGTCAAAGTTCATCATATGTGGGAAATGCTGAAGTTTCTCATCTAGTGCACAAGTCTTCATCTTCAGCTGAAGCATTAGTTACTCATAACAAAAGGAGTCATGTGGATATTTGTAAATTGTTGCTGCAATGATACAGGTATTGTCAAGCCAGAATATTGTTCACTTTTGTAAAGGTTCTATGAGGAAATGATGTCTAAACAACATGTTGTGACATTATGAAGTTATGGATAAACTTAACAAGACATGGTTACTTCTAACTATGAGAAGCTTGGGGAAGACCAGAAGTTCACATATATCTTAGAAGTTTAATAGGAAGTCTGTGAGAATTTATTTTTCTCTATAGATTTCAAAAAGTCTTCTTGAGGGTCTATATTTTGAAGAGGTGTCACAAATGTGATATTTTGATATCTTAGTGTATGTCACTAAGTCTAAGTGAAAGAAGAACATTTAGAATCCAGTATGAACAGGTGGATAATCTGGTGAAGCATCCCTAATTGGTGGAAGAAGATGTGTTGATTACTGAAATAAAAAGACAATGTCTGACTAAGTGTCAGGACATCAATCAGGACATGTTCCTGAATGGTCAACATACGATGGAGTAGCCTATGTGTTCAAACACGTGGTTGTAAACAGGAGGAGAAAAATTTGTCTGACAATGCATGTGTATGTACAGGAAGTAGCTATAGCATTCAAAGTCATTATGAACAGTGCACATTTATATTTGAAGTTTCCTCCTCAAATATTGTTTCTTTTGACAATGAATGGTGCTACAACCTAGGATCGTTACTTTCCAAGTGAAAATCCCAGTTATTTATAGAGAGTTATATGTATCTCTGGAACCTCGTGAGCTCCTTGAGTCCATAATTATTATGGATTTTATTCGGGTTTGGGTAAGTTATGCTTGGGTCTGGCATTGTGAAGGTCTCCTTTGCCAAGTTTTGGCTAAAAAGGGGGAGAAAGGTGAATTAGCTCTGCTGATTCCACAAGTGGTGGTTATTATTAATGTTCACAGAGGTCAAAATAAGATGTTCGATCCTATTTCTATGGAATATGTTTGTGACCTATGATCTGAGTTATAAACACAACTATTAATGTTCACAGAGGTCAAAATAAGATGTTCGATCCTATTTCTGTGACATATGTTTGTGACATGTGATCTGAGTTATGAACACAATTATGACCTGTGTTCTGATTTATCAGGGGTTGTGGTTGATTTGGCCTTAAGGAGTTATTGAAAGCTCTCTTATTCCACCATTGGTATTCTTATTCCACCATTGGTCTTATAAATTGAAAGCTCCCTTATTCAACCATTGGTCTTCTTATTCCACCATTGGTCTTCTATGTTTAGAAGATGTTACTGCATTGAGGGGGAGTATACGTTGTCTTCTTCTATCTTCTTCCTCGTATGCATAAACCAAACTTAAAGACCCTCCTTCCTTTTATCCTGAAACGAATGATCATTGGTGCTGATGCAATTGAGTTCTTCAGAATGCTGCAAAGAAGATATCTAACAAGATGTTGAGACATCATTTTCAACTGAAGATCTATTGTTGTGTGCAGTAACTTCTGAATTATTGTAATCTCCTAGATTGCAATTGTTTTTAGATTATTTATTTTAGCCAAAATTTGCCAAAGGGGGAGATTGTTAGTTCTCTTGTTTTAGGATTGGCTTAATTTTTGTAAAACAAATAATAGCAGCAATGAAGAATAGGATAAGAAGAACAGGTACAATAAGAATTCCTATCACAATGTCAGAACATGTTGTGTTGAACTTTTTTTAATAACTGGAACAACATGTCGAAGAAGATGTCTTGACATCACGCCTGCTGAGCTGGATTAATGAGATTCAAGTTTGTTCTCAACAAGGGCAGGATATTCAGGAGAATATTATGCATCCTATGTGGCACATATTTAAAGGTCTATAAAATTCAATCAGAAATCAAGGAGAATGAAGACTTTATAAATAAGGAGATTATTTAGGAAAGTAAAGATTGAATACCTTTCTTTGGGGAAGAAGTTTCTGCAGTTTGTTACAGCTGATTTTCTGTGATTGAAGGCCCAAAACCAGTTGGGTAACAGATTATAAATAGAAGGGTTTGTAACCTAGAAAAGACACGACTCAAGATGTAGAAGTCTAGGGTTTTGTCAAGGTAAACCTCTTGGGTTGTGGGAAGGTTACCATGTTCACCTTGAAGTCTGTAGGTAAGAGGTGTGTTGTTCTTGGAGGAAGCTTTGAAGCGACTCCAGGATGTGTTAGGATCAAAGCAAACAACTAGTGGAGTTTGTCTTGAAGACTTAGCTAGATTATCCTAGAAGTGTGTCTTCCAAACTGTCTATCTGTGTGATTAGAATCTTGGTGAAGGGTCGTTGATGCAGTGACTGAGGTGTTAACTACTAGACATTATTGTTATGATTGGAAGTGGGATGGGGATATTCCATATCTAGGGAGGACCTAGGTAGAAGGGTCATTGGGTAGTGATTAAGTGCGTAGATCGTCAACGGGTGTGTTGGCTTAGGGTCTGCAAATTGATATTGCTGATAGTAAACTTCATTCTTGGCTTGGTAGCCCCCAGAGTAGGTGTTGTTGTACACTGAACTGCGTAAACAATTCTTGTGTGCTTTTTATCTTTTCAGTACTATTTTATCTTGCCTGTGTGTTATGTCAGATCAGATGTCTCGACATCCTTATAGGACATTTGAGTCCATTGTACCAAAATTTCACTTCTCTTAGGGCATACCAATTCTGTTGATAGGGAAATGGGGGAATCACCAATGAAATTTGAAACTGAGGAGTTGTGTAGGCTTGTATAGTGAAGGGCTGCCTTCTCTCAATAATAAGATTTGTAGGACCAATTTCAATTGGGTCTCCAATGTTTAATCTCCTCCTTTTATAATTTCAGACTTTCTTAAGTTCGTTTGTGGGTACCAAGAAGTCAGCTAGCATATGGGTAAAATTTGGATAAGGGCGAAGATGGAAATGCATGAGATGCAAATGTATGAATGTATGAAAATGCATGGGTATGCAAAAAATATTTTTTTTGGCTTTTGGGTATGCAAAAAAAAGTTTCATGGATATGCAATGCGATGCAGACGTAATAGGGTACCCTATACAAGTTTAATGGTGGATATGGAAATGATGATGTCCTACACTAACTCAGAGATTGAGACAGGAAAGAATTCCTTAAGGATGAAGATAATGACAGACATGGAAATGAGGATACCCTATACTGACTCATAAATTGAGACAGACAGGAATTCCTTAAGGTTTATGGGCAATGAAAGACGAAGAGGAATCCCTACAAGCGAGGGATTGTAACAGAGGGATGGGAATTCCTACAGGCTCGGAATTGTGATGGTCTAATGAATAGTTTTGGTGAAAGTCAGACTCGAGGGAGTAGCGTAGAAGAAAAGCACATGGTGACCGACCAACAGTCACCAAATCCCATGGCCTGATATAGGCCACATGGCATGTACTAGCGAGGATGTCCTTCGTGGGAAGGTTCCCTATGGAGGTCAAGATCTTAAGATTCTAAGGAAAGTGACAGACAAAAGGGGACCCCTACAGGCTAGGGATTATAATAAACAAAGGAAATCTCTACAGGCTAGGGATTTTAATAGATAGAAGGAAGCCCTACGGGCTAAAGTAATAGACGAAAAGATAAGCCTCGCGGACTTAGGGATTGTAATGGAATGTGAAAGGTATCCTTAGTATGTAGGTTCCTAGTTTTGGCCTATGGATATTCTACCCTCTCCATAATGTGGTTTCCTTAAGGGTATCATGGATAACACGAAAGGGCAAAGGCACAAGGGCCTCCCTTAGGTGAAGCCTCGTTGTAGACCGAAACTTTCATCTCTAAGGTCGTACAAGGTCTCACCAAGAGATTTTATTTTAGGGTTATATAAAGAGTCATAGGTTTAATTCCAAAGTCCTGCCTCCCAATAAGATATCTCTTGAGACTTATTCCTTTCATGGAATTCCACTGACTCTAGGCGAAGTCGTCACATAAACTCATATGGCTGATGTATCCCCTTGGCTAATAGACGAACTTTCTTTCTAAGGTTTTTGAAAATAATTTTGAAATTCAAATCCCACCACAATTAATAAAAATATTGTGAAATAACTAAATATAATAAATAAACCAAAATAAATAGATAGAAAACACCAAAAATTCGAAACCCAAAATAAAATAAATTAAACTCTAGACTATAGTCCCTAGTTGTTGTAAACAGTTTTAAATTGAGAGTCGTCACCCTTAATTTTTATCCTTAGGAGGAAAATATAAAGGTTAACCCTAAATAAGTTAGAGAGTCTAGGTTGTTGATTCATTTTAGACGAAAGGAAGGTGTTAGGCACTCCTCATCTACCTTGTTCACAAGGATACTAGGGTTTAGATTTACAATTCAGGAAATAGGGTTTTAATTTTTATTAGGGGAACTCGCCATGATTTTAATCGTATGCCTAGGTATCCTCTTATGAGGAATCAGAGTCCCAATTCGTAGTTCATAGTATTTGTTGGCGTTTTTTATGGATTACAAGAATATCTCGAATTAATCCTTGAACCAAGTATGAGTTTGTAAATTGCGGAGTTGTTAGACGAAGCTCGCAGTTAATAGAAGAAATTTCAACAATCCTTTTTGAAAATAAATATAAACGTGAATTATGTTAGTAGAAAATTGTTAGTGTTTGATTGGTTAGCTATTTTAGGGTGTGTAGTGCAGTTATGTAAAAATAAGTTTGAATGAATAAAGATTTAATGCAAATGTAAAGAATCAGAGTTAGTGTTTTAAAAATAGTTTGATTAATAAATAACTATTTTAAAATTTATTAAAAAAATATGTTAAATATTTTTAATAAAAAAATCTAATAATTATTTAATGATTATGCAAAAATTATATTTAATGCAAAATGCTGAAATATGTAATATACGATAATTAAATGAAGAAAAAAAAGAAAATAAAATTAAAAGTATTAAATAAATTATAGAAAATTAATTTATTAAGGTCATGGGGGTGTAAAACCTAAATCTAGGAGTGATAAGGTGAAGGGCCTTAGTTAAAATATTGAATTGGGTCCAAAACGCATGGGGGGTTATGAATTCAGTTAGCGTAGTAAATTGTGGGGGTGTGGATAGAGTTAGGAGAAGATTAATTCTTTTGAATTTTCCCTAATGAAACAAACTAGAAAAAAGGATTTGAAATAATCTCTAAAAATTAATTTCTTGAAAAAAGGTTTAATATATTATACAAAATATTAATCACTAATTATAACAAAGTTTAATAAATTATTATATAATAATATAAAAAGTTTAAACCTATTATAATAAATCCCACAATAAATATTAGATCAACGAACCAACATAATTAGACAAAAATTCAAACATATGTAAATATTCAGTCACACAATTAAAGATTCAGTTTTACCAACCTAGAATGCAGTGGCCCACTTAAGTTGCTTCTTCCCTTTGTTCTTCGTGCTTTTTCTTTCCATTCTCCATTGTGATTGCCTGGATGAATACCGGATTCTGAAGGCTTAGATTTTATTTGTTGTTGTTCTTCGATGTGAAGAACAACAACTTTAGGAGAGATTTTTTTTGTAAACTGTGGATTCTCCAAATGATTGTTGATGGAGGCTTCAGGATTTCTTTGTTGTTCTTCTTCGATGTGAAGAGCAACAACTTTAGGAGAACTCTAGTGAGTTGTGGATGATTATGAAATTATGGATTGGAATTTTTCAAGAACTGTTGATGTCCAAATAGTGTAAAAGAGTGGTCTATTTATAGTGATAATGAGGTCAACAAATTAGGAAAAAAAATTGATTGGCCAATCAAAATTTTCTTGGTCAGTAAGCTAATCAATTAGAGATTGAGTATGACATAAAATGATACCATTTAACCAATAAGAACCAATTAATTAGAAAAATCAATATTTTTTATATTTATTATAATTATTACACTCAATTTTGATTAATAAAATGCATAAAATCAAATAAATAATCATTTTTAAAAATTCCTTAATTATAAAAACAAAAATAATATTTAATTAATTAAAAAAATGACTTTTATGGTTAAAAATATAAATAGTTAGTAATAAATAAACAAAAAATATCCAAAGTGCACCAAGTGAGATTCGAATCCATGACCTCATACTTGTAAGCTTCATTCTTTACCAATTGTGCTATCTTGTTTATTCGAAATAAAAGTGCAATTAAAAGTATATGAAAACGAGCAAGTATTTGTTATATTTTAAAAAATACAAATAATTTGAAATAAATTATTATATTTTTAAATAGACTTTGAGAACGAATATTTATGAAACCTCGGAATATTAATGTAAATCAAAAGAATTTTATAAAAATCCAAGTTTGAAAATAAACTTGACGGTAGCACTAAGGACAGACAAATTTGGGGTATGACAAATATTATGTATTTGAATCTTTGTAAAACTTCCTTGTAATTTTGTAATGAATGATGATGGATTGCATAAATTTCGGACTTAGGAGTTGAGATGAAGTCTTGAATATCTTTCTTTATTATGTAATCCTTTCAAAATATTGTATGTTGTACCCCAAAAATTTCCCTCCCTTTTCTTAAGATATTTCTTACAAAGATCTTCTATGATTCAAGCTTGCACAAGTATTGACTAGATCAAGCTATCTTCTCAATATTGATGCCTCAAATTAGGGTTTGAGTTTACACAAAGATAGTTGGACTTCTAATATTTCAAATGACTTTCATGGATCATTATGGACCCTTAAGATTTCTCTTGTCAAGTTTCAAGTCTTGGATCACAAAATTGCTCAGTCAATTGATCAAATGGCCTAAAATAAGATGTATTAGAAAAAAAATCAACTATGGTTAACCTACAGTCAAACTTCAAGATTTTGGACCAATATCAACATTTTGAAGTCATTTGATCAAGAATGGATCACAATTCTCCAAGAAAATTATTCAAATCATTAAAAGGGCAAAATGGTCAAAATTAGGGTTTTTGACGGAGAATGACCAATCTTTGACTTTTGACCTAGTACATGACTTATTGGTTTGAAACATGATCTCAAGAATTCAAGCACATCATTTTGATCTAATCGCATATTTCAATTCATCTCCCGAGATTAGTGGGTTGATAGATGAAATTTGGTCAACTAATGAAAAAAGTCAACTATACACTAAAAAGTCAAACTTTGACTTTTTTTATCAAATTTGAGTTTCAAAGATCACATTTTATCAATACATTCAAAATATGAAATTTGATCATCAAGAAATCAAGAAAGTCAAAAGTCATTTTGAAAAGTCAAACTTTGCAAGATTTAGAGATTTTTCTAAGTGTTTTTTATACATGTTAATTTCATTACTCCATGACATCTTTTCACCACAATTCAAGATGATTCAAGTTGTTACAAGTTTTCAAGTAAACAATAAGGTTTCATTTTTAAGTTAAAATTGCAAGTTACAAAGCACTATCTTGTTTTAACTTTTCCCTTTGTCTCAATCTTCAAACTTTGCCACTATGTTGTCCATAAATATGTCTTGTCTTTGTTACAAGCTGCATAAATCTGTCCATAAAACCAGACTTGCATCATGCTACATATCTTGTTGTCCAAAACCTGCATAGTAATGCCAAGAAAACTATCAAAACCTGCTCCAAACCCTGCAATACTGCCCTGCAAAATCTTCATCATATCAGTCCCATATTTGCACAAACTTAGCACATAAGAGCTGCATCTAAAAAGCAATAAAACAGTGTACCCAAACAGTTCAAAAACTTATCTATTTCCCTCCTAAATTTCAGTCAATGTCATTTATAAATAAGTTGTTTCACAACACACAAAAGAGGAGTTTTTGAACAAAAGAAAGGGGTTTTTTTGAGAGAAAAGGGATAGAAAAAATATAGCATAAACCACACTTCAATCCCTGCAAACCTTCACTCCACTTCAACTCTTCCATTAACCTTAACTCCAACTTCTGCTCAAGCCACTCAAAATATCATACTCCATATATAGAGGCTACCATCTTTGTCCTTCATTCCCTTACCAAAACCGAACCTGGCATGTCAGTTACATCCCTTCATAAACCTTAACTCATCAACTCAAAAACAGCCACCTCCAACTTGACTTCTTCAAGACAATACAGCAACTCAAACTCAAAATACAAATTTCAGTTTCAAGGCAAGTGTTCTTGACTTTGAGCTCCTCATACATGCATCATTAGTGGTTCATTTGTGAAGATAAAATGTAGACATCATAGCCTTAAAGATAACTATATTCTTACTTTTCATTTTCACTAACCATGTGTTGAGAACTAACTTATATGTGTTACAGAATAATGTTAGAAGTAAAAAAACAGCAGTATGACTCAATGTATATCTATATGAGTAGACACATATATGGTAAAAAACAGGTTATGAGTTGATTCATATCTCTATGTGTCGAAACATATTAGGTATAAAATAGGTTATGAGTCGATACAAAGCACGAATGAGTCGATGCAAAATAGAAATGTGTCGATACAAACCATTATGTGTCAACTCATGCTGAGTTGGTTTTGATTTCCAGGAGCAAGAAATGATATGTGTCGATGCATAAGTGTATTTGTCGATGCAAAACAGGTTATGAGCCGACACAAACCTTTATGTATCAACTCATACTGAGTTGGTTTTAACTTTCAAGAACAAGGAGTGATATGTATTGATGCATAAGTGCATGCGTCAATGCGTAAAAGTTTTCGTATCAATGCATAAGTGCATGTGCCAATACATAAAAGTTTTTTTTTAAAACAATTTTCTTATTTTTACATTATCTTTATTTATCTTTACATTCTTGTATATTATTTATTCATTCAATATGATTGTAATAGTAAAATTAGGTTTATTTGCTTTTACCTCCCCATTTGTAAATTTGTACCCCCATCCCTAAATGATGTAATAGCATAGGATTTTAATTTCCGCAATTTATCGCTTTTAATATAACTGTTAGTAATTAGGGTGTGTATGACAAGATAAAATCAATCTTAGAGAACCCTAATCTCAAAGACAAAAATGCATGCAATCAAACACATTTCTTACGCGCACCTCTAGGGTAACCTCGCTTGTTGTCTACGAATAAATATTCATGTCTCTCAAATGTGGGACGATTTAGCAAAGACCCTCAATAAAAAAGATCATAGTCCCTCAATGACCCGTCGATGTTGCCTTCAGTAAAATGATCTTAGTCCCTTAGGACAATTGCTAAAGCGTCTCATAGGTTGCCTTCTATGAATATACGACGACCCACGTTTATCCCTTCATGTCCAATGATAGGGCTTCTTATCAATAAATGGTAAGATTTCAATATCTAAAGGAGGAGGAAAAGAACTAAGACTTTTTGAGTAGGTAGAACGTTCATAGTTGCTTGCTCACAATCACTTTCAAAACAACATCTTTCAAACACACCAAAACTTTCAAGAAATGAAATATTCTCAAAAGTCAACACTTTGTATACATTCTTATAGAGACAAGAATCATTATAAAGTTCGCCTAAACAAAGGAGCTTTCAAAAATACTTTCAAAACAATCACAAACACATTTCAAGTAAAGCATTTCAAAGTGAGCTAGCAACTAAGAGCCCGTAGATAACTACAGATGAAAAGGGTGTTAACACCTTCCCTTTTCATAACCTACCCCCCGAACTCAAGAAAATTCTCAAAAGGTCTTTCCTATTCTTTTCACCATTTCCTTTATTGGATAAAATAAAATTTGGTGACGAATCTTGCTATCCATAACAATTGCGATAAAATGCAAAACAAAAGTCAGTTCTCCCACCGTATCACAGAACTGGCGACTTTGATGGGGACTACTGAAAAGTGGGGTTACCTTAGAGCTATATCACCTTTAATTGCTTTCATTGTTTGATTTTTTTTCTTTACATTTATGGGTCCTTGTTTGGATTTGTATTGATCCTCTACCCGGATCTGGGAACACCATTAGGTAAATAGCAAAATTATGGAGACTATATGGCGTAGACCGATATGGTTGAGGCAATAGCTATGTTAGTGTGACACATTTGTGGGTACCAGTATCCCTTATGGCAAATTAAGGAGAATACAGGGCCGATGTGTAGTGTCATGAAGCACTAACGAACCTTAGAACCTTTAATTGAATAACTTGGCCATTAGGAAGTAGTGAGATAGCCTGCTTTGGTGCAGTCTGAAGTTGGTTGAATCTCGATACTACGCTTATTGAGATCAGAATTTTGGGATATTTCGGTCGCTAAAAAAGAGGCTTGCGCTGAAATAATGGCCAATGAAGAAAGATCAATGATATTGAGATCCCCTAGAACCAGATTACTTTCTAGGACAGGTTGAACCAACTAAACTTCAAGAGGGTACTTACCTATAAACACCATTTAACCCTAAACCTAAGGACTTGTTTGTGTGCTTGTATATGATTATTTGTACAAAACATCATGACATCATACAATAGCATTTTCAATAACCATTTCAAGGGTCTCAAGGGCCTGTGATGCAGGGTTATATTGAATTAGACATCTATAAGGGGAAAGATGATTTATTTTCCTCTAGCCAAATGTTGTTAAAAAGCCAAAGAGTCAAGGGTTGTGACCCACTTGACATGGTGAGCTTGATTCTTGTGGAACGACATTCAACAATACAAAGTTCTTCAATCAAAGATGTAGTCAAAATTCAACTTCTAACATCTTCTTCTGTTTACCCCGCGAGATCCTTGAAAACATTGCATCCACATACCATGCATCATATCATGACAAGTTTTCCCCATACAGGTTTTCTCATCCGCTTACTGTTTATTTCAGTAAAAATGGATCTCGAGCAAACTGTCCATTCTTCAGACCCAAAATGATCAGCTTCAAGATTTGTTCCTAAACCTTTCCAAGGGGCAAGAAGAAGTGAAAGCACTTCTCATTGGGAGCATGACCAATAACAATCCTGAAGACAACAAGGAGGGCCAGATGAGACAATTGCAAGCGGAGATAGCAACAATGAGAATCCAGATGTTGGGACAGATGGCTCTTATCCAAAACATAGCTCGGGGAAAAGAAGAGTTGAGAATCATCGTCAACAAGCTTCATCAAGACGAATACAGTCGTATGGAACAAACAATTAAGATTGGGGATCAAGCCATTAATCAACCCATGATGAGACAAGAGGTTGGCTTGGTCGAGAGTAGACCTTTCCAGATTGTTGCTACATCGCGAGCCCAATAAAGACCTCGCCAACAACGACGCGGTAGTATGCGTAGGCAAGATACGACCAAAAGAAAATTTACCGAGATCAACATGTCTTTGGCTCAAGTATTGCATCATATGTTGAAGGCCAAGCTAGTTACATTGAGGGAGAATCCTCAAAAACCTAATACTTCTTCTCCCCGTTACAAACATAATGAAAGATGTGTGTACCATTCCAACAGTCGTGGACACGACACTAACCACTGTTGGGCGTTGAAAAACAAGATTCAAGACCTGATCAACGAAGGAGTGTTGGAATTCACACAAGATGGTCAGATTGAATTGTTCTATCATCCCTCAAAGGCACACTATCTGAAGCGAGAAGTTTAGGCAGATAAACTTTTGTTTATTCGAATTTTCAATTATAACTTCTTTGTTTACTTAAACATTTGTCCTTATGTCAAACTTTGGTTGTTCTCATTAATGCATTACATATGTTTGTCTTGAGTTAATCCATTTGTTTTCACTATACTGAAATTATGCTTTTACTCCTTTTTTTATGACATTCAACTCTCGACTATAAGTCGTAAGCCTTTAGAGGGAGGATGACGAAAATAATACCATAATCTCATACAGTATGCTTTTGGACAGACCTTGTTGACGATGTACAGGCGTTGTTTCAAACCCTAAACAGTGGAGTTATAAGGAAGATAATCCCTAGTCAACCCCTTTGAGCCAAAGAAGTAGGAGTTTTATTTTTTCGCATAAATTGAAACCTTTAATCATAACCTGGGGAAGGGTAGTTTCTCAGTTAATTCAAATGTGCGTTCAGTCACAAGCTTTCACTTCGTACACAATAAATGACATCAAAAACATCCTTCTGAATCAAAAGATAGCGATGGTTCCCCGTAAAATAGGTAGTTGTTATCTCTCAAAAGAAAATCCCACTGAGTAAAAACTTACGAAGAAGACTTAAGAAAAACTGGGGCATTCCGCTGACTGTAGTCTTAAAATAAAAAACAGTTAGATAGAAATTAGGGATAGTAAATCAAAAAAGAAGTCGCTACAAATCCTCGACAACGGAAAAATGTTGCAAAAATGACTGCCTTCTCCAATAAACTTAACTTATCCGAACCATCTCCAAAATATCATTCCAGATTCAATAGGAGTTCAAACGCACATTTAACTGAGTTTATGACTGTAGAACATCATGAAGAACGAGTGGGTACAAATAAAATTTGAGCCTTATCCTTTGTTTATTAAACATTTAACCAGGCCACGTTACAACCTCTTAAAAGTCCTAACTGAAGCATGGGTTAGTTCGAAAGCATACTGTTACAAAAGGTATCCTGACTCCTGTAAGGCTTACTGTAAATCCTGAGTCGAATTCATATTCTTACAAAATTCTTTGATCTGCTAAAAATGCATTTTCAAAATTTCAAGACAAACATAAACTTTGCATTGTTTAAATAACGATGTTTACATATAGCTAATTGTTTGACAACAGAGAAATTCGCACAGCGAATATCCAATGAATAGAAATTTTCTCAATAAATAGAATCACTTCAAATCCAATGACAGACCCTCCATAGTCAAGGGGCATGACATGTTATTGTCTGACTCACCTGTGGCAGTCAAGTCAAGATTCCAAGAAATCTCTCATAAAGTCCTGAATAGCCAGGGGCAGGTCTCCATCGGAATCACTTAGGGCATTAAACATGAATTCCATTAAAGGGTCATGTACGACCAAGAAAACATTTTCTGGCAGTGCTACAACACTTTCTACTATGGACAGTGACAAATCCCCACAAAGTCCCTTTCATAAAGTGATCCCAAATGAAGTCGCCAGAGCCACCTCTATAAGGTTATCCCCACAGATTAATCTTCGCGGATAAGGGTACAATCCCTTACAAGGCTATCCCTGACAAGTTCAGAAGCATCTTCAAACAAAAGTGGGGCATCCTCCATCCGATGACATAGTCAAACTCATCGGCAAATAGAGGATTTTGATCTTCTCCAACGAACACATACATCATGCCGATTCCAAAACAGATGGAAATTGTCAGCAGTTTATCATCTTCTAGATACAATGCATATACAATCTAAATATAGATTTATTTTGACATTCATTCCATACTCTCCTACAAATACAATTCAGATACGATCTAGATATGGATGTTATTCTGATACTCATTCAATATCTCCTCAGATACAATCAAGACTCGGATTCATTCTGACATTCCCCAGCTGAGTTGGTTTTAACTGAAAAAAGAAATCTTGCGGAGTTCTCCCCAAAAGAATTCATATCCCCAATAAGGTCTTCAAAATATTCTCCTCAACAGGGTTTATTTCCCCCCACAAACTACAGATTCCCCAACACAAGTCTTTTCTCAGACTATTACAAATCAACGGAAAAAACCCCTTTGTCCCCAATGGATTTGATACTAACTTCATTAATTTATTGCGAAGCCTGGAATCCAACCAGATAACAATCAACTTCATCCACCTCGGAAAGTTGTTGTGAAGCCTGGAATCCGACCAGATAACAGTTAACCTCAGAAAGTTGCTGTGAAGCCTGGAATCCGACCAGATAACAGTTAACTTCAGTAAGTTGCTGCGAAGCCTGGAAACTGACCAGATGATAGTTAACTTCATCCTCCCCAGTAAGTTGTTGTGAATCCTGGAAACCAACTAGATAACAGTTAGCTTCATCCTCCCAGAAAGTTGCTGTAAATCCTGGATTTCGACCAGATACTAGTCAACTATCCTCTCCAAGGCGAACGTTTAACCATCTCTTTTATCCCCAATCAAGTTATGATTCCTCAATAGAGTAATGGACAACTGAAGTTCCTGAACTCAATTCCCCAAACAGAAATCAACACATCCCCAATCTAGTTTCTTCAAACAAATAAGAAAAACTCCCCAACAGTAGTTAGTAACTTATTTTCCCAGACAAAGATACACTTCAACCACATTTCAGATTTCATACATCATAACATATGCATACAAAACGCATATAGCATTCTCATTCATTCTGAGAGCATCATTGCGCAATACATTACATACATCATGCCCTTGCATGAAACTAACTTTATCTTTTCAGGCCGGTTCCTGAACAGGTAGATCTCATCAATAGTATATCATCTGTCAAATACAATCAGCCAAAGATTCTCTTCTAGAAACAGTTCAGATACGACCCAGATACGGATGAAATTCTGATACTTATTCTAGATTCACTCTAGAAACGACTCAGATACGATCCAGATACGGATGAGACTCTGATACTTATTCCAGATTCTCTCTAGAAATGGTTCAGATACGATCCAAATACGGATGACATTCTGATACTCATTCCATATTCTCTCTAGAAACGGTTCAGATACGATCCAGATATAGATGACATTCTGATACTTATTCCAGATTCTTTCAAATACAGTTCGAATACGATCCTGAGATAGATGTCACTCTGACACTTATTCCAGATTTTCTCCTCGATACAGTTCAGATACGATCCAGATGCGGATATCATTTTAACACTCATTCAGTACATTTCTCAAATACATGTCAGATACGATCCATATGTGAATGTTATTATGACACTCATTCAGTACAGTTCTCAAATACAATTCAGATACGATCCAGATACGAATGTCATTCTGACACTCATTCAGTACGTCTTTCAAATACAATTCAGATACGATCCAAATGCGGATGTCATTCTGACACTTATTCAACACTTCTTTCAAATACAGTTTAGATACGATCCAAATACGGATGGCATTCTGACACTCATTCAGTACAATTCTCAAATACAATTTAGATACGATCCAGATACGAATGTCATTCTGACACTCATTCAGTACAATTCTAAAATACAGTTCAGATACGATTTAGATACGGATGTCATTCTGACACTCATTCAGTATATTTCTCAGATACCGTTTAGATATGATCCAGATACAAATATCATTCTGACACTCATTCAGTACATCTTTTAGATACGAGTCATATATGATTCAGCTATGTATTTTATTCTAATACTCATTCCATTACATCTTCCGACTCATATTAAATCGGCCAAAGATTTATTCTGATACTTCTTCCAGTTACAGTCAAGCTTAGACTTAGTCTAATTTCTATCAACAATCACCTTTGGATGGCATCTATAAGCCCATCTTAGATAACTCTCCATCATCTCTCCAAATGGAATCTCTAAGCTCATTCCCGAGAATCAGCAAACAATTCACCTCATGCACAAGCGAGTGCAAATTTCTGGGCACTTAAGTGTTCAATCATCTTCCACCTTCGAGTCACGAATGGCGGACATGTCAATCTAACTCTTCAGGTTTAAGAAGATTGAACAGGGGCAGCTGTTGCACCCCAAAATTTCCCCTCCCTTTTCTTAAGATATTTCTTACAAAGATCTTCAATGATTCAAGCTTGCACAAGGATTGACTAGGTCAAACCATCTTCTCAACACTGATGTCTCAAATTAGGGTTTGAGTTTGCACAAAGATAGTTGGACTTCTAATATTTCAAATTACTTTCATGGATCACTATGGACCCTTAAGATTTCTCTTGTCAAGTTTCAAGTCTTGGATCACAAAATTTCTCAGTCAATTGATCAGATGGTCTAAAATCAGTTGTATTGAAAAAAAAGTTAACCTACAGTCAAACTTCAAGATTTTGTACCAATATCAATATTTTGAAGTCATTTTATCAAGATTGGATCAATATTCTCCAAGAAAATTATTCAAATCATAAAAAGGGAAAAATTGTCAAAATTAGGGTTTTTGACTAAGAATGACCAATCTTTGACTTTTGACCTAGTACATGACTTATTGGTTTGAAACATGATCTCAAGAATTCAAGTACATCATTTTAACCTAATCGTATATTTCAACTCATCTCCTGGGATCAGTAGATTGATAGATGAAATTTGGTCAACTGATGAAAAAAGTCAATTGTACACTGAAAAGTCAAACTTTGAGTTTTTGATTAAATTTGAGTTTCAAAGATGAAATTTCATCAAGACATTCAAAATATGAAATTTGATCATCAAGAAATCGAGTAAGTCAAAATTCATTTTGAAAAGTCAAACTTTGCATGATTTAGAGATTTTTCTAAGTGTTTTTTATACATGTTAATTTCATTACTCCGTGACATCTTTTCACCATAATTCAAGATGATTCAAGTTGTTACAAGTTTTCAAGTAAACAACAAGGTTGCATTTTTAAGTTAAAATTGAAAGTTACAAACCTCTATCTTGTTTTAACTTTTCCTTTTGTCTCAAACTTCAAACTTTACCACTATGTTGTCCACAAATATGCCTTGTCTTTGTTACAAGCTGCATAAATTTGTCTACAAAACCAGACATGCATCATGCAACATATCTTGCTGTCTAAAACCTGCATAGTAATGCCAAGAAAACTGTCAAAAGCTGCTCCAAAACCTGTAATGCTGCCCTGCAAAATATGCATCATATCAGTCCCATATTTGCACAAACTTAGCACATAAGAGCTGCATCTAAAAAGTAATGAAACAGTGTACCCAAACAAATAAAAAACTTATCTATTTCCCTCCTAAATTTCAGTGAATTTCATCTATAAATAAGATGTTTCACAATACACAAAAGAGGAGTTTTTGAACAAAAGATGTGGTTTTTTTTAGAGAAAAGGGATAGAAAAAAATATAGCAGAAACCACACTTCAATCCCTTCAAACCTTCACTCCACTTCAACTCTTCCTTTAACCTCAATTCCAACTTCTGCTCAAGCCACTCAAAATATGATACTCCATATACAGAGGCTACCATCTTTGTCCTTCATTCCCTTACCAAAACTGAACCTGGCATGTCAATTGCATCCCTCCATAAACCTTAACTCATCAAATAAAAAACAACCACCTCCAATTTGACTTCTCCAAGACAATACAGTAACTCAAACTCAAAACACAAATTTCAGTTTCAAGGTAAGTGTTCTTGACTTTGAGCTCTTCATACAAGCATCATTAGTGGTTCATTTGTGAAGATAAAATGTAGATATTATAGCTCTGAAGCTAACTATATGCTTACTTTTCATTTTCAATAACCATGTGTTGAGAACTAACTTATATATGTGACAGAATAATGTTAGAAGTAAAAAAATAGCAGTATGAGTCGATGCATATCTCTATGAGTCGACACATATATGGTACAGAACAGGTTATGAGTCGATGCATATCTCTATGTGTCGACACATATTAGGTACAAAACAAGTTATGAGTTGATACAAAACACAAATGAGTCGATGCAAAACAGAAATGTGTCGATACAAACCATTATGTGTCGACTCATACTGAGTTGGTTTTGATTTCCAAGAGCAAGAAATGATATGTGTCGATGCATAAGTGTATGTGTCGATGCAAAACTGGTTATAAGTCGACACAAACCTTTATGTATCAACTCATATTGAGTTGGTTTTGACTTTCAAGAACAAGGAGTGATATGTATTGATGCATAAGTGCATGTGTCAATGCGTAAAAGTTTTTGTATCAATTCATAAGTGCATGTGTCAATACATAAAAGTTTTTTTTTAAATTTCTTTTTTTTTTTACATTATCTTTATTTATCTTTACATTCTTGTATATTATTTATTCATTCAATATGGTTGTAATAGTAAATTAGGATTTATTTGCTTTTATCTCCCCATTTGTAAATTTATACCCCCATTCCCAAATGATGTAACAGCGTAGGATTTTAATTTCCGCAATTTATCGCTTTTAATATAATTGTTAGTAATTAGGGTGTGTACGGCAAGATAAAATCAATCTTAGAGAATCCTAATCTCAAAAAAAAAATGCATGCAATCAAACACTTTTCACACGCGCACCTCTAGGGTAACCTCGCTTGTTGCCTACGAATAAATAGTCATGTCTCTCGAATGTGGGACGCTTTAGCAAAGACCCTCGATAAAAAAGATCGTAGTCCCTCGATGACCCTTCGACTTTGCCTTCGGTAAAACGATCTCAGTCCCTTATGAAAATTACTAAAGCCTCAAATAGGTTGCCTTCTCTGACTATACGATGATCCACGCCCGTCCCTTCACATCCAATGATAGGACTTCTTATCAATCAATGGTTAGATAGCAATATCTAAAGGAGGAGGAAAAGAACTAAGGCTTTTTGAGTAGGTAGAACGTTCATAGTTACTTGCTCACAATCATTTTCAAAACAACATCTTTCAAACAAACCAAAACTTTCAAGAAATGAAATATTTTCAAAAGTCAACACTTTGTATACATTCTTATAGAGACGAGAATCATTACAAAGTTCGCCTAAACAAAGGCGCTTTCAAAAATACTTTCAAAACAATCACAAACACATTTCAAGCAAAGCATTTCAAAGTGAGCTAGCAACTAAGAGCCCGTAGATAACTACGGATGAAAAGGGTGCTAACACCTTCCCTTTTCATAACCTACCCCCCGAACTCAAGAAAATTCTCAAAAGGTCTTTCCTGTTCTTTTCACCCTTTCCTTTATTGGATAAAAGAAAAATCGGTGACGACTCTTGCTATCTGCAACAATTGCGATAAAACGCAAAACAAAAGTCAGTTCTCCTACCGTATCACATTGTGAATGAATTTATTTGGAACTTGAATGAATGAAAAAAGTAGAATAATCAAATGACATGTTAGTGTTTGAATCAATACTTGAGTGAATCTTAGTAAACATGAACGCACTTTTATGAAATGCTTGATCTTGAATGAACCGTGAAAATGTCCTGATAAAATTCACTTGATCTTGACATGATGATATTGGATGGGACTTGAATGATGTTAAAATTTATTATATTTTAAAAATAAAGTCATGCGTACCACTTTAATACCGGTACAAACGCACGAGTATTCTACTAATGTTTATTATTTTATTAAAAATAGAAAAAAAAAATTATGTTGACAGCATTTTACATGCTCAACAATGTATTATATACATTGTATGTCTGATTTTATTTTTTAATTACTTTTTTTTACTCATATTAAATTAATAGTTATACAAAATGTATTTTTATAGTGTTAGTATACGATGTCCACTTCTAGACGTTAAAAATAACATCAATTTTAATATACGTAATTAATAATATATTTATATTTTATTCCATCATTTATATTATAGTCAAACTTCTTATCAAAATACTACTGTTTCCATCATAAAATAATAAATCTCTTTATTATAAAAATATTTTAAAATGACATATTCCATTTTCATTATATAATATTAATTTGTTTTTGGACAAAACCAAATACTTTAATACATAATAAAAAACTATATTAAAAATAAAATTTTGTTATTTATTTATTTATTTCTACATTGGCCAACTAAATTAATAAATTGGATACAATATTAAATTATAAAAAAAAAATTAAAATGTAATATTCCAATTCATAGTATGATATTAATATACTTATTTTTTGGTCAAGATAATATTAAATTTTTAAGACAACTTTTTATCTACTACTTTTTATAACACTTTTATTTTAAAGTTTTTAATTTATATTTATGATAAAAATGAATACTTTAATATAAAATAAAAAACTTTATTAAAAATAATATTTTCCTTTTTTTTATAATATAATATTTTCCTTTAAATACATTGAATACAATATGATATTATTTTGAGATATATTTTTTGATAACTCTGAAGTTTATGTTTTTTTTCAAACGATGTCATAAACCACGTTAGTGAATTAACCCTCAAGTATAATATAAAAAAATAACCCTCAAGTATGATATAATAATTAATAGTATAATTTAATTGAAATACATTTATAGTCTAAAAAAATTTTACACCATCAATTATTTATAATTATTTAATTTTTATTAGTATTTGACTTTCACTTTAATCACATGTAAAGTACTACTCATAAATGATTGTGATATTTTGATTGTGTACAATTTTTTACACAGATAGTCCATATCAATTAATCTTGTAATAATATTAAATAAGTAATTAAACAATTATTATTCAAAATATCCTTGACCAAAATTAAATAAGTTAATATATTATCACTTTATTGTAATTTTTTTCAATTTATTTTAATAATAGTTTATTTATAAAAAAGTTTTAAAATTACCAATATATTCTAATTCTTACTATAATATTATTTTTATAAGATAAACTTTAATAATATTGAAAAAGAAAAAAGAAAATGAAAAAAAAGAATGGGAACTAATATTAATTTTTTAAATATAGTACTTTCTAACTACTACCATTTGAAATTCTTTTAATTGAATATTTTCTTACTTTATATTTATGCTAAAGATGAATATTTTATTTCATAATAAAAATACTATATTGAATATATTATTTTCTTTTTTTAGTTATATATTTTTATTATTTATAATTTGGTCAACTAACGTAAATACATTGTATTTGATAAAGTATTATGTTATTTTTAGATAAACTTTTTTTTACAACATTAAAATTTAGGATTTTTTTTCTTCCGACCACGTCACCAGTCTGAGGTAAGAAGTGAAATAAAAAGGTTTTTATTTTTTTTGTATAAGTAAAAGAGTGTAGTTTATAGAGTAAGGATTCAATTATACCTCTATATTTGATAATGTCGAACTTCAATGTCATGTGTTGAGATACTTTTCAATTATCTCATATTGAGCTTCTTGAGAACCTCTAAGCAATATTTTATTTGACTTATGAAAGCCCCTTCTTCGGCTTGCTTGATTTGCAATCCTAAGAAATATATCATCTCTCCAATAAGAGGCATCTCAAATTCTCCATGAATCAAACTTGCAAACCTTTGACAAAGAGATTTGTTAGTAGAATTGGAAATAATATCATCAATGTATATTTGAATTTGTTGAAATATTAGATATAATCCAAGTCTAAACCCAATTAGGGTTTGTTAGCATGCTTAGTGTATAAGTTAGTTGTATATAAATAGACTAGTTTGTAAATCAGTTTATAACCATTCAATTCAATAGTAGAATCATTATTTCCTTATCATCTCTCTTTCTCCCCTCACTAAAAGTGCCTCACCCACTAACAAATTGGTAGCTAGAGCTTTTGTTAGATTATTGATCGTGTTTTCAAGAATCACACGTCAGAGATCATATTTCCAGGATCATGGGTTATTGTTAATCAATTGTTGTGAAGATGAATGGTACTGACAACATTATGAATTCTCTTCCAACTCTGGACGACAAGAATTGGAGTCGATGGAGAAAACATATGCAATCTCTGTTTAACTTTTATGAAACCTTAGAAGTGGTTACTAATAACGTTCATGTCCTGGCTGCAGATGCATTCGATGCACAGAAGACTGCTCACAACGAAGCCAAGAAGAAGGATTGCAAGGCTGCATATTATATTCAAATAGCGGTAGATTTGAATTTTTTTGACAAAATCTCTCATGTTGAATCGATGAATGAGGCATATGATATTCTCGCCAAGTACTATGAAGGATGTGATAAAGTGAAGGTTATCAAGTTGCAAACTTTGCGTCAACAATATAAATTATTGTCGATGGGATAAGATAAAAAAATTGTAGGCTATGTGTCAAAGGTAATGAAACTATTTCATCTCATGAAGGTTTGTAGTGAAACCCTATCTGATAAGATGATAGTTGAGAAGGTAATGTGTATGTTGACCTCTCACTTTGATCACATTATCGTAGCTATTCAAGAATTCAATCAACTTGAAACCCTAAAACTGAAAGATTTTGTTGGTTCGTTAGAAGCACATGAGATTAGGTTGTTGAAAGTAAAGAAGTTAAAGACTTGATGCAAGCACTGCATGCCTAGTCATGGAACAATAATGGTTGTCCTAACAACCTCAAAGGCAAATTTGATAAGACTCAGGGCAAGAAGTCTTGATCTAATCCTCACAAGAATAAGGCCGATGATAGGGCTTATGAATCCTCGAAAAGATGAGAAGGAAATTCCTATCAGAAAGAAAAAGAAGAGAGAAAAGGTGTGCAATTCTATAACTGTGAAAAGTGGGGTCACTTGATCAAACATTTTTGGTACAGGAAAGACAAGGGATCGACAAAAGGCAAGGATGAAGGAGCAAACATTGCACGTCAAGATTCATATGGTTCTGGTGATATGATGGTTATGGTTGCAGTTGTAGATAACCATGTTGAATCTAATATTTGGTTCCTCAACTCAGGCTGCTTGAATCACATGACTGGTTGAAAGGAGTGGTTGGCATATTTCGCAAGTCGGAGAAGAACAAGGTTAAACTTGTTGATGATAGCTCGCTGCAAGAAGAAGTTATTAGCGACATAGTATTTCAAAGGAGTAATGAAGCGAAAGCTATGATAAAAGATGTACTTTATGTACCTATCTTGAAGTGAAATCTATTAAGTGTTGGATAACTGGTCAAAAAATTTTATCAGTGCTTATGAAAGACGGAGCTTTAAAACTACCTACATCGATGAACATGACATTTAATTCCTTGCTCAGTTCGACTGTGGTTCAATGTCCGAAAACGGTTGTCGACCACAAGAATAACTGATTGTGGAATCTGAGGTTTGGTCACTTAAATTTTTGACCATTCAATTAACTGATTACTCAAGATATGGTAATTGGCATACCAAGTCTCGAGATGCTCGACAAACACTATGAAGGTTATATAATCGGAAAGCAACCCAAAAAGTCTTTCATTTCGACTATGCCAATAAGATCATCTTGCATACTCAAAGTTGTACATTCAGATGTATGTGGCTCGTTCGAAGAATATACCATTGGAGGAAACAGGTATTTTTTTGCTTGTCGATGAGTACATTCGAAAATATTATATTTATGATCAAGCGAAAGGATTATTCAAACTATTTAAGAGATTTGAGATACTTGTTGAAAAATATAGTGAAAATAAGATCAAAGTCCCGTGACAAGATGGAGGTGGCGAATACATGTCCAAGATGTTTGATGAGTTCTGTGTAGAATATGGTATTTGTTTTATCCCAAAATTTTCCCTTCCATTTTCTTCAAAACATACTCATAAAAGGCCTCAAATACTCAAAACTACTCAAGAATTGTTTGGTCAAAACCACCTCCTAAGCAAGGGTATACAACTAGGGTTTTATGTTTCTCAAGGATGATTGGGTTGCAAGGGTCTCAATTGACTTTCATGGTTCATCATAGGTCCTCAATAATGCTTATGTCATGTTTTAAGTCTTGCATCACATGTTGGCTCAGTCAATGGCTCAGAAGATTGAAAGTCAACTATATTGGGTAAAAAGTCAATTGAGGTCAACATATAGTCAAACATCAAGATTTTTTGTCAACATCAACATTTTGAGGTGATACTCATCATTTGATTAAAGGTTGATCATGATTCCTCAAAGAAAGACCTCAAATCATCAAGGGTCAAAATTTTCCCAAATTAGGGTTTTGATTGAAAATGACTGATCATTGACTTTTGGCCTAGTGCATGACCTAATGGCTTAAAACATGATCTCAAGGGCTCAAATACAACATCTTTACCTAATTACATGGCTCAATACATTTCGAAATATACAAGTGATTGATAGTTGAAGAATTGAATCAATTGATGAAAAGTCAACAGTCACACAAAAGTCAAACTTTGACTTTTTTTGGTCAACATTGGAATTCAAAAATCAAGAATCATCAAAACATTCAAAACTATCAAACTTTGTCATCAATAATCAAGAGAATCAAGAAAGTCAACAAAAGTCAAAATTGAAGATTTTCAAACACTTAGAAAAATTCAAGTGTTTTATGCTTAAAAAACCCTAACTTCACAAGTAAGTTTCCTCAAGATACAAGATGATTCAGGGAAAACTTTCAACATGAAAGTTGTAAGGATTAATGAATTCTACAACTTTGTTAATGTGGTATGATCCTCAAAAAGTGCTTGGATTAAGATATATGAGCCCGTGAAGTTGTGATATTTTTTATCCAACACTTAGAAAAATTTTCAACAAGTTTTGATCAGTTTTTTATCCCAACTTCTTGGCCATTTTTCACCAAGTTCCCTATTGATTTAGCCAAAATGATCAACATGAAAGTTGAAGATCATGTTTCAAGCTTTACAAAATATCTAATAGCATGACAAGATCATACTTGAGCTGAGATATTCGAAGAGATGAAGTTGGCATTTCATTCTTGAATTATAGGTCATTTTTCTGATGAACTCATAGTCAAATTTCATAGCCATGCCTTGTAATATCAATTTGCAGACCTCTAAACCTCCAAATCTATCCATAATCAGAAGATTGCACACACTTTTGAGCCATGATCCAAGTGATTAAAGCTTTACCCAATCCATTTTTCAATTTAAAGGAGAAAGGCAAGACTTCCATTTTGATAAAGCTTGCTTTATGCATTTTGTCAACTCTCCTTGAGCCTCTCACTTGTTTCCTCTACACACACTCAACCTAAAAAGATCATATGAGCATGCTTGAAGTACCCAACAACTCTATGAGACAAAGTACAATGCATTGGAACCATGTTCTTCAAAGTTACTTCATAACTAAGCTTCCAAGCCATAACTTGTTATCTTGCAAATCTGGTTACTTCAACTTATCAAACCTTTTGCCTATAAATATAGAGTTCATTTGCAACCCAAGGCACGAATTGATAGCTCCAAAAACACCCTCAAGCTCTCTCTAAGTCAGAATTTCCATAAAACTCCATTTTTGAGCTTTGAAGTCCATTTCTTTAAATCCCTCAAATCTTGCAATACATGTGCAAACCAACCATCCATACACCTTACATGCATCACATATAACACATCCAAACACCTCTTACACTTTTGTAACACCATCTTCATCATCCTCTAAACTCCATATTTGAAGCTTGCACATTGACTTGGTTGGATTGATTCAGCAACTTTTAAATCAAAGTAATTATCCCATTAGATCAACGAAGGTCCCATCAAGCTTAATCCATCATCACATTGCTTCTAGAAGTCATGTAAAGGGCATTGGATTTTCACTTGAAGAGGTAAGTTTTCCAAACTGTGATATCCTTATTTAAGCATCATTTACAAATACATTCTAAATCAAAAATGTAGATATCAATTCCCTGAAGCTAACCATGTAATTAGTTTTCATTAATTTTTCTTGTGGAGTGAGAATCGAAGCTCTGACCAGTTAAGGTTCACTTTTGGTACTGAGTAAAATCTTTTTATTCTTTGAGTTTTAGTCAAAATAAATAGTATGGTTGAACTCCTTGTGGAATTTAGAACAAGTTTGATGTTTACAGTTTTTGAAATGGTTGACAAATGAAGGTTTTACAAAATTCAAAAATGTTGGTGATGGTATTGTCCGCACGAAGAAGATGAAGTTCATCTTCAAATTTTCAAAAATGAGTTTACTTTATATTTAATGCAACATGTTTTATCCCCAGATGTAACAGCCACCCATTGGCAGCGCGCTTGCTCTTAAGTCATACCTATGCCTAGTCTTGGGTTCGAGCCAAGCGTGGGGCATTTTATTTTCTAACATTTTCATTGTAGATTCAGTGTAAGCCATGCATATGTACGCACCATGCATCCTCATATATTGACCATTAGATCTCAAGATTCCAGATCCAGCGCTCCAGAAAGTCAGGCCCATGATGCACCTTCTAAAAGCCATCCCCACTGGATCTCAAACAGGCACTTGGGCACTCTGTTTTGGGCCTAACATTTTTTTTCTTTCTCACCCCCCATTTTACTTATTTGCAGGCCCGTTCACTTTCTTTTTTTAATTAACTATTTTTTATTTGCTTAATCATTTTTATTTAATAAAAAATAATAAAAAAATCACAAAAAAAATTAGATTTAGGTTTTAATTAATTTAATTTTCATAAATAAAAATTAATTTAATTTAATCACTTTGTTTTATTTTGTTAATTAATTTGTAAATTAATTAGAATTAGGTTTTGCTATTATTTTACACTATCAAATATTTTTCTAAACAAAAACAACAAAATATTTTCTTAAACACTTAGAAATGTTTTAGGGTTTCTTAAACATCTATCCCCTTCTCACCACCTTCGCACACTTTATTTTTGCATTAGTATTTTCCAATATTGTAACTGCTAACGGCCTGTAATAGATAATTAGGTTTACTTTACTTTTCACCCCATTCATAAATTTGTACCCCCATGCCCGAAGCGTTGTAATAGCGTAGGACATTTAATTTCCGCAATTTACTGCTTTCCTTATTACTGCTAGTTTAATAGGATTGTATTGCAAAACTAAAATAAAACATTAGAAAATCAAATCTCAAGACAAATACTTGAAATCAAAACACTTCACACACGCACACCTCTAGGGTTATCCTCACTTATTGCCTCAAATAAAAAACAATCATGTCCCTCGAACGTGGGATGCTTTAGCAAAGACCCTCAGTTAAAAGATCGTAGTCCCTTGATGACCCTTTGATGTTTCCTTTAGTAAAAAATCCTAGTCCCTTATGACAATTGCTAAAGCGTCTTACAAGTTGCCTTATATGACTGTACGATGACCCGCACCTGTCCCTCGCATCCAATGATATGGATTCCTACTTATTAATAGTAGGGTAACACTATATAAAGGAGGAGGAAAAGAACAAATACATTTTTGAGTAGGTAGATCGCTCGTAATCGCTTACTCACAAACTAAAATAATTTCCACACCTCACTTTCAAAAACAACACTTTCTTTCAATAAATATTTTCAAAACAAACATTTTGTATACATTCTAAATGATTCGAGAATCATTACAAAATTTCCACACTTAGGCATTTTTTTTAAATATTTTCAAACATACACAAGCACAAAGCATTTTAAAAGTTAGCTAGCAATTAAGAGCCCGTAGATAACTACGAATGAAAAGGGTGCTAACACCTTCCCTTTTCATAACCTACCCCCCTTACTCAGAAAATTCTCAAAAGGTCTTTCCTTTTCTTTTCACCCTTTCCTTTATTGGATAAAAGAAAAGTCGCTGGTGACTCTTATTATCCACAATATTTGCGATAAAATGCAAAACCAAAAGTCATTTCTCCCACCGTATTACAGAACTGACGACTCTGCTGGGGAAGTTACCAAAAGTGGGGTTACCTTAAGAGCTAGATCACCTTTATTGTTTTACTTGTTTGCTTTGTATGCTTAATATTTCGGGATATGCTTGGGTTTATTTCTTGTATAGATCCTATACCCAGATCTAGGGACATTTTAGGTAAATAGCAATAGATCATGGAGATTGTACGACATAGACCGATATGGTTAAAACGATGGCTACATTAGTGCGGCACATTGCTTTATGTTGGTTTCCCTTGATCCAGTCAAGGAGAATGTTGGGCTGCCGTGTGGTGTCATAAGCTCTAATTAACCTTAGAACCTTAGTTGACACAACTTAGCCATTAGAAAGTAGTGAGATGGTCGACTTTGGTGCAGAATGAGGTTGGTTGATACTCAATGCTGAACTCATTGAGATTGGACTCTCAGGATATTTCGGTCGCAATTCGGATGCTTAAGCTGAAACAATTCCTGAGAGAAAAGTCAGTGATATGAGATTCCTAGAACCCGATTACTTCTTTATGACATATTGAGCCAACTAAAACTTCAAAAGGGTACTTAACTATAAACTCTTTGCAAGCCTGAACCTAAGGCCTGGTGTGTCTTATTTGTGTTTTATTAAATTTGTGCGAACATGACATCTTGACATCATGACATCATACCATATCATTTTCACTAACCATTTCAAGAACCTAGGGATTTATCTTTGTTCTGTTTTGTAGGTTATGGCCTTCACTCGCAGAAACACTATCTGAATCAGTTTTGTGAGGATACCTTCTCAACTTAAGGAGTTAGTTTCAAAAGTTCTTGAAAGCTCCCAATTCACCAAAAGGCATGGTCATCTACTCAGTTTGGTTACTTGATGAGTGTTTTATTCGAGTTCTTTGATCCTTCACACCACTGTTTCACCTTTTCGTATTATCAGCTGATACCCACAATCGAAGAATTCTCTAAGCTACTGGGAATACCTGTTCTTGATCAGACACCTTTCACTGGGTTAGAGAAAGATCCACAACCTAGAGAAATTACAGTAGCCTTACATATGAAGCGGTCCGACATTGTATCTAATTGGGAAACAAGAAGTGGAGTCAAGGGTTTTCTTTCTAAATTTATGTTAAAGAAGGCTCGGTTGTTTCTGGATTCTATGAGTTGCTTTCAAGGAAATCTTGGCTTTGTTGATCTATGGTTTGGTGCAATTCCCTAATCCATACCAACTCATAGACGTGAACACCATCAAAATATTTCTTTCTCGTAACCCTGTGCCTACTTTGCTCGGAGACATTCTGCATTCTCTTCACACTCGTACTATGAGGAAGCGAGGGACTCTTATGTGTTGCATACTTTTGCTATCCAGGTGGTTTATTTCTCACCATCCCTGATCAGTAATGAAGAATGAACAAGGTTTGATGTGGTCTTAAAGGATGATGTCTCTCTCTCCTTTAGATATCTATTGGTGTTCCCGATCTCTAGAAGATGTTACTATCATTAACCTCTGCGAGGAATTCCCTAATGTTCCACTCATTGGAATTAGGGGAGGTATTACTAATAATCCTTCTCTGGCACTACGTCAATTTGGTTATGCTCAAAGAGATGGTCCTCATGACGCACTTATCCAGGGTATTGTGTTTGACTATGAAAATGATCCTCAAGGTTATCATAGAAGGTTTATACATGCTTGGGGCATGGTGAGAAAGATTGATAGTAAGGATTTATGTAAGAAGAATTCCATCCCTTTGGAGCCCTACCTCAAATGGGTACGATCTCGTGCTCAAAACCTTATGATGTCATATCCCGCTGTCTTACCAGTAATTGTGGAGCCTGTTACTGAGGGAGATATTCCTTATATCATTCTTCATCTAGACATGCCCACTTACCTCGAAGAATTGCAAAAATCCTAGATTGAACTCAAGGAAGAACGAGACACCTTTGAAACTAAATTCTATGCAAGTGAGGATAAAGTGTTGGAGCTCACATAGTAACTTCACGAGGAGTAAAGCCTTAATACATACATCGACAAGAAGAGGAAGCGCCCGTGGGAGACATGAGTCTTAGGTTTTAGACGTTAATATTGTTGTCCCTTTGAGACCCTTTTGTTTTCATTGTAAGGCAATTGTAATCTCGAACTCACTAATAAAAATCTTTGTTTTTGTTTCCTCTCGATTAGAAAATTTAAATCTCCTAAGGTCCTTAAAAACATTGCATCTACATGTCATGCATCATTTCATAAACAGGTTTTCCAATACATGTTTCCTCATCTATTTACTGTTTATTTCAGTATAAGATGTCCCTCGAAAAAACTGTCAAGGATCTCCAGACTCAGCATGCACAATTTCAAGAGACTCCTCTAAATTTGGCCAAAGGGAAACAAGAGATGATGACACTCCTCGCCAAGAAAAAGAAGACTAAAAAGCCGGTTGTCATCCTTAATATGGGGAGACGATTCAAAGTTCCTACTCGACTAATTCAAGCAGATGATGTTTCCTCTGAGGAAGAAACAACCAAGAGGAGAATGTCAGGAGTGTCAGGGGTGAAGATGGAAACAACCATGGTTCCAAAGATGAAGACTACTCCTACGAACAATATCCTCTTGTAGATGACAAGTACAAGCAGTTAGAAGACCGTCTCAAAGCTATGGAAACCCAGAAAGTGTCTGGATTAGATTTTGGAGAGTTAGGTCTAATTTCGGGAGTGGTCATCCCTCATGAATTCAAGGTCCTTATCTTTGATAAATATGATGGGGTCTCTTGTCCCAAATTTCATCTGATGTCGTATGTTCAAAAAATCCAACCTTATACTTTTGACATGAAATTATGGGTCCATTTCTTTCAAGAAAGTTTGTCCGGTACTCAAATTGAATGGTTCTACCAGCTGAAAGGAACCAACATTCACACGTGGGAAGCCTTGGTTGCTGCTTTCTACAAGCAGTATCAATATAATGCTGACCTTGCACCGACTCATGTACAATTGCAAAACATGTCCATGGGCTCAAATGTAGGGTTCAAGGAGTATGCACAAAAATGGAGGGATTTAGCTGGAAGGGTGCAACCTCCTTTGACTGATTGGGAAATGGTAGATATGTTGACGGGCACTTTAACATGCCCATTCTTTAATTTGTTGATTGGAAGCTCATCATCTGGCTTTGCTGAGCTAATACTGATGGGAGAAAGGGTTGAAAGTGGCATTAAGAGTGGGAAAATTCCAATGGTTGCAACTTCTAATGCTGTGAAAAAGCCATTTGGAGGAAAAAGAGAAACCAATGTTGTCTATGGCCAGAAAAGTCATAGTAAAAATGACTGTCATCAATCTATGGGAGCAATATTGATCTCTAATCCGGCGCCTGTTCAACAACAACAACAGGGCAACTAGCATAGGTCAGACGCTCCGAGGAGGAAGTTCACCACGATTAATATGACATTAGCTCAAGCATTGCAACATTTGTTAAAAGCTGAACTCATAACACTACAGGATCCTCCTCCTAATCCCAACATATCCTCTCCTAAGTACAATCCAAATGCGATGTGTGCCTATCATTCAAAAAGTCATGGGCACGACACCAACAACTATTGGGCCCTAAAAAACAAAATTCAAGACATGATTGATAACAAGGAAATTGAGTTCGACCCTACAGAGACTTTGAACGTGATTATTGCTCCTATGCGGAAGCATGACAAAGGCATAAGTGCTATTGAATATGTTTTGTATGTTACCTCCGTAAGTGATGTGGTTACTTCTCTCTCAACAGTCAAGAAGATTTTGCTACAAGCCAGTTTATTTCCGGGTTGTGTTAAAGAATGTTATTGTTGTGCAGTTCAACCCAATGGTTGCGGGTTACTGAAGGAAGGCGTTCAGCGCCTAATGGATGAACATGTTATTCTGATTGAAAAGTCCCGTCTACTGTAAATTTGTGCCAAGACTTGTCTGTCATATTTGGTACTATTTTCAGGATCACTTCCAAGGGTCTTGTAAGGATTACTACCAATCCAAAAGTTGCTCCTTTAATTATTACAACACCTGGGCCCATCCCATATTCCTCGGAGAAGGCTATTCCATGGAATTATGGGTCTGACGTCTATTACCATGGCATTAAACAAGAGTTGTTTGAAGAAGATGATGAAGAGGTTGATCCCAATATTGATAATATTGCGGAAACCAGCAAAATTACTAGAAGCAGAAGGATTTTCTCCCTGGAAATCTCTCCACCTGTTCAATTCACATTTACCAAGACAACTGCCGAGGCTCGGGGTAAAGAGCCAATGATAGAACCTACCCAGATGGAGGCGCCAAAATAAGCTATAATCAAGGACACCTCTGGACAAGATTTGGAAGAGGTTTTTAAAATCATCCGCAAGAGCGACTATAAAATTGTTGAACAGCTGGGCCATACCCCGTCCAACTGCAGTGTTCTGAAGCCCATGCACAAGCCCATGTACCACAAGAGATTTCTGTCGATCCATTTGGAAGTTATGTTGCTATCTTAACGACTGATAATGGATTAGGTTTCTCCAATGCTGACCTGACTCTGGAGGGGAGAAATCATAATAGGACCCTGTATGTCTCCATTGAATGTAGGGGCACTACGCTAGCTCATGCGTTAGTTGATATTGGCTCTTCTCTGAATGTTCTTCCAAAGGGCACTCTCAATAAACTGGATTGTGAAGGGGTTGTGCTGAAACCTAGCAACACCATAGTTCGAGCCTTTGACGGGTCCAAAAGAATGGTACATGGAGAAGTGGACCTCCCAATTAAAGTGGGTTCATAAATATTTGAGTCCACTTTTTATGTGATAGATATTCGACCAGCTTATTCTTGTCTACTGGGATGCCCCTGGATCCATGACGCAGGCGCTGTTACCTCCACTTTGCACTAGAAATTAAAGTATTCTGTAAAAGGGAAGGTTGTTACTATCCGCGGAGAAGAGGAATACATGGTCAGCCACATGAATTCATTCCGGTACATGGAGATGGATGAAGAATTTGTCTAGACTCCATGTCAAATCTTTGAAGTGATTTCCCCTGCTGATATTAAAGATGTTTATGCCATTCCAAAGACTACCAGGGTTCCGCACAAGATGGATTCCTTGAAAGATGCCAAAGATACTATAGAATAAGGTGGTTGTACTATTTGGGGTCACCTTCCTAATATCCCTTACAAATCTGACAAGTTTGGTTTGGGCTTTACTACAGAAGTTCAAAGGGTTATACGTCGCGCTCGTGCTGGAAGACCTTCATTCAACGTAAGCAACAATAGATTCAATGCAATAGAAGATGCTGGAAGTGATTGTGATTTTGCAGCTGGATATTTCCTACCATGGGCAACGGACTCAACAATTGGAAGGCAGAAGACATTATCTTCATCTCCTTTAGTCAGGAGTAATAGTTATTTCTGTTTTATTGCTTTAAGAAGTTTGGTTATGTAATTTCTTTTAAAACAATGACTATAAACCTTGTGTCTTACCCGGGGCACGATAGTTCATTTGTTAATGGTTGTCATTTCATATGTCATATTTTCATTTAATGAAAACATTGGACATTTTGCGTTCAAATTTTACGCTCTGTCTTTCTTTTACTTTATTACAATTTCAAATAGCTATGTTTTCACACCCATGCACTATGTTGCAGATCCCCATCCACTATGGATCTCGTTGATAACAATCTTGCTATTGCCCCTTATGACTTTGAAAATCCGATCTACCAAGCCAAGGTGAAGGTGAGGAAGATTTTGAAATACTTGGATAGCTTGCCAAACTCTTAATACAAGAAGAAAAGGTTATTCAACCGCACGAAGAGCCAGATGAAGTTGTAAATTTGGGTACCGGGACAGACAAAAAGGAAGTCAAGATTGGCGCCAACCTGGAGGACAGTGTTAAGAATAGATTGATTCAAATGTTGCACGAATATGTTGAGATATTTTCTTGGTTATACGAAGACATGCCAGGGCTTGATACTGCTATTGTGGTTCACCGTCTACCAATGAAAGATGTTTGTTCTCCGATTAAGGAGACGGTTCGTTGCATGCGTCCCGAGATGTCAGAGAAGATAAAGGTTGAGTTTATGAAACAATTCAACGCGTGTTTCTTAGTAGTGATGTCATATCCTTAATGGGTCGCGAATGTTGTTTTGGTGCCAAAGAAAGATGGTAAGGTACGTATGTGTGTATATTACAGGGATCTGAACAGGGCAAGTCCCAAGGATGACTTCTCGCTCCCACATATTGATGTTTTGGTTGACAATACTTCTCAGCATAAGTGTAATACGGTGGGAGAACTTACTTGGTATTTTGCATTTTATCGCAATTGTTGCAGATAACAAGATTCGCCACCTACTTTTCCTTTATCCAATAAAGGAAAGGGTGAAAAGAACAGGAAAGACCTTTTGAGAATTTTCTTGAGTTCGGTGGGTAAGTTAAGTTGGGGGGTAGGTTATAAAAAGGGAAGGTGTTAGCACCCTTTTCACCCGTAGTTATCTACGGGCTCTTAATTGCTAGCTCACTTTTGAAAATGCTTTTTTGTATAAGTGTATTTGAGAATATTTTGAAAACGCCTTCGTGCGACAAACTTTGTAATGATTATCGTATCATATAGAATGTCTAAAAAGTGTTGGTTTTCAAATATTTGTTGTTCGGAAAGTGTTTGAAAGATGTTTTTGAAAGTGTGGGGTGTGAAGATTATTTTGATTTATGAGCAAGCAATTATGAGAAATTTACCGACTCGAAATGTCTTCACTCTTTTCCTCCTCATTTAAATAGTGTTATCCTACCATTGATTGGTAGGAAGCCTTATCATTGGATGTGATGGACAGGCGCGGGTCATTGTACATTCATAGAAGGCAACTTATGAGACGCTTTAGCAATTGTCGTAAAAGACTAAGATCGTTTTACCGAAGGCAACATCGAAGGGTCATTGAGGGACCACTATCTTTTTTATCAAAGGGCTTTGCTAAAGCGTCCCATATTCAAGGGACATGACTGTATTTTTCAAAAGGCAACAAGCAAGGTCACCCTAGAGTTGTGCGTGTGAAAGGTGTGTTTAATTCAAGTTAACTTGTCTTGATTTAGGGTTGTCTAGCGGTCGGTTTTAAATCTTTCCATACACGCCTAATTACTATACAGTATAAGGAAATGCGGTAAAGTGCGGAAAATTAAAGTTCTACGCTATTACAAGGCTTCATGAGCGGGGGTACAAATTAATGAATGGGGATGAAGTAAAAAGGTTAGTTAAACTATTACAAACTGTAAACAGTTACAATAATCGACAGAATACAAAAATAATCAATTACACGAAAATAGAAATAAAAGGGAAATTATTATTTTTTATGATTTTATCAGGTAAGGGAATTAAATCAAATAAAAAGCTATGAATGAAAATTCAAGAATTTAAAATTCTAAATATAATTTTTGGTATTTTATTAAAGAAATATTAAATTTAAAAGGAAACTAAAACCTAATTCTAAAATATTATAATATTTGTTGTTATTTATATCATGTTGAGAAAAAAACAATAGAGCAATTCCTAAAATTAAATAAAGAACAAATTATAGAAAGATATTGAAAATGAGAGCAACTGGGGGTGCCAAGCTAAAAAAAGTAGGGTATGAGTCAGTAGAGTCCTTGGGCACAAGAGGCCCACTCGGCTGAGTCCAATAGACTATTTTTCTGGTCAATTTGCTTTTAGGTTGTAAAAAAATGAAAAGAAAAAAAAGAATAGGCTCAACAAATTGATTTAAGCCCAACGAAATTTGAAGAGGGGAAGGTTGGAGAAACCCTAGGAATTCTAAAGGGTGGAACAACTACATGCTTATTGGAAAGACCCATTCAATTCATTTCATTAATCCTGATTATTTTCCAATAAAATATAATTAATTTCAAAATTAAAACATATTAGAAATTTCTTTCTCTATGCTACATCATCTCAATCAATACCCTCTCTCTCTCTTTGTATTATCACTCTCTTCTCTCAATGTTCTCCCTCTCTTCTCTCTCGAATGCACATTTATAAAACAAAAATAATGTACCTTCACTGCTCACTCATGCGGTTCAGACAACAACAGCAAAAAACTATGGTCAAAGATAACCCAACAGATCTGAGGTTCCAGTGGAGTCGAGGTTTTCCGGTGTCTACGATAAAAAATTTCTTCACTCTTAACTTCCGCAAGTTCGACCGTCTTCTCTTAATCTATTTCGTTTATCTCCTCGTGGATATCACCTTCATGCTGTCAGAATTCGTCTAACGCGTCTTCGACGGCGGCTAGGAGAAACTAAAAATCAGAGGTGTAGAAAATGTTAGGTACAAACTCTTTTTGTTTTCGTTTGTTCTCCTCTCAACTATCCTTCTACTATTACTTATGATTCTGAACTTCCTTTTTTCTTCCTTCTACGTTTTCTGTACGATGCTATATTGTTGGTTGCAAGGATGCAGTAGTTGCAATGTTGATATTGAGAGTTTGATGAAGTTTATTGAAGATTATGCAGGGAGAAAATTGAGTGCAGGGAAGTTGCTGCCATTTTTCAGAGAGAGATGAAGCTCTTTTTAGTGAGTTTTTTTTTCTGTTTTATGTTGTGAATTTTTTTTTGATGAAAATTTAATGAAAGAAATGTTATTGTTATTCAGAATAAACAAAAACAACGGGAGGTGTCATAGATTTTCGGTGAATATGGGAGTGTAGATTGAAGCAAAGGTTTGATGTGAATTTGTTGATTTTTTTTGTATATGAGCAGAAGTTGGAGGTTGTCTTCGGTTAGGGAGTAGAAGTTAAGGGTGCTGTGAAGAATATGGTGAAAGGTTTAGCAGAACTGCGGTTTGATGTTGTTGCAGAAGGTTGAGGGTGAATTTAGAGGTAGTGAAGGGTTTTAACAGTGAGTATGGCTTATGCAGAGAAACATTTTTGAGGTATCTTCTTATCTTCCTTGCTTATGCTACGATTTGTCTGTTATGGTTGTGTTGCAATTTAGATCGCAAGCTATTATAGCTTTATCAATGCAGATTTTGTTTGATATATTCTGTGCAAGTTTGGTTGTTTTGTAGGACTGGTATATGCAGAGGCAACAGCAGGTCTAGGGCTGTTTGTGGCAAGTGTAGCAGGTCTTTGTAATGGACTGTTATGTGCAGTTTTTTTGGACTGTTATGGGCAGGTTTTTGGATTGTTTTGTGCAGGTTTATAACAGTTATTTGGACTGGTTGTGGGCAGCATAAGACAAGGTTAGCAGGCTGGATAGGGTCACGGTTTTGTGATGGTTTTTGGACAAATTTGGCACAAGGGGACAAAATGGAAAGAGGCATGGTTTGGAAAAGATTAAATATTGAAGATTGAAGATTTAGGCTTAGGATTTTGTTTTCATAGGCTTGTGTAATTGGATTCAAAATATTTTCTTTGTAATGCCATTGTTTTTTTCTAGGAAAAGATGACGAATCTTGTATGAAATCATGATGAACTTTGAATATTTAAATAAAGCCTTGAATTGTTTTGAAAATTATAAATGGATTTTGTAGTCTCGAATGTAAGAATGATCCTTGTGAATTTTGGATGTCTTGATCTTTGTATTCCACATAAGTATGATGAATAGAGTAGAACTTGAAGTGGGAAATTGAATGAATAGTGGATATTTGAACGTCTTAAATTTTGAATGAGCCTTCGAATTCATAATGGACTTGAATAATGAATGAGCTCTTGGAAATGCAACCTTGAAACAAATTATGACATTATTCTTGAATTTAGATGGAATGATACTTTGTCTTTTTTACCTTGAAAGATCAATATTTGAAATTGAATAAATCACATGAATGAACTTGAGCTTTGTATCTTGACTTCTAAGTAATTCACTCGTATCATCTTCCAACCTTTACTCTTAAATAAAATTCTTGAACAAATTAAATGCCTTAAGAATTTTAACAAAAGATCCAATCCAATAATCATTAATGCTCAAACACAAGTGACTTGAATTTTGAGCAACAAACGATCAATGAATCTTCAAATTCAACTTGTCGCCTCATGAATTATCTAGGGTCTGGGGAAAATGCTTATGACTTATGACAATTCGATAACTTTCAAGGTCTTCTAAACACAATTTTCTTTTGATCCTTGAAGAGAACTTGTAGATGACATCTCTTATGACAATGTGCAAAAATAATCATCTCAAGATCTTGAAAATTGAGGAAATTACAATTCTTGGAAGTCAGGCAATAATTACTTGAGATTAAGTCAAAATCCAGAAAGTGACCTCTAAAGTATTCGAATTTTTGATGATCTTTCGCATATAATCGGCTCTTGACTTGTAAAGAGAAGTTAGAGATGATGTCAAGGAGAGTCATATGCAAAAAGAACCACTCAAAACTATTTAATAATGAAGAAATTACAATCGTTTGAACTTGATCTTGAAAATGTTGACATTTTGTTCAATACAGTCGATTTTCAGTCATTTAAACCACTGACTAAGCAAACTTGCGATGCAAGGCTTGAAACTTAACATGGTAATCCTTGAATAAATATTAATCACTATGAAATCCACTTGAGATATTGAAAACCCAATCTTTCTCGAGAAATACCAAACCCTAGTTGTGGACCCAACGCTTAGGAGGAGAATTTGTCTGATCAATTCTTGAGCCACCTTGAGCATTTGAGAAACCCTATGAGAATATCTTGAATGAAAAATGGGAGGAAAAATTTTGGGGTACAACAGCTGCCCCTGTTCAATCTTCTTAAACCTGAAGAGTTAGATTGGCATGTCTGCCATTCGTGACTTGAAGGTAGAAGATGATTGAACACTTAAGTGCCCAGAAATTTGCACTCGCTTGTGCAAGAAGTAACGTTGTTGGTTGATGATACTGGTAATGGGCTTATAGATTCCACTTGGAGAGTTAAATAACATAGTCGGAGATGGGCTTATAGATGCCATCCAAAGGTGATGGAGAGTCATCAGAGATGGGCTCATAGATGCCATCCAGAAGTGATAGAGAGTTGTCGGAGATGGGCTTATCGATGCCATCTGGAATAACTGTTGATAGAAATTAGACAAAGTCTAAGCTTGACTTCAACTGGAAGAAATATCAGAATGAATCTTTGGTCGATTTAATTTGAGCCGGGTAATGTCTATTGGAAGAAGTATCAGAGTAAATCCTTAATCGGAGCCAGAAAAGGTCTACTGAAAGAAGTATTAGAATAAATCTTTGGTCGATTTAATCTGAGCCAAAAAGTGTCTACTAGAAGAAGTATCAGAGAAAATATTTGGTCGATTTAAAATTGAACCAGCAGAGGTCTACAATTGTCTTTAACTGGATACGAATCAGTATAAATCTTAGTGTCGATTTAACTGAAACAGAGAAAGTGTCTACCAGAAACGAATCAGGATAAATCATTGGTCGATTTAAACTGAACCAACATGTCTAAAATTGTCTTTAACTGGATACAGATCAGAATAAATCTTAGGGTCAATTTAACTGAACCAGAGAAAGTGTCTACCAGAAACGAATCAGAATAAATCATTGGTCAATTTAAACTGAACTAGCAGAGGTCTTAAATGGTCTTTAACTGGATAATGAATCAGAATAAATCTTAGGGTTGATTTATGAGACCAGAGAAAGTGCCTACCGGAAAAAAATCAGGATAAATCTTTGGTCGATTTAAACTGAACCAACAAAGGTCTTGAATGGTCTTTAACTGGATAATGAATCAGCATAAATATTAGGGTCGATTTAAATGAACCAGAGAAAGTGTCTACCGGAAATAAATTTGGATAAATCATTGGTTGATTTAAACTAAACCTGTAGAAGTCTTTAATGGTCTTTAACTCGATAATGAATCAGCATAAATCTTAGGGTCGATTTAATTGAACCAGAGAAAGTGTCTATTGGAAATAAATCCGGATAAATCATTGGTCGATTTAAACTGAACCAGCAAAGGTCTTGAATGTTATTTAAATGGATAATGAATCATCATAAATCTTAGGGTCGATTTAACTAAACCAGATAAAGTGTCTACCGGACACAAATCAGGATAAATCATTGGTCGATTTAAACTGAACCTACAGAGGTGTTCAATGGTATTTAATTGGATAATGAATCAACATAAATCTTAGGGTCAATTTAACTGAACTAGAGAAAGTTTCTACGAGAAACAAATTAAGATAAATCATTGGTCGATTTAAACTAAACCAACAGATATCTGTGAAGGAAGTGTTTGTCATGTAGATGGTCGCCCCGTCAAATTTCGGGAATTGATCTACAATCAGTTTGTTGGTAAACTCGTCCTGTTTTGGGAGTTCATACCATTGGTGATAAAGATAGTCTCCCTGTCTTGTTTCGAGAATTGATATTTATTTGTCCATAAAGAAAGGAAGATAGTTTCCCCATCCTGTTTCGGGAGTAAATCTTCAATTAATTTGTTCGCTGGTTATTCAGATAGTTGCCCTGTCTTGTTTCGGGAATTAATCTAGAACTTGATTTTGTTGGTTGTTGAGATAATTGCCCCGTCGTGATTCCGGAATTAACCTCTGGCCTATTTTTGAGAAGTGTTGTTGATTGATTTTTCCTGAAAAGGTAATGAGTAAGTTGTATGCGATGTCATGATGTATGAAATGCATTGTGTAATGATGTTCTCAAAATAAATGAGATCGTGCTATATGCATTTTGTATGCATATACTATGATGTATGAATGTGAAATATTACTGAAGTGTATATTTGTATGGGAAAATAAATCCCTGACTATTGCTGCAGATGAAGAGTATGCGTATCTTCAGCCTTGCCTAGAATGCTTCTGCTTGGGATGCATGTTTCCTATTTGAGGAGACTCAGTTGGGGACGTTGATTTCTGTTTAGGGAGTATAGCTCAGGAACACTAGTTGTTCATGGCTCTACTAGGGATTTTTATTCTTATATACCCTGAATGGATAAAAGAGATGGATAACCTTCAAACTTGTTTGGGGAGGATAAAGTTAACTGGTATCTGGTCGACTAGGCTTTGCAGTAACTTTCTGGGATAGTGACAACTCTATCGGGGAGAGAAATGTGATCAATGATTTATAGTAGTCTGAGGAATAAACTCAAACTGGAGATTTGTAGGCCGTTGGGGAAATAAACCATGTTGAGGAAAATATTCTGGTGACTTCACTGGGGAAACAAACTCTTCAGGGGAAGTTGAAGTTGTTGAAGAGAAGAACTTTGCAAGGTATATTTTTCAATTTTAGAGGACCAAACTCAGCTGGGGAATGTCAGAATAAATCCAAGCCTTGATTGTATCTGAGGACGTATTGAATGAGTATTAGAATGACATCCATATCTAGATCATATCAGAACTGTATCGAGAAGAGAATCAATGCCAGAATGAATCTATATCTAGATTGTATCTTACTGTACCGGAAAGAGAAACTAGAATGAGTGTCAGAAAGAATCTATATTTAGATTGTATCTGAACTATATCTAGAAGATGATAGACTTTTGGCAATCTCCATCTGCTTGGAAACTGACATGATGTGTGCGTTCGTTAGGAGAAGATCAAACTCCTCTATCCGTTGGTCAATTTGACTATGTCATTGACAAGAGGATGCCCCAATTTTGTTTGAAGGTGCTTATGCACTTATCGAGGATAACCTCGTAGGGGATGTATCTTGTGAAGATTACCTTGAGTGGATAATCCATTGAAGTGGCCCTGTGGGGACTTGTGGACAACTTGAACTTTGTCTTATCTCCTTGGTAAATTTTGATCAGAGTGACAGGTCTTTTACTGATAGACAAGTGATGAGATAACGGGACATAGTCGTACTCTTTACTACCTAACTTTTTCCTAAACTACCCATTTGGGTTTTTAGTCCACCAGGATACCCTTTTTTACCCAAGCCTCCTTTTCGGGTTTTCGACTTGCCAGGTGTACAATCTTTGTATGTATATCCCCAGTTTTTTCCTGAACCTTTTTGGTTCGTCGGGACGCCCTTAATTTTGCCTGGGCATGTGAACCTAGCGGGTCTTTTTTATATGTAGTATCTTCCGCCTATGTCTGTGTTTACAGGGTGTGGAGAATTGTCACTGTCCATAGTAGTAAGTGTTGTAGCACTGCCAGAAAATGTTTATGTGGCCCTTCATATGCGTGAGTCTGTTTGCCCCAATTTTGAAGTTTATTGATCGAGTTTGTGATAGTCTTGAATTTCCTCAATGTTTTTCTAAAAACTATCATGGAAGGATCCAAAGACATAAGACTGACTGTTAGAACATAGTTTGATTCTACAACCCTTTATTAGAGTTTTGATGATAACAAACACATAGAACAAATATGCACTCTAAAAATTGTGTTACTATGTATGCAGAAGTTCTGACCAAAGCAGCATCAGAAGTTAAGCTATAGAAGATTTCACGCTGAGGTAATCAGAATCTGCGCTGAAGAATGATGATCAGAACATGCGCTGAAGTGAAGCATACTCTGATTCTGACCAGAAGGCTCAGATACAATCAGATTCTCACAACTCTAAGTCATCAATGTTCTGAAGCAATTGCAGCATATAAGATTATAAGATTCTGAAGCGTTACTATTCATTCAAGACATCATCACTTGTAACGGCTTCATTCAAACAGGATCTTCTCAATATGGAAACTGCTTTAATGTCCTTTATCACACTTAAAGTTGGACAGGATTCCATTGCCTATATAAACAAGCTAAGAGATCAAATTGTTGATGATTTTTCCAACGCTACTGTAATACAATTCAAAATTCTGCGAAGCTTACATACTTATTCCAATGATCTAATTTGTGTAAATTATCACAATTGTGGTAACTATTTTTGTAACGAAAAACAACTACACATAGAATTCTTGTATCTTTGATTAAGACAGTTTTCCTTGAGATTAACCGGATTGTGGTTGTACTCAAGAGGACTTTGGCAGTTGTCAAAGTAGTGATTGTAATATGTTTGTGATTAGTGGATTAAGACCTCGTTGGAGAGAGGCGAAATCACCTTGATGGGTGGACTGGAGTAGTTTGAGATTAAACGAACCAGGATAAAAATATTGTGCCATTGCGCATTTGATTTAAAGTTTTCAATTCAACCCCCCCTTCTTGTGTTTTTCACTTCTTCAATTGGCATCAGAGCGCCTGGTTCTGAGTTCATACACTTAACCGTGTCAGTACAAGATCCAAGCTTCAGAAAAACACTATGGTGGGACCAAGCCAAAACATCAGCAATGACTATCATGAAGACAAAGACAGAATCAGTGGCAAACCTCCAATCTTTGATGGAGAAAATTTTGACTACTGGAAAGACAGAATTGAGAGCTTCTTTCTGGCCCATGATGCTGATCTATGGGACATGGTAATTGATGGATACACACATCCAGTGAATGGAAGTGGTCAGAAGATAGATAGAAAAATGATGTCTGACCAACAAAAATGTGATTTCAGAAATCATCATAAGGCCAGAACAATACTTCTCAGTGTTATCTCATACTCAGCATATGAGAAAATCTAAAACAGAGAGACAACCAAAAATATGTTTGACTCTCTGAGAATGACGCATGAAGGCAACATTCAAGTCAAAGAAACCAAAGCCCTTGCACTCATTCAAAAGTATGAGGCATTCAAGATGGAAGATAGTGAATCCATAGAAGCAATGTTCTCAAGATTCCAGATCCTTGTTGCTAGGCTGAAGGTTCTTGACAAAGGATATTCTACTGCTGATCACGTAAAGAAGATCATCATAATTCTACCCAAGCAATGGAGGACAATGGTCACAACACTTAAGCTAGCCAAAGATCTCAACAAGATATCTCTGAAGGAACTTGTCAGCTCCCTCAGAAGTCACGAGATAGAGCTAGAAGAAAATGAGCCTCAAAAGCAAGGTAAGCCACTAGCATTAAAATCTAACAGAAAATATGACTCTAAGGTTTTGCAGGCTATGGAAGAAACCTCTGATGGATCCTCATCGGAAGAAGATGAACTGTCTCTCCTCTTCAGAAGTGTGAATTAACTGTGGAAGCAGAGACAAAGAAAATTCAGAAATCCTAGAAGATCAGAGAATCAAAATGAATCCTCCTCTAGATACAAAAAGTCTGAGTCTTCCTCTGGACATAGAAGATCTGAAGGCTCTTCAGGACACATAAATTCAAATAACAAGGACATCATCTGCTATGAGTGCAGTGAGCAAGGGCGCTACAAAAGTGACTGTCCAAAGCTTCAAAAGGAGAAGCCCAAAAAGAAGTTCTTCAAGGAGAAGAAGAAAAGCCTCATGGCTACATGGGATGATTCAGACACTTCTGATGCTGACTCAGAGTCAGATGATGAAAGAGAAAACATAGCTCTCATGGAAAACGTGTCAGAAGACAGTGAAGCTTCTGGTTCAGACTCAGAATCAGACACTGAAGAGGTATTCCCTGACTTCGCTATTAATTTCACTAAGGCTGAACTTGCAGAAATTCTAAATGAAATTTTGGAAAGGCATCAGCAAATCAGAGTCAAATTCAAGAACCTGAAAAGGGATCTTGTCTCTGACTCTGAAAAGACTGAGAGTCTCAGATTAGAAAATTATGATTAAAAGAAAATGTTTCAAAATTATAAAACGATTTGCAAAACTCTCAGAAGGAAATAATCTCAGAGACTCCCAGTAATGCTGATGAGATCATCAAAGAATATGATCACAACTTTCAGAAGTTTCTTGCTAAAAGCATAGATAGAAGCAAGATGGCTTCAATGATCTATGGAGTTATTAGAAATGGCAGAAAAAGGATAGGATATCAAGGTAAGGTATCTACACCTAAGAGAGTCATAGACTTAGTCATAAAATACACACCACTTAAATCACACTTCATATATGGGCACACACGCGACCTAAAATACACTAGTAATGATTACTCTGTCAAACCAAAATTCAATCAGAATTTTGGTAAAACTAATAAACCAGGACCCAAGAAGATATGGGTACCTAAGGACAAAATTATATATGTAGCAGATATCTTTAGCAGCAAGGCTAAAACACCAGTCATGGTGCCTGGACTCTATATGCTCTCGACATATGACAGAAAGAAAGCATATGTTCCAAAGCTTGGAACTTAAACCTGGAGGTTACACGACCTTTGGAGGAAACCAAAGAGGAAAGATCATTGGCTCTGGAACAGTAGGTAATGGAAATCTTCCCTATATAAATAATGTACTATTAGTTGATGGATTAATGCATAACCTGTTATCTATAAGTCAATTAAGTGATAACGGTTATGATATAATCTTTAATCAAAATTCATGCAAAGCTGTTAGTCAGAAAGATGGAACTATCCTTTTTAATGGAAAGAGGAAAAACAACATTTATAAAATAAAACTTTATGAACTAAAGAGTCAGAATGTAAAATGTCTTCTCTCTGTTAACAACGAGCAATGGGTCTGGCACAGAAGATTAGGGCATGTTAGTATGAGAAGAATATCTCAGATTAACAAACTCAATCTGGTCAGAGGACTTCCTAATTTGAAGTTCAGCTCAGATGCTCTGTGTGAAGCATGTCAGAAAGGCAAATTTGCAAAACTTGCTTTTAAATCCAAAAATGTTGTTTCCACCTCTAAGCCATTAGAACTTCTGCACATAGACTTATTTGGACCAGTAAAAACTATGTCTGTTAGTGGCAAGAAGTATGGGTTTGTGATCGTAGATGACTATAGCAGATGGACATGGGTAAAGTTGTTAGAACACAAGGACGAGTCACACTCTGTGTTCACTGTATTTTGTAACAAAGTTCAGAATGAAAAGGATCTTAGAATTGTTAAAGTCAGAAGTGATCATGATGGAGAATTTGAAAATAAATATGTTGAATAATTTTTTAATGAAAAAAGCATCTTGCATGACTTCTCTTGTCCTAGAACTCCCCAATAAAATGGAGTTGTAGAACGAAAGAACGGAACATTGCAAGAAATGGCCAGAACCATGATCAATGAGACTAATATTGCTAAGATCTTTTGGGCAGAAGCAATTAACACAGCGTGTTACATTCAGAATAGAATCTCTATAAGACCTATTTTGGAAAAGACTCCATATGAACTATGGAAGAACAGAAAGCCCAACATTTCTTATTTCCATCCATTTGGATGCACTTGTTTCATTCTGAATACTAAAAATTATCTGAAAAAGTTTGACTCTAAAGCACAAAACTGTATTATGTTAGGATACTCTGAATGCTCAAGAGAGTACAGAGTATACAATACAGAAACACGGATTGTTGAAGAGTCAATCAGTGTTAGATTTGATGATAAGCTTGACCCTCAAAAGTCAAAGCAGAATGAATTCTTTGTAGATATAGAAGTTGAATTCACAGGTACTGAAGACAACTCATCAGAAGTTCTCAACAGAGATGCTCCAACAACGTCAAAAAGAAATGTTACAAGCAATCTAGCACCTTCTGTTGATCAACTCAAGAAAAGGCTTTCCAGCAGCAGCATAGCTCACCCAGAAGATAAAATCTTGGGAAAGAAGGATGATCCAATCAGAACAAGATCAACATTCAGAAACTCTAAAGAATCCCTCATGGGACTGGTCTCTCTGATTGAACCAACAACAATTGATGAAGCTCTTATGGACAATGACTAGATTCTGGCAATGCAGGAGGAATTAAATCAGTTCACAAGAAATAACGTATGGGATCTGGTTCCCAAACCAAAAGGATTCAACGTCATTGGAACAAAGTGGGTGTTCAGAAACAAACTGAACGAGCAAGGAGAAGTCATCAGAAACAAAGCCCGACTGGTGGAACAAGGTTATAGTCAACAAAAGGGGATAGACTATATAGAAACCTTTGCTCCAGTCGCCAGGTTAGAATCTACCAGACTCTTAATCTCATTTGCTGTAAACAATTGCATCACTCTGTATCAGATGGATGTCAAAAGTGCATTCATAAATGGCTACATAGATGAAGAGGTATATGTGCACCAACCCCCTGGGTTTGAGAATTCCAAACACCCAGAATATGTTTTCAAACTAAAGAAGTCACTCTATGGTCTGAAACAAGCTCCCAGAGCTTGGTATGAAAGACTAAGTAACTTCCTGTTAGAAAAGGAATTCACCAGAGGGAAAGTGGACACAACCTTGTTCTGTAAGTCATTTAAGAATGACATTTTAGTGTGTCAGATTTATGTAGATGACATCATCTTTGGATCCACTTAACCTTCTCTGGGAAGATAGTTTTCTAAGTGCATGCAGGTAGAGTTTGAGATGAGCTTAATGGGGGAACTCAAATTCTTTCTGGGCATTCAGATAAACCAAACCTCAGAAGGAACTTACATTCATCAGAGCAAATATGTCAGAGAACTTCTGAAGAAATTTGATCTCTCAGAATGTAAGCCCTCAAAGACTCCAATGCACCCCACGTGTATTCTGGAAAAGGAAGAGGTAAGTAAAAAGGTAGAACAGAGAGTCTACAGAGGTATGGTTGGATCTCTCCTTTATCTGACGGCTTAAAGGCTTGACATTTTATTCAGTGTTTGCTTATGTGCTAGATTCCAATCAGATCCTAGAGAATCTCACTTAACAGCAGTTAAGCGAATTTTCAAGTATCTGAAAGGTACAACTAATATGGGTTTATTTTGAAGAAAATCCAATGAATACAACTTAGTAGGATACTGTGACACTGATTTTGCTAGAGACAGTAGAGCATAAAAGCACTTCTTGAAGCTTCCAGTTT